>CM076579.1:1631899043-1632276545 GCA_034641835.2 Pinus albicaulis | reverse complement strand
ATGCATAGAGAAAGTTATGAAGATTTTACCTAGGTCACTTGTTTGACATGGAATTGTGGAGCCTGAAAAAACCCTAACTTCCTCAGATCATGTGTCTGAAAATATAGTGACCTAAGATCTGAAATTTGTATACAAGGTTCACCAATATTTCTGCTCCATGTGGTTGCAGTTTCAGCTTCGGAAGCTTCATAGAAAAAATTTTATAGTGAAAAATCCAATATTACTTGTTTGAAGAAGCGAAACCCTGGAATCCAAAGCTCTGATACCAAATGTTATGCAACCAGCTCAAAGAACAAAATAAAAATTAGATCAACAACTTAAAAATTGTCCTTTTCGAGGGGGAAACCTCATTTACATTACATAAGTGAACAATTATTGAATGATACAAATGATAAGACCTCCTTGGTATATATATGAGTCTAAGGGGTCACAATATAATTAGAGCCTACATAACAATAATAGTGTAAAAGCACAACAATAACAATAGTGAGATTCTATGGGGCATAACAATAACAACATGGGGGATACATGGGAACAACAATAACAATAGGGGGCTACACTAACAATAACAATAAGAACCACCACATTCCAAATATAGATATGAGGAATTTTTATAGCAAGGATCTAGCAACATTGATACTACAGATTGAGCAATATTTTGATCTCCATAATGTGAAACAAACACAAAAGGTACACATCACAACTTTATATTTAGAAACCAATCAGTTTGTATGGTATCGAGGTCATGTTCTCGTAAAGTACTTGTCACTTGGTCAATTTTTACGAAGGAAATGATAACACATTATGAGGATACAAAAAGAAACACCTCTTTAGCCAATTCAAAAATATCAAACAAAAGGGTTCAATGGCTGAGCACATTGAGGACTTCCAAAATTGAATATGAGGGTAAATGATATCTAAAATAGATCACATTTGATGTATTCATAGGAACCTTAAAGGATAACATAATATGAGGTTCACCTTTGGGAACCTGATTCATTGGAGAAGGCATTCAGGGTGGAAATAAAAGACGAAAGGAAAAATTATGGCAACAAGGAAGTCTACCACTCACAACTATAAATATGGGAGTGTTGCTCCTCCTAGCCTTCCACAACCTAAGAGGTTGACACCACAACAATTGGAGTAAAAAAATAGCAAAAAACACCTATTACAATTGTGATATAAAATACACTATAGGTCATAAGTGTGTTGAGAATAAATTATTTTACATAGATTATGAAGAGGAGGAAGAAAAGGAACAAGCAACATCAAAAGAAGAGGATATACACCAGGAACCAACCCCAGAGAAAGAAGAAATGAATTCGACCATATCTTGTAATGCCTTGGAAGGAATTACCATTCCTCAAACTCTCGAGATAGAAGGACATATCAAGAAGAAAAAGGTAATAATGTTGATTGATTCGGGTAGTACCCAAAATTTTATTCATTGTAAGATAGCCAAGGAATTGAATTGCTTCTTATATCTAGCACAAGAGTGTCAAGTGATGGTTGCAAATGGAGGAACTATAAATTTCTCTGGAAAGTGCCATAATATCAAGCTATCCATGGGAGAATATGTATTTAATAGTCCAATGCTTTCCATTCCAATGGGTGGTGGTGACGTTGTACTAGGAGTCCAATGCTTACAATCTTTGGGTACGATAGCTTTTAATTTTCAAGAACTTTTCTTGAAAAATTTTTGGGAAGGAAAGGAACTTGAATGAAGGGGTATCGCAGGGAAAGCAGGAAAGATAATAAACTCTAATGGCATGACAAAGCTTCTAAAGAAATAATAATGGGGCATAATTGCACAATTATGCTCACTAGATGTTCAAGCATAGAAATCATCTATTTCTCCAGATATCCAAATATTCTTGGACAATAATTCCAAGGTATTTGAGACTCCAAAAGGCCTCACACCTATTTGTGATCATGATCATGCTATTCATTTGATTCCAGGAAGTGTTCCTCCAAACATCAAGGCTTACAGATATTCCTATGCCCAAAAGAGTGAAATCGAACGTTTGGTTGCAGAAATGCTAGAGGCTGATATTATTCAACCTAGTCAAAGTTCTTTCTATGCTCTAGTAGTATTGGTTCACAAGAATGATGGATCATAGCGCATGTGTCCAAATTATAAGGAGCTCAACAAGCTCACTATTAAAGATAAATTTCCCATTACTATCATTGATGAATTGTTGGATGAATTGCATGGAGCAATTTACTTCACTAAGTTGGATCTTCATTCAGGATATCATCAAATAAGAATGAATACTGAAGACATTCTGAAAACAACATTTAGAACTCATGAGGGTCATTATGAATTTTTGGTCATGCCTTTTGGCCTTACCAATGCACCTTCTACATTTCAAGGTTTGATGAATTCCATTTTAAAACCCTTCCTTAGAAAATTTGTGTAAGTATTTTTTGATGATATACTAATCTACAACAAGTCTTGGAAGGATCATGTTCAACATGTTGATAGGGTGCTCAAACTATTGGAGGAGAAAAAATTATATGCAAAAACCTCCACATGTTTCTTTGAAGTACATGAGGTGGAATATCCGGGTCATATTGTATCTCATGAGGGTGTTAAGGTAGACCCTAACAAAATTAAAGCCATTAAGGAAAGGAAAATCCCCACAACCATAAATCATCTGCGAGTATTTCTCGGGTTGAAAAGGTATTATCGCAAGTTTGTTAAGAATTATGGGAGAATAGCAGCACCTCTAACAAACTTACTAAATAAAGATGCATTTTCTTGGACTCTAGAACAACCTAATGCCTTTGAACATCTTAAAGAGACAATGTGACAAGCACCAGTCTTAGCTATGCCAGACTTCAAAAAAAATTATATTGTGGAATGTGATGCCTCAAGAAATGGAATTGGTGTTGTTCTAATGCGAGAAGGAAGACCCATTTCTTTTCAAAGTCATCCAATCAAAGGAAAGTATTTACACAAACCTATTTATGAGAAGGAAATGTTGGAAATACTACATGCACTTAAGCAATGGTGACCGACTTAATGGGAAGACACTTCAAGGTAAAAATGGATCATGATAGTCTTAAAAAATTTTTAGAACAAATATTATCTTCATAAGAGCAGTAAAATTGGGTCACAAAGATGTTGGGTTATGACTTTGAAATCATCTACAAAAAATGGAAGCAAAATGTTGTTGCAAATGCACTCTCAAGAAAGGATGAGTATGTGGAAGCATTGTGCCATTTATATTATCCAAACAGATTGGATAATTGAAGCAAGGGATGAATGGAAGAATGATGAAGAAGTGTGGGCACTCATTCAAAATTTGCAGCAAGATCCTAGTAAAACTGATAGATTTAGTTGGAAAAATGATTCATTATGGTACAAATATCACTTATACCTTATAAGAATTCCTGACTCAAACCAAATATTCTTCAGGAATCGCACACCTCTCGCTTAGGAGGGCACTCAGGATTTTTAAAAACTTACCACATGGATAAGAAGGATTTTTTTTTGGGATGGCCTTAAATTTAACATTCAAAAGTTTGTGGCAGAATGCTTGGTTTGCCAACAAAATAAAGTTGAGACAATTAAGACCTTGGGTTTGTTGCAACCCTTATCCATTCCAAGTCAACGTTGGGAGGAGGTTTCAATGGATTTTATCACAGGTTTAACCAAGTCTGAAAGAAAGAGTGTCATCATGGTGGTAGTTGATAGACTTAACAACTATGCACACTTTTGTGCATTATCTCATCCATTTAAAGTCAGTACAATCGCTACTGCATTTATGGAAACACTTGAAAAGCTACATGGAAACCCAAATATTATTGTAAGCGAAAAAGATTCCATTTTCACTGGAAGTTTTTGGACATAATTATTTTCTTGTATGGGTACTCAATTAGCTCATAGCTCATCTTATCATCCTCAATCTGATGGGAAAATTGAGTCAGTGAACAAATGTTTCGAAGGAGTTATTCATTGCTTTATATCCGATGAATAGGAATAATGGGTCAAGTGGTTACCTATGGCTGAATGGTGGTATAACAATTCCTTCCATACAACAACAAAAATGACCCCATTTATGGCACTTTATGGATATCATCCACCGTCCATCATGTTGTTCCTTGAGAAACAATTTCTTTTTGTGTAAAGAAATCCGTGCTCAAGACATTAAAGATTATGTCACAAACAAAAGTATATCTGTCCATGTTCTATAAACCTTCAAACATTAATTATATAATCTTCAAATATTAAACCCATGGAAGGTTCTGCAATGCCATATCCTCCTTATGCTAAAGTGAAAGGATGAAAGAAACAAGAAAGAAAGGATTTCAATTTGATATGCTTCTTGAAACATAATATATCAGTTTAAAATCCTGAAGGAATGAGTAATGATAACGTTAAAATAGAGGAGCGCCCATTAAGGTTTATTTAACTCTTAAATACACATGTATCTAGAGACCTGCAGCTCAAATTACTCCATTTTACTCACAGATATGGAAAACATAATGAAAACTGAGAAACTATTCAACATAAACAGAATGAAGGAAACTTGCAAAAACTTTTCATTAATTCAGTATTCTTCAGTACAAAATTTTAGCTTCAAGGTCCAAAACTCGGAACCTTCTTCCCTCTTCCAATTGTCTTTAAATACAATATGACCAAAACAGTTTCCAGTGACGAAACTGATTCTAACAGTTCTAACTAACTCTAACTTCTTAAACTACTAACTGTGATGGAGGCACATGCCTCGAAAAAGTTCTATTACATTTATATGATTTCACTAAAAAACATAATAAAAATTTGAAAGTTTCTAATCTATGTGAACTGGTGCTCCTAAGATAGTTGTTGTCTCAACAACTACTTGTGGCTTAACGGCTACTTGTGGCTGAGCAGCTGTAGTTGTTGTGTCCATTGAAAATCTCTTGCATTCTTTCCATAGCTTATCCTGAGTTGTCGAAGCATTCTTGTAACTAAGATATTCCAATCTAAATGCAACATCCTGACTGTGAGTAAGAATTCCTGTGAATAATGTCTTCACCATCCATAGCAGATGGAAATGCCTTTGTAAGAAGTTAAACACCGTTTATCCCTTTAGAACTTGTGTCTTTTCATGCCTGCCATCTGCTCTGCTTTCTGCAAGTGTCAACTAATCTTCATAAAACTTCCATGACATGATATCTCCTTTCTTAGTCTAGCATGAATGCAAACCTGTTCTTCTTTGTATTTTTATCATTGGCATTTACAACACCATCTTCTTCAACGCCAAAAAGTTGCCTCTCAACGCCCATGGGCAATTACATGAACTGAAAGTCTGGCCTGAAAACAACACAAGGTATGCATTCGACGATGACTGAATCTGAACCCAAAATGCATTTTCAATGTGCTCATCCCGAACACAATGGTCTTCAGGAAGTCTCTTTGCTTTGTCTACAGATGTTTCATACATGTGCTCCAACCTATAGTTATTTACAAGACTAGAATTTTTCAGAGAAGCCATATTCCAGTAACATAATTTCACCCTTTTTAGTAATGTGAAGATTAACCAATCCATTCTCTGTAAGGACTCCTTTCTACGATCACAAAGATATTTTCTTTTCAGAAAACAATGATAGGATTCAATGGAACAATTTGTTTCTTGGTTGGCATGACAGAAATTTATATAACATTTTGCCCGCATATGAAATTTTTCGCCCACCATCCAATTTGTTGAAAAATATTCCAAGAACCGCTCCTTTATTGCAAAGTCAATATATAATGCATTTATAGCTCGGGATATCGCATCTGGGTCACGACAATAATTCATGATTTCACCCAACATTATAAACATCTTTCGAACATTCTTCCCACAAGTGGCCAACTTTTCCATATTCTTCAACCATGCTCTCCTAAAGTGCCATACGCAGAGCAAAACTCGAGATCAAGTTATAGCACTTAATGCATCAATGTCGACCAATGCATCACCTGTCATGAAGGCATTTATTGTCCATGTAGGTTGAACTTGTCGACCTCTCTCCATGAGTGCTGGCAAGCACTGTAAGATGTCCGACAATCCATTCTGCGATGAGATAACCCATGCAACAGGAAGAGCATTCTGTTGTGTGTCAAACACGAGCAAGGTGTACAAATAATTCGTGGGGTATTTGGACAACAGAAAGATGGCGGGAGCACGACTCAAAGGAAAAATAACCACAGACAAATGAGAATGAGACAATGGGCCATTTAACAGTTACGAAGATCTACAATAAATGCCAAAATGACGTGTATAAACCTTGACAGTTGTTTCCCACTTTCCTGATGACGTCACTATGGGGGGTCCGGGAGTACGGCGGAAATCTTCAACGTATACCCTCCGTAATGAATCTCAGCCGTTGATCACGGCTCGCTCCATATTTGACCAGTCAACTACGGGGGGTCCGGTGTTGATAATTAACGAGCTATTTTCCCCACCGTAATGACTAATCCGGAACCCCTCTTCCGCGATCACCACTTCTGCTCGGGAAGCTGCTCGACACTTAAGCTCGAGAATATACATATCAAAATAAAGCTTTATGACTACTTTTATGTGCATCGAGCTTTATAAAAACATTTTATTTGTTTTCTATGATATAGTATTAAAACTATAGCATATTTTTTGAATTTCCAGATTTTATTTTTTTTCGAAATAAAAAAATAAAAAGGATATGCAAAAGATGATTCATTAACACATCACATCATATTTAAGAGAAAATTTAAGGCCTGCTGCAACATCACATCAAGCATCAACAAAAAGTTCTCCAATTCTTAAAGGATAACCTCACTTTGGTGTAGAATCGAATGAAACAATAGGTACATCAACATCGCAGCGAAAGAAGTTTTGATGTAGGCGACTGGGTATTTTTACAGCTACAACCATACAAAAAAATGTCCGTCAAGCAACCTAAGAACGATAATAAATTATCACCAAAGTATTATGGTCCTTTCAAGGTGTTACAAAATATTGGTACTATGGCATACAAATTGGAGCTTCCTACATCTTCCCGAGTGCACCCAAGTTTTCATGTTTCATGCTTAAAGAAGGTTATAGGCGACAAGCTCCCAATTCAAACAATATTTCCAGAACTTGACGAGGAAGGAAAAATCATATTGGAACCTGAAGCAGCCACGGAAATAAGAACTTGATAACTACGAAATCGATCAATTTCAGAGTATCTCATCAAGTGGAAGAACTTACCTGCTGAATATTCCATATGGGAGGATGAGAATTGTATATAGAAGCATCCATAACTACCCAAGCATCGAGGACAACACTTTTTTGAAGGAGAGGGGCATGTTAGGTCCTTATAATACTAGTCTATCCCCTTATTGTTATTGTTAGTGTAGCCCCCTTATTGTTATTGTTGTTCCCATGTAGTCCCCATATTGTTATTATTGTGCCCCATAGAAGCCCACTATTGTTATTGTTGTGCCCTTACATTATTATTGTTTGTCGACTCTGATTATATTGTGACCCCTTAGACTCCTATATATATAAAGGAGGTTTTTTCATTTGAATCATCCCATAATTGTTCATTTATGTAATGTAAAGGAGGTTTCCACCTTAAAGAGGATAATTTTTAAGTCATTTATCTATCTTTTCTTCGATTTTGTGAGTTGGTTGCATAACATAATGTATGTCATGCACTAGCCAAGAAATTGGTAGGATTTTCTTCCAATAGTTGAATTTACCTACAACAATGGGTATCGAGATTCAAAAAATTTGAGTCCATTTGAGGCTCTTTACGGGAGAAAGTGTAATACTCCTATTACCTGGAGTGATCCAGTGAATAGGGTTTATATTGTCCTTGATATGTTAAAAGAGATGGAACAAGAAATCGTAACCATCAGGAAGAATTTAGAAGTGGCTCAAGATAGGTATAAGAAATAAGCAAACCAACATAAAGTGCATAAGGAATTTGAAGTATGATAGGATGTCTACCTACATTCGGCCCAAGAGAAGTTCTCTAAAAATTAGGTCATGTGCTAAGCTGGCACCATGGTTTTATGGGCCATTTCAAGTGCTTCAAAGGATAAGGCCCATAGCATATCATTTGGCCTTGCCTCCAAAAATATAAGTTCATAATTTTTTTCATGTTTCATTACTCAAAAATATGTACAAGATGTTATTCAACCAACTCAAAGAACATAAGAAAAAATAGATCAATGACTTAAAAATTTTCCTCTTCAAGGGGAAAACCTTATTTACATTACATAAATGAACAATTCTTAGATGATACAAATGATAAGACCTCCTTGGTATATATAGGATTCTAAGGGGTCACAATATAATAAGAGGCTACATAACAATAATAATGTAAGGGCACAACAATAACAATAGTGGGCTTCTATTGGGCACAACAATAACAACATGGGGGATACATGGGCACAACAACAATAATAAAATGGTACAGTAACAATAACAATAAGGAGAACACACTAGTATTATAGGGACCTAACATGCCCCTCTCCTTCAAAAAAGTTTTGTCCTCAACGCTTGAGTAGTTTGAGATGCTTTCGTATAAAATTCTCATCCTCCCATGTGGAGTCTTCAACGGGTAATTTCTTCCACTTAATGAGATACTATGAAATTAATCGATTATGTAGCTGTCGAGTTCTTATTTTCATGATTAATTCAAGCTCAAATATGATTTTTCCTTCTTCGTCAAGTTCTGGAAACACTGTTTCAACTGGGAACTTGTCACCAATGACCTTCTTTAAGCATGAAACATAGAAAACTGGGTGTACTAGGGAAGATGCAAGGAACTCCAATTTGGGTGTCATAATACCAATCATTTGCAACACCTTGTAAGGACCATAGTACTTGGGTGATAATTTATTATCATTATTATCTTGCTTAAGGTACATTTGTTTGTATGCTTGTAGCCGTAAAATACCCAGTCGCCTACATCAAAACCTATTTCACTACGATGTTGATCTAACTATTGTTTCATTCAATTTTGCGCCAGAGCGAGGTTATCCTTTAAGAGTTGGATAACTTTTTTTTGATGCTCAATGTGATCTTCCATTGCTTGAACCTTAGAATTTTCTCTTGAATATGATGTGATGGATGGTGGATGATATCCATAGAGTGCCATAAATGGGGTCATTTTTGTTGCAGTATGGAAGGAAGTGGTATTCCACCATTCATCTAAAGGTAACCACTTGACCCATTGTGTTTGTTTATCAAATACAAAGCAATGAAGACATCCTTCCAAACATTTGTGCGCTATCTCAGTTTACTCGTTAGATTGAGGAAGATAAGATGAACTATGAGCTGATTGAGTACCAAGACAAGAAAATAATTTCGTCCAAAACTTTCCAGTGAAAATGGGATCTCTGTCACTTACACTAATCTTTGGATTTCCATTTATCTTTTGGATTGTTTCTATAAAAGCAATAGCAACTATACTGGCTTTAAAAGGATGAGATAATGCAAAAAAGTGTGCATACTTGGTAAGTCTATCAACTGCCACCAATGATGACACTCTTTCCTGTAAAATTGGGTAAACATGTGATAAAATCCATTAAGATCTCCTCCCAACATTGACTTGGAATGACTAAAGGTTGTAACAAACCAGGGGTCTTAATTGTCTCAGCTTTATTTTGTTGGCAAACCAAACATTTTGCCACAAACTTATGAATATTAGATTTAAGGCCATCCCAAAAAATTTATTTCTTGACCCCGTGGTAAGTTTTTAAAAATCTCATGTTCCCTCCTAAGGGGGAGGTGTGTAATTCCAAAAGAATCTTTCGCTTGAGTTGGGAATTCTTACAAAGATATAAATGATCTTTGTACCATAATTAATAATTTTTCTATCTAAATGTATGAGATGTACTGGGATCTTGCTTCAAGTTTGAATGAGTGTCCACACCTCTTTGTCATTCATACATTCATCCCTTGCTTCGGTTATCCAATCAAGTTGGATAATAGAAATGGCACAAAGAAATGCTTCCACATCCTCATCCTTTCTTAAGAGTGCATCCGCAATAACATTTTTCTTCCCTTTTTTGTAGATGATTTTAAAGTCATAACCCAACATCTTTGTGACCCATTTTTGTTGCTCTCATGAAGATAATCTTTGTTCCAAAAATTATTTAAGACTATCATGATTTGTTTTTACCTTGAAGTGTCTTCCCATTAGGCAAGGTCTCCATTGCCTTAGTGAATGTAGTATTTCCAACATTTCCTTCTCATAAATAAGTTTGTGTAAATACTTTCCTTTGATTGGACAACTTTCAAAAGCAACGAGTCTTCCTTCTTGCATTAAAACAAAACCAATCTCATTTCTTGAGGCATCACATTCCACAATAAAGGTTTTTGTGAAGTTAGGCGTAGCTAAGATCGGTGCTTGGTGGGTGCTTGGCACATTTACTCTTTAAGATGTTCAAAGGCCTTAGTCACTTCAGGAGTCAAATAAAATGCATCTTTCTTCATTAATGTTGTTATCCTCCCATAATTCTTAACAAACTTGCGACAATACCCTGTTGACCTGAGAAATCCTTGAAGATGCTTTATGGTTGTGGGGATTTTCCATTCCTTAATGACTTTAATTTTGTTAGGGTCTACCTTGACACCCTCATGAGATACAATATGACCCAAATCTTCCACCTCTTGTACTCAAAAGAAACATTTGAAGGTTTTTTCATATAATTGTTTCTCCACCAATAGTTTGAGCACCTTCTCAACATGTTGAACATGATCCTTCCAAGACTTGATGTAGATTAGTATATCATTAAAAAACACGAACACAAATTTTATAAGGAAGGGTTTAAAAATTGAATTCATCAAACCTTGAAATGCCAAAGGTGCATTAGTAAGGCCAAAAGGCATGATAAAAAATTGATAATGACCCTCATGAGTTTTGAATGTTGTTTTCATAATGTCTTCAGTATTCATTCTAATTTGATGATATCCTAAACGAATATCCATATTGGTGAAGTAAATTGCTCCATGTAATTCATACAACAATTCATCGATGACATGAATGAGGAATTTATCTTTAATAGTGAGCTTGTTGAGCTCCTTATAATACGAGCACACAAGCCATGATTCATCCTTATTGTGCACCAATACTACTGGAGCAGAGAAAGAAATTTGACTAGGCTGAATTATACGAGCCTATGGAATTTCTGCAACCATACGTTCAATTTCAGTCTTTTGGGCATAGGGATATCTATAAGGTCTGATGTTTGGAGGAACACTTCCTGGAATCAAATGAATAGCATGATCATGATCACAAATAGGTGGGAGGCCTTTGGGAGTCTCAAATACCTTGTAATGATTGTCTAAGACTTTTTGGAGATCTGGAGAAATAGATGATTTTGATGTTTGAAACTCTAGTGAGCATAATTGTGTAATTATGCCCCATTGTTCTTTCTTCATAAGTTTTGTCATGTTATTAGTGTTGATTATCTTTCTTGGTTTCCCTGTGATACCCCTTAATTCAACTTCCTTTCCTTCACAAAAAAAATTCAAGAAAAGTTCTTGAAAATTAAAAGTTATCGTACCCAAAGATTGTAACCATTGCACTCCTAGTACAACATCAAAACTACCCATTGGAGTGGAAAGCATTGGACTATTCAATACATATTCCCCCATGGTTAGCTTGATATTATGACACTTTCCGGAGAAATTTATAGTTCCTCCATTTGAATCCATCACTTGACATTATGGTGTTGGATATAGGAAGCAATTCAATTCCTTGAGTATCTTACAATGAATAAAATTATGAGTACTACCTGAATAAATAAACATTATTACCTTTTTCTTCATGGTATATCCTTATATCTTTAATGTTTGAGGAGTGGTAATTCCTGCCAATGCATTGCAAGATACAGTCAGATTCATTTCTTCTTTATCATGGGTTGGTTCCTCGTGTATATCCTCATATTTTGATGTTTATTGTTCCTTTTCTTCCTCCTCTTCACAATATCTGTAGAATAATTTCTTCTTAGCACACTTATGGCCTTTAGTGTATTTGGTATCACAACTATAAAAAAGTCCTTCTACTCTTTTTTCCTTCAATTTTTTTGTCATCAACCTTGTAGTTTGTGGAAGGCTAGGAGCAACAACTCTTCCATCTTTATAGTTGTGAGTGGTAGACTTCCTTGTTGCCATAATTTTGCTGTCAAATTTTCTTGCCACCCAGAATGCCTTCTCTAATGAATTAGGTTCCCAAAGGAGAGCCTCATGTTGGATGTTATTCTTCAAAATCCCCATGAAGACGTCAATCCTATGCTCCTCAGGAATATTCTTTGCCCTTATTTTCAAATTTTTGAAGTCCTCAATGTGCTTCACCATTGAACACTTTTGTTTGAGATTTATCAATAGGCTAAAGAAGGTGTTTTTCTTTGTATCCTCATAATGTGCTATCATTTCCTCCATAAAAATTCACTAAGTGATAAGTGGTTTACGAGAACATGCCCTCGATACCATACAAACTGATTGGTTTCTAAATATAAAGTTGTAATGCATACCTTTTCTGAGTTTTTCACATCATGGAGATCAAAATATTGCTCCATCTGTAGTATCCATGTTACTGGATCCTTGCCATCAAACTTCCTCATATTGATATTTGGAATGCGTTGGTTATTAAACCCAAATTGGAGTCTCTAAAGTCATAATTCATATTCCTTTTGTCCTCTTCATGATTTTCATGGATTACCTTGTCACCACTGGGAAGCCTTTCTTCTAGAAACTTTTCCAAACCTTCCTTCAACCCCTTTATCTTGAAATTCATCATTGCTTCCATGTATGCTTTTAAACCATCATTAAAAACTCCAATGTGCCATTTTATACCATCTATCTTAACATTCGTCATGGCTTCCAATTCATTTTTTGTTACTTTTTGCGAGAGTGAAATTCGTTGCACTTGGTCTCGTAATTTTGATATATCATGCTACATTTCTTCCTCTTCTTCATGCATCATAAAAGAGATTTATGGTTGCTTAATAGGTGTTTATTTTTTTTCTAAGGAATTGGAATCAAACAATGATATTTGTGCTTCATTATGCCCTTTGAATCACTTCAAACTGATTTTTCAAACAAAAGTTATGCAAATTCAAAAAAAAATACACACCTTTTTCTTACTTTTTAGGAGCTCTGTATTGACACTGTTGTACCTCTATAATTTTGGATCTCCAAGATTTGAAATTGAATCCTGTATTATCCCTCTGAGTCTTCTTTCCAAGCCCACAATTCAGATTTACATTGGATTCTTTAAGAAAGATTTATGCCCAATCTCCCACGATGACCTGATTATAGACTGGTTCAGTACAACAAAATTGTAGAAGTTCCACATGTCACTGTTTCAACCTTCGACCCTGAAATAAACTAAAATATGTCCACTTTGAGTCACTTTTTACGAAATTCAAATATGATGCTCAGAGAGAAATTTATGACGATTTTACCTGGGTCTGTTTGACATGGAATTGTGGAGCCTACAAAAACCCTAACTTCCTCATATCATATCTCCGAAAATATAGCGAAACAAGATATGAAATTCGTATACAAGGTTCATCAATATTTCAGCTCCATGTGGTTGAAATTTCAGCTTCGGAAGCTTCATAGAAAAAAAGTTATAGTGAAAAATCCAAGATTACCTGTTTGAAGAAGCAAAACCCCAGAATCCAAAGCTCTGATACCAAATGTTATGCAACCAGCTCAAAGAACAAAGGAAAAATTATATCAACGACTTAAAAATTGTCCTTTTCGAGGGGGAAACCTCATTTACATTACATAGATGAACAATTATTGAATGATACAAATGATAAGACCTCCATGGTATATATAGGAGTCTAAGGGGTCGCACTATAATTAGAGCCTACATAACAATAATAATGTAAGAGCACAACAATAACAATAGTGAGATTATATGGGGAATACCAATAACAACATGGGGGATGCATGGGAGCAACAATAACAATAGGTGGCCACACTAACAATAACAATAAGGGGAATACACTAGTATTATAGGGACGTGACGCAAGATGTTAATCATGTGATTGATTGGTCGATGTTATAGGTAGAACCAAAGATATGTTTATAGCGACAACCTCTATGCATCCTAGATTGGAGGCATCCTATGCTCCAAAATCTAGTAATCGAGAAATTCAAGGTGCAGTGGAGGCACTCTGGGGCTTGAGGAAGACACAAGGGAGATGTCAAGCAAAAAAACATATCCATTTTTGTTTGCCGGTTAAAGCAATGTAAATAATTTTGCGGTGATAGGGTTGGAGAGCTAGGGTTTTCCTTCACATGGCGGATCTCTGAGCTTCTGCAGGCTAGGCCTGCCTTAGGCCACGATGGCAGTGAGATGTGACGGGCGTATCTCACTTGTCAGGGCCTCGCTTCCACTTGGACTTTTCCGAGTTAGCCATGAACAACGTTTTTCGAGGTGGGAAGACCGCTTGGGTTTAACCCTAGCCAGAATGAAGGTAATGGTTTTCTTTGCTTTTCTCACCTCGCGACATGGTTTTACTTTTGATCTTCAGCGGGTTTTCAGTTTCAGTGGTGTCGGGCTAGGGTTTGGTATTAACCGCAGAGATGGGGCTCTATCATGACTACGTGGATGTAGAGCCGGCGCCAGAAGACTTACTCACTGTCTGGGGACATGAAGTTTCAGCCCAGAATCTCGAATGCTATTTCCCAAAGTTGACTGTGAAATCCGCCTTTCCAAACAAGGAAGAAGGTGCAGATCCTTTCCCCTCTAGATCTGCACTCCTAGACTCGTCTGGCGCTCTGAAGGCCGACTACGCCATTCTCTCCTGCAGCGGTGGTATTCCTAGAGGTGAAGGTTTTGGTAGCGACTGCTTTAGTGTTCACGGACCTCTTACCCTCTCCTCGAGGCTAGATCTCTCAGTTTTCCCTCCTCTTACCGGAGGATAGAAGATGTGGTGGCAAGCTGCGGCTTGCATGTGCAGAAAGGGCCTTTAGTGGCAAAAGAAAAAGGCTGTAGAAGGCCAGATTCTGGAGTAGGGGTCTCTTGGGCAACCAGATATGATAATAGGGCCCCGATCCAGAGCCAAAAGCCGGTAACAAACCCTGGACGCTCGACAGAATTCTCTACTCAGGTGAGCTGGGCTTAGCCTCAGAAGGATATCCGGGACGGAGGTATAGCCCATGGATCTGGGATCGAAAACCATCTGAAGTTATTTGAGGTAGGTACAGAGTTGAGTCCTCTGGGGGAACTCGAATTTGGGCTTGTCACAGCTCCTGAGAAGGGTCAGATAGACAAGGAACCTTTGGACGAGGGGTCGGCGGGTCGTGATAACCGTGACCTGGAGGATAGGCACTAGGAGTTGCCCGACTTAGAGGTTACAAATGCCCGGCTGAACAAGGAGTCGGGGGAGGGTGACATGCAGACGGTGGCAGTGGGAGGAAATCACAAAAAGCAGAATCCTATCGGAAAGAAGGAGCTTCGCCCTTGCTGCACCCTTGGAGTGGATATCCTTGTAGAAGAAGCAATGGCAGCATCCGAATCTAGATTAGTTGGCAGAGTGCGTGGGAGGAAATACTCTGTTGATTACGTCCGGGACTAGGTTCAGACAGAATGGGAAAATGCGCCAGGTAAACGAGTGGAGATTAAAGTCCTGGATAGAGGATGGTTCACTCTGCGCTTCGACCATAAGGACCATGTCAACTGGGTTCTCGACAGGAATTGGTGTTTCGACACGCACCCAGTTCTTCTCCGCAGATTGACCCCCATGTTCAATGCCCAGACTGAAAAAAAGAATGAATCTCTAGTTTGGGTTAAACTGCGAGGGCTCCCTCTCCAGTTTTGGGTTGACTCGGTCTTCACTTCCATTGGGAACACTTTGGGTAAGTTTTTGGAAGTTGATAGGTCCTTTGTTCAAACAAATGATCTCAGTGTGGCACGGATTCTTGTAAGCCTCAACCCCAGAGAAGGGCTCGTGGACGCCATGACTTTAAAATACAGAGAGATGGAATTCCTTCAAAATTTGGACTATGAGAATTTGCCATTCCATTGCCACAGATGCCATAAATACAGACATTTGGCCAAAGAATGTCCTCTGGGTCATCGCCGCAGAAGAAATCCCTTCAAATTTTCCAGAAAGCCGACGGTTTATCCAGCTCCAGATCCAGGCAAGGATGTCCCACAGGAACACATGGAGGAGGACTCAGAGGCTGATATGGAGAATGTGACATCCAGCGTCCCTGTGCAGCAGGCTGTTCCCGACCCGCTCCCTGAGAATGCACCTGCGCTGTCCGCCTCTCTGACTCCTTCTGCAGCTGAGACAACAGGGGCTTCACAGGCGGGTATGCCTCTCTCTCTCCCCTCCTGCCTTTGTTTTTCTGATTCAACTTCCGTCTTTGTTGTTACTGAGCCTGGTCCTTCTAGGCAGCTTCAGATGGATTTCTCCTCCTTAAACATAAACTCCTCTCCTGTCGATAGTTTGATTGTTTCGGTGCCTCCGGCCTCTGACTTCCCTCCTCCTTCTCCGGTAGACCTCCCGGTCCCCTGTTGCCCTCTGGAGCCTACTCCCTCCTCTGCTGCTCCCCCCTACAACTTGAGATCTCTGGCTAACCGTCCTAGGAAAGACATAGCTCTTGGTGGTTTAGAGCAGGACTCGGTGCCTATTGGGCCCAGAAAATCGAGAGGTAGGAAATCAAACATTTCAAAGGCACAACATAAGGCAAAGATCGACATTGTTGATGGAAAACAAAAATCCCTGACTGGGGTGCTTAGAGCAGCAAATCCACCCCCCGATATTTTGAAATGATTCTTCTTTCCTACAACTGTAGGGGGTTAGTTAGTCAACCCAAGAAACTATCTTTGAGGGATTTGATCAGATCTTACAATCCAGACATTATTATGCTTCAAGAAACCCTTGGTAAAGGGGAGGATATCATAGCTCTTCTCTCCAAACTGCTTCTTGGCTGGCTCTTTCAGGCCCTCAATGCAAATGGCCACTCTGGTGGGGTGGTCACTGGCTATAAAGCAGGAAACCTCAAAGAAATCTCTGCTTGGGGGTATGAAAACACTCTGGTGCTGGAGCTTTATTCTAAGGAGCTCTGTCTCCCTTTCCTTCTCCTTAATTTTTATGGGCCCTATCAGGAGAGGGAGTTGTTCTGGTATTCTTTTTTCCTTAAATGTTTTCTTGCCCACCCTAATCTGATCATTGGAGGTGACCTCAATTTTCTCTGGGGGTCTCGGAATCCTGGGGAGCCAACGCCCGAGCCAACCCCTTAACAGATTTCTTCCTCTCCAAGCTTGCCTCCTCCCACCTGGTAAATCTCTCGCTCCTCAAATCCAGACCTACTTGGCGAAATAAAAGAGTGGGCGATGACTGGGTGGGAAAGAAACTGGATCATTTTCTCTTGGGCGAAGAATTAACTGAAAAATTATCTATCTTCCGGCTTTGGGTGGGTGAAGGGGGCCTGTCTGACCATTTCCCGATCCTATTGGAGGCAAAAGGAACTCTTAAAAAACCAGGGCCCCCCTTCAAATTCAACTCCTCTTGGCTTGCTGATGATTCCTTTATAGCCCTCTTTCACTCTACTTGGAGAAGGGATGGGCCAAAAGTTGGGGAGGGGCTGAGTCGAAGTAAGGCTTTTATGAACAACCTAAAACGATTGAAAGTAGCAACTAAATACTGGGTTATTCAAAAGTCACTAGAGGAGGATGAGGAGTTGAGGGCTATAAATGTAGAAATTTATCTTCTGGAAGACCCTGAAGGGGGTGGCTACACCACCTTGGCTTCTCAAGATAGAATTCGGAAGCTCGAAGCAGCCAGAAGGAAAATTCTCCAGGTGAAGGAGGAAAGTTGGCGATTAAAGAGCAGGGCTATCTGGCTACAAGCAGGGGACGAAAATACAAAATTCTTCCAGCATTATGCCAAAGGAAGGAAAAATTTAAACACCATCTGGGAAATTCCAAAAGCGAATGGGGAAAAGGCACAGTCTTTTGAAGAGCTTGCCTCTCTAGGGGTTTCCCACTTCAAAGATCTTTTCAGAGCCCCAGAAGAAGCCTCCATTGCTGAAATTATAAGAGTAGCTCAATTCTTCCCAAGCTTCATTGATGAAGAATGCAATGAATGTCTGATGTATTTGGTCTCTAAAGATGAAGTGGAAGCTATTCTTAAGTCGATGCAAAAAGAGAAAAGCCCTGGATCAGATGGTTGGATAGTGGAATTCTTTATCCACTTTTTTGACTCCCTTAGTGACGACCTGACTGCGGTGGTGGAAGAATCCAAGATCTTAGGTTTGGTCTACCAGCCTCTCAATGCCACCTTCATGACCCTCATCCCTAAGTCTGACCATCCTACTTCCTTTAACGATTTCTGCCGCATTTCCTTGTGCACCTGCTTATACAAGGTCATTGTAAAAGTCATTGCCTCCAGGCTGAAACCCTTCCTCTCCAAAAACATCTCTGTGGAACAATTTGGCTTTTTGGATGGTTGACAAATTCATGAGGCTGTTGGTGTAGCCCAGAAAACTCTTCACAGCCTGAAAAAGAGCTGGAAAAAAGGGGCCATAATCAAAATTGATCTCTCTAAGGCCTTTGATAGAATCAGCCGGATGTATTTAAGGCTTCTCCTAACGCATCTTGGTTTTAGGTATGACTTTGTAAGATGGATCATGGGGTGTGTTTATTCGACCTCGATTGTTGTCCTGATCAATGGTGCTGCTTTGGATTTTTTCAATCCTCAAAGAGGCCTGTGCCAGGGATTCCCTCTCTCTCCTCTGCTGTTCCTGCTTGCAGCAGAAGGAATCAGCTTAATGATCAAAGAGGCAAAGAGACAAGGTGAACTGAAAGGGATTGAAGTTGGGCTTAACCTTTGGGTGACTCACCTCCTATTCGTTGATGATATTATCTTGTTTTGTGATGGGAGTCGGGATGATTGCCGCTGTCTGAAAATAATTTTAGATCTTTTCTTAAAAGACATGAGTCTGGTTATAAATGAACAGAAATCCTCCATCACTACTGCAGGGCTCTCGATTTCAGAAGTGAATAGAGCCAAAGAGCTACTCTGTTTTGAAGCAAAGTCCCTTCAGGATCTATTCAAATATCTCGGTTTCTTTCTCAAGCCCGATTCTTACAGGGTTCGATATTGGTCTTGGCTCTTGGCAAAAATTGAGGACAGAATGAAGCATTGGAGTTTTAAATGGATGTCTAGGGCAGGCCGCTTAGTCCTAATCAAATCTGTGGTTTTGGCCATCCCAGTCTACTAGGCTAGTCTCATCTGGGTGCCGAAGTGCATTCAGCTGAAAATCAATAAAATCTGTAGCAAATGCTTATGGGCTGGTCAGAAGAAGGACCATGTCACTCCCTGGGTTGCATGGGACAAAATTTTCAGACCAAAATGATGGGGTGGATGGGGGATAAAGGACTTGTATCCTTTCTCTAGGTCCTTAGCTGCTAAATTAGCCTGGAGACTGGTCTTTTCGGACAATATTTGGACTGCTGTAACCAGAAGAAAGTACATCGACCCAATCTCGCCATTGAAATGGATCAAACTGCCCAACAAATCCTCAAAAAACTCCTTAGTGGTATGGAAAGCCTTGGTGGCAGCTGTACAAATTATTGAAAAAGGCTTGGCATGGAATGTGGGCGATGGTAGATCAGTAAGGCTTGGTAGAGACCCTTGGGTGGGCTGCCTGGACTCATTTTCCCTCTCACGAGATCTGATTGAACATCTAAATAACAAAGGGCTCTTCTCTCTCCACCAAATTGCTGACCTTGCAAACTCTTCAATCTGGCGACAGGAGTGGCTTTCTGGGGAAGCTCTTGTCCTAGATGAAAGATGGCAAGAGGAACAGAGGGCCTTCCGAGAAGGCTTGCTGAAATCACACATTCGCATTACAGATGAGCCAGATGAGCTGAGATGGGTGCATTCTCAGACTGGTTTCTACTCTCCAAAAATGGGATATGACTGGCTTATGTCTCAAAAGGGGTGGGAGGAACCAAGCTGGTGGGCCAAGCCACTGTGGAAATTGAAAGGGCCAGCCAAGACCCGGCTGTTCTTCTGGTGTGTTCTTCAAAAGAAAGTCCCCACATGGGATTTTCTCCAAAAAAGGGGGAAAAATGGACCTGGGTGGTGCTCCTTGTGCAAGGAGAGCGAGGAAACCTCACAACATATTTTCCTTTCTTGCTCTTTTTCTAAAAGCATTTGGAATGAAATGCTAAGATTTACCAGCACCCCCCTTAGATGGGAGGGGGAGGAGATATCTGAGGCTTGGAACAATTGGTGGCAGCATGCTCCCAATGATAAAGTCAGATCGATGCCCTTGTTGGTTGTTTGGGGAATCTGGCTTTCCAGAAACCACTTGATCTTCAAAGACACCTCTTTTCCCATTGCCAGATTAACAGTAGAGGGGGTGGCATTTATGAAAACATCCCCTCTCCTTCTACCTCATAGAGTATCAGGCCTATTCAGAAAGAAGAAATAAAGGGCTCCATCACCTGGGCTTATTTCGATGGGGCCTCAGATATTAACAAGAGATGCAGAGCTGGCCTGGTTATCTACTTTCCCTCGGGGAAACTCCTCAAAGCCTCCATTGGACTCGGCACCGGAACAAATAAATTTGCTGAACTAAAAGCTTTACATCTTCTTCTTTGTTGGCTCTCCTTGTGCAATGAGCATGAGGCACAGATCTTTGGTGACTCTTTGAACACAATTAAGTGGGCCAATGGCTTGCAACATTGCAGAAAATTTCTTTTAACTCCTTTGCTTAATGAGATCATTCGTCTTAAAAGTTTTTTTTTTTTTCTGAGCTCCATATTTGTCATATTTTCAGGGAAAGAAACTTAGAAGCAGACAACCTTTCTAAAAAAGGCACTGAGCAGGCTCTGGGTACATGGACAGTAGAAGAAGTGGTTGATGAGGTGGCAAGGCGACTTGCTCCTCCAGCTTTTGCATAACATATGAGCTGTCTACAGCTCCCATTTAATTTCTAGTTTTTTTGTTTTCTTTGTATAAACTGCTGTTAAAACTTTCTATGTATATGTAAAACTTTAACAGGACTCAGTCCTGTTTTCCTCTCAAAGGAGGCCTAAGATCCTGTCCACTTTTGAACTCTATATTACCATACTGTCAGCACAGTGTCTACTAACTGGCATCTTTTGATATTGTGGTTTTCCCATTACTCTGTTTCGTCTGTTTTCCTAATCGGAAGCCGGGAGTTGGGGAAACTACGGGTTCTTTGTTGTCCTAAAGAATATGTTTTGACAGGGCTGTTTGGGGGGAACACTTGGAAATTCCCACAAACAGCTGATTCTGGTTTCTCTAAAAATCAAGGGAAATGAAAATGCTCTGCATATGCTATGTAACCTTTCTATATCAATAGATGGTTCGATTTTTTTCTGCGGAAAAAGAAAATGTAAATAATTTTGCAAATGATTGTATATAGATGTGTACATAAATCCCATAGTGACCTTTTATACTCAGCTTAGAGCATGGTTTTATTTGTGTTCAAGTATAGAACACCAAGGACGATGTTCCTCCAAGGGGGTGGGGTTTGTAACAAACCATTATGCCAAATTCCCTCTTGTAAACATTTGCAAATATTTTTGTAATTATTATTGTGAAATGTGATCACGGTGAACAAGTTGAGGGAAAAAGGACACAGATTTTAGAGCTTTGAGTTGAGGAGATTTCTTGGGAATTTGGAGGAAGTAGCCCATTTAATGAAAGGTATGGAGTTGACTAGATTTAGTTTTTAATGAAGCTGACTGAGAAATTAATGACTCCTAGAAGAAGCATATGGACTTATCCAAGAGGAGGATAAGCCCATAATTTCTTCAGCAGAGTTCTCAAGGAACAAGACATTTATTCACACCTCAAAGAAAGGGAGAGAAATTTCAAAGGTGAGAAAAATGAGAACCTAAGGAAATAAAGAGAACTCTCAAGGGAACTATGTGCACGAATTTAACGCTACAGTAGCTAGCACTGGTTTCTCTAACGAGATTGCTAGAGGATGATTTTTGGTTTTAAGCAAAGGTAGAGGGTTTAATGGATTCCTCTTGGGTGAAGGTCATAGGCCCTTTGGATTCCTAGTTTGGGTAGAGGCCCTATTCCTTTGGATTCCCAGTAAAAAAGTATCCACTATGTCTACCTCTACTTGGTTTTTAAGCAAACAATTACACTCAGTGAACTCTGGATTTTCAATTTTGGGTGCAGTCACTGAATAATTGTTGCTTGGGTTACAAGGGTGGAGATGGTGACATCTTTGGATTCCCTAGTTGCAAGGGTGGAGAAGGTGATATCTCTAGATTCCTTGGCGTGGTGAGGAGTTCTAGTTATTTCCGTGAAGCACTCCTACTTAAGCTCCAAATCTGGCTCGGGGGTGAATGATTACAAGAAATGCCACAATGCAATTATCCTAAGGTTGGGAGGAGAGTTATAGTCCCAATCTCAGTCGCCAGTTCATTATTCAATACAAGATAAGTGGCTACAACTTATGCACTCAATTCTCGTGATGCTATTTCATTGAATCTAATGGACATGGTCTTTTTCATGTATTGTTGTTAAGTTTTATTCCTATTATTTGTGTTTTTGAGTTGTTACCAATGAGTGAAAATTATATCTGTTCATGTACTGAGAGCAAGTTGAGCTTCCCCGTGCTTACGTTGTTTTAGATAAATGATGTATGTTGTATGAGTATTTTAATGGGCTGCCTTAATGGCTTGAGTCTTATCATTGACCTAGTGAAATCTTGGAATAGGCTCTTATTTTAAGCTCCAGCATGCTTATTTGATATCCAAGGTAGGGCGGGAGGAGGTGCCTTGATGATCTTGGACTTAAATCCATGATTGTATAGGGAGCAAGATCTACTCCTGAGAACACAAACGAATCGTGGAGATTCCGATCTATGCAACCTAAAGAAACCGTGAAGAATTTCTAAGCGTCAAATGTCATTCGGGCTAGCTGAGCTCATAGTAGGACTGCTTGTTCGGGGGTCGGGCAGAAAGACCCAGTCACAACTAGTGTCTGAGGCCGATTTGTTTGGGGTCCATGGATGTTAGGGGCTTGTCTTTGTGAGGGAATGTTCTTGCATGGTTCGGGATTGAATTCCCTCTATCAATTAGAACGTAAGATTTAAAAAATCATCCAAGGGGTCAGGTGAGACCCAGGGTAGGATTATGTGACCAAGAGGGTGACGTGGAAGCTGCATGACCTGTCATGTGTCATGATTGCATGGCCAGGAGGATTACATGAAAATCGTAGGACCTGTCACACATTCGTCTCACCCTGGGGTAATGGGAGGTGGCAGGGTTGCCATTTGGGAATCACGTGGGGTCCACCCAGGTGCCACATGGTAGCACAACGCTGACATGGCAAGATTTTCATGACCCGACTTCAAACGACCATATCTTGTGATATGGATGTCAATTTTCAAGAAATTTTATATCACCAGAAAGTTCTTAACAAGACAGAGGCAACGACGATGTTTATTTTAATTTTCGGGGAGTTTGAAAAACAACAAAATTTTAAGACCCCATTTCCATGACAGGGCTTTGGAGGTTGGGTCAATGATAGTAACACATTCTTCTACCCTAGGATGGTCTATGAGGTGGAAGGGGATGTTACACTATAAATGAAATCATAAATAATTAAAATGTGCTAATAAAAATAATATCTAATTTAAACATACATTTGTAAAAACACGTCACATTGATGTAAATCTAGAAATACAAATAAATAAACAAGTGTTGTATAGTAGTTTAATCTTAGTTAGAGATGTTAGAAAATAAATAATGAATAATTAAATTTAATATGACTAAGTTAACAAATAAATAATGTATTTAATTTTTATTTTTCCCTGAGGAAGGAAATCAACATCTCTCTTAGCCAAAGGGCTAGAGAGTGAGGTGTTGGTAAAAAGCCAACCCAAAAGTATACTCACTTTAAGATTCCACAATACAACAATATTCATAGGCACAAAGTCATTACAACAATATTTATGAAAGCACTATAGCTCATCATGTCACTGGCAAGGATTTGAATCTATATGGGAAAATGATAACCATTCCACCTAACCACCAAAGATAACCCCAATTGACCAATACTCTATATATAGAAAGAAAGAAAGAAATTATTTTAACGTACACGAGGCTAAAAATAGCCTATGAGACAGATTGCTTCTCCATCTGGTTCTTGTTTTCAACTCTTTTCATGTGGAGTCTTATAATAAACTCTCCCAACTTCTCGACAAACTCTTCGCTGAATATATTATCCCAAGAGCTAGCTGCCAAAATATTTGCATAATTTTCCTTGTTGTCTTTGAAGACCTCACATTCTAAAATGAAATGCTTTTATGTTTCCACTTTTTCGGAAGAGCAAAAAATACATGCTTTCCTCCCACATTTCTTTTGGCCTTTTCCAGCACCCTGTTTCACAATGGAGTCGATGAGAATAGTCCTTAATTGTGCAATAAGAATTTTGGATCTCCAAGAAATATTGGCCCCTATGTACACTTTTTGGTGATGATTATGAGTGGGATTAAATTCTTCAATATAGTACTTTTTCTTTCTCCCTAGCTCTTTCTCCTAAGTACGTGTTGTACCTTAAGAGGCAATCCCTTAGCTGTGATAAGGAATCAGTGCTTAAGACATCTATATGATTATGTCACGAATGTATATATTTGTCTATGTCTTATCAACCCTCAAATATTAAAGATCAAACCCTTAAATATCAAATATATGAACATTATACAATGCTATCTTTAGCCAATGTTGAACGAAAGAATCAGAAGAAACATAAGGGAGAACTTCAAACTGATATGATGTTTTATACAGAAAATACCATTTCAAAATCCAGAAGAAGTATATGAAGAAATAGTTAAAACAGAGGAGCATAAATTAAGGTTTTTTAACTTTGAAATACATAAGTATAAAGAGGTCGGTTGCTCATAACTTTGTTTCATTCATAGATGGAAAAACATAACGTAAACTGAGAATACATTTCAACATTAACAAAATGATAGAAACTTGCATACTCATTCATTAACTTCTCAATCTCTAAGTACAAAAATTAGGCTTTGAAGGTCCAAAACTCAGAACCTTCCTTCCTCTTGGAAATTACATTAAATACAATAAAAAGCAGTTTGGAATCGCTGTAACCAATTCTAACTACCAAAACTACTTCATGAATTCGAAGGCTGTCTATCACATGCCTTGAAAATGTCTTTTTACAATTTCATTGACTTCAGAAAATAACATAAAGTAAATATCCTAATCTATAGGAATTGCTGATGAAGTGGCTTCTTTTCCTTGATCAACTGATTTGTCTTTCTTTGTTGCTGATCCCTTTCGCAAGTCAATAGTCCAAGCTCTGCACTTTTTCCATATTTCTACCTTCGTCTTGGATGAATGTGTCAGATTGTGATACTCCAATCTGAATGCAGTAATTCGGTCATATGATGGCCTTTCAGAGAAAAGAGTTTTTACCATCCACAAGAGTTGAAAATGTCTTTGCAAGAAGTTGACCATTGTCTCTCTTTTAAGTACCTGAGTCTTCTCATGCTTGTTGTCAATCTTGCTTTTTGTCATCACTAGTAAATTCTCATAAGAGCTCCATGGCAGAAGATTCTCTCAGCTCCCCAACATGATGGCAGGCCTACCCTTGTCATTTTATCAAAATATTTATCAAATTCACTTACTGCTTCTTTGATTTCTATTAATTTCTTTTCTGCAGCCTTTCTGAGATCATTCTTGATAATCATTTTATTAATTTCCAGTGCATACAACATTATATCCTACATATCATTCTCCTCTAATTCCTGATCTGATTTGGAATTGATATAATCAATAAATCTTCTAGCCCAAATTGCTCTGTTAATCCCTTTCTGCTTATCAGACATAATCGGTTCTTCACACTCCACAATAAGGCTTTTTTCTTTTGCAATAATCATCAAGAAGCACCAATTGGACTTCATTTTTGAGATGATATCAGTCCAAATTATATCTTTAGCTTGTATTAATGACACATTACCTTTCATTCTTTCTTTGAGATTCTTGATCTCAGCTTCAGCATTTCTGAAATCCATTTTGTACTTATCTGCTTCGTTCTCTAAGACCTTTATCAATTTTGTAGCAGTCTCCAAATCTGTTTGAGCCTTTTTTCTATCTCTTTCCGCCATCTGCAACTTAGTGTTTAATTGAATAATTTGTGCTTGAGGATCTGCATCACCTGTAGGAAAAACAAAAGTACAGTTACAATTGTCAATGTGATTTTGTAAAGAAATTGCAGTCTGCTTCACTTTGGAAAGTTCTTCATCCTTCTACATAAGTTGTTGCAACAACTTCTCTTTTTCCTTCTCTACCTCTGCAACCTCTACAGCCATTGAGTGTTCACCAGTAGGTAACCTCAATTTCTTCCTTAATGTAGATATCTCTACTTCAGCACTTTGCAAGAATTTCTACACAACAGTCTTGTCACTAGGATCTACACCAATCTTAACAATAATCTTCTTCAACTCTTCATTTTGGACTGTTAAGGCTCTTGAATTGGCCTTTTCCAGCTTCAATTGTTTCATAACTTTCTCTAACATGTTTTCAGCTTTAACTGCCATTGCATTTGTCTTTGTGAGATCATTAACAATCAATTGCCCGATCTGCATATGCAAATTCATTTTGTCCATTAGTGGAATCTTTTTAACATCCATAGTCACATTTACAGTATTAAAATTGTTTGAGCACCCAATTGACATTCCTGTGGGATGTGACAGAGCAATCCTAAATTGATCTTTTTCAAGATCCATTACAATCAACAACCTTCTCTGATCGGTAGTAACCTGATGTTCTGCTTGGGCCTCCATGCTGGCCTTCATTCTTTGATTTCTCTCCTCAATTTGCGAAAACACATGTTTGATTAAGGGTACTTGTTCACGAGAGGATTCATGACCTCCAGGGGAAGAGGGAGCATTCTGCTCTTCACCCAAATGCAAGGAAAAACCAGGTGAATTAGAGGAATGATCCTCAACAAATTTTGTCCTCTTCTCACCTCTCGGTGCCTCATCATCCAAGTCAAGAACAACTTCTTTACCTCTTTTGTTTGTTTTCTCAGTTACAACAGGAGTTTTAATGCTTGTATTTACTAAACTTATTTCACCTTTGTTTGCCACCTTTTCCTGCTCAGGTCTACTTTCATGAATGAAAGTTGAATATCCGTTCTCAATTCTTCTCTGTGAAATTATACCATGGGGATCATAAGCCCATTTTTCTCCTAATAGCATATGTGTTTCCTCCAACAATTTTGTTACTTCCTCAAACGCCTACCTCATATTAACTATGAAAGGTCCCACACTCATAGGCAATTTATACATATGACTCTTCTTCATAGGGACAAAGCGCACATGATCAACATTCAGGCTCTATCTGATAAATTCTAAGGCGAAAAGCCTCATTGGTACAAACGTTGGGAGCCTGTAAGATTCAACATTTTCTCCATACAACCTTATTTCTGAATATTCTTCAAATACAAACCAATCCCCAAATTTACAGTTAGTTCCTAAATGTAGAAACTCCTGGGCTTTGGGTAAAAAACAAGGGGGATGAACTCCATTCAATATTTTATATGCAATGGGCATATACTGACTAGCAAAATCAAATAACCCCTCTTCATTTTGCTCCCTTCTGATTATATCTGTCTAGAATACAACTGACTGTCTTGGATTGTATACATCCATTATATTTAAACCTAACTGCATGAATTCTTCAACATTTTGGTGTAAAAATAAGTAGACAATCAGTGAGGGAAATTTAAAAGAACCTGTCAGTGAAAGACTCATCAACTGCGAGTTGACTGCTTCTTGCCAAAAGGATGGAATATCCAGGACCATTCCTCGCTTCATCATCATAAGTGAATGAACTCGTTGGAAATATTTTCATTAATGGCAAAGGAGACAAAGATCAGGAGCAAGAGTAGCAAAGGCAGCGAATTGAAGCAGAGCTATCTAGGTGCAAGAGTAGTAAGGTAGAAGTAGGGACTGTGGACAAACAAGAAGTTTCTTTTTGTAAGCCTACAAGAGTTTAGAAGGGCCATTGACAAGATCAAAGCTTTAGGCAATTGTAAATTGAGTTTAGATGTATAGATGAAGAATTGTTTCTGAATTTTGTGTAATTTGTATGTTTTTGGGATTCTGTGTGATTGGGTAAATTAGTATTGATTCAGGGTAGATTGATGCTAATTATTGTGTTTTGAATGCATTATGGTTTGCATGGGTAGCGTTGCATAATAATGAAGCACAACATTTCCTGAAAGTATTGTTGGGCATAAAGAAAAATCGATGTTAGTTAATATTGATATTATATTTGTTAATTGAATTGGTCAGAGATGGGTTTTAATTCGGCGGTTTGATACATCGGAGTGGCGAGCAAAGTAATTGGGTTTTGGAACAAACTCCGTCATTTGGTTTGAAATCATTTGGCATTTTATTGTGGATTGAACCACAGAGATTGGATATGGAAATCATGGTCGCATTTCCAAAGCTGATGTTTTATATGTCGTAGGTTATAATTAAAAGAAATATTGATATCATATATGAGCAGACCATTTACATATACGAAGGTAACCAAATTGCGTAGAATGAATGTCTGTGTGAGTTGAAGGTCGAACCCTGGCCCTGATCAAAACTGTGCGTGGAATGAAGGCAGAAATTCTGTGTTAAGGTGGAATTGTGAGCAACCAGCAAAATCGTGGACAGAGAATGGTTAAGAATGAAGTCTTAAGGATGCAGTTGCAGAATGGAAAGTCGAAGGTTAACGCAATTTAAGAAGAAATCGATGAGTTCTTTTATGAAGGATGCAAGAAATACCAATATCTGATTATTAAATATGTTTGATCTTGCATTAAAACTCTGTTTGTTTATATTGGTTGAAGCCACAGCATTAACGTAGAAAAAGAAACAGAACCTTGAGCAAAGAGGAAGTTGGAACCATGAAAGGCGGTTTTGAAGACCCAATACCAGTGGTCTTGTGCGCTTTTGCAAGTGGTAAGTTGTTTTCGCTTTTCGAACGCGATATCGGTCCCTGCTTGACACGTGTTGTTAGGCAGTATTGTGAAAGCGGTTATATCGCGTAATTTTTGAAGATTAAAACTCATTCATCCTGATAGCGCAATTATCGTTGGATTGGGAAAAGCGATGTGATCAATAGTCAGCCGTTGGATGTGAAGGGTACATTAAATGTTGAGCCCCAGATGCATTATTAATGTGATGCGTTGGTTTAGTTTAATCAAAGTCGGAGTTTATGTATGGAAAATATTCATAGGTGGTGGCATATGGCATTGGTATTAAATTAATCAAATCCGAACTTTTGAACTGAAATGTGCATGTGATTACATGCTATGGTAAAGCCTTGGGGGGTTTAATCATAAATTTGGGTAAATAGAAATAAAAAAGATGGTTGTTAACACATGCAGTGGAAACGAAGTTTATACTTTGGATTTAAAATGCTAATGGTTGAGCTCGCCGTCTGCCCTCAGAAGGCGAGCTCTCGTGGAGTGACGGTTAGCATCCGTGCCTTCGCGCTCCCCCTTCAAATGGGCCGCGCCCTGATTCACTCCGTCGTCAGGCATTTAGCCATGGAGGCCTCTCTCAACCGGATTCGCCCCCCACCAGATTATCGCCTTCAAAGAAATGATCGCCCAATGCAACAAGCGCCCACCCTCTGTGAGCCAGCAGAAATTTGTTAAGAAGATGGACACCATCCCCTCAGTAGCCCTCCCCGAGGAAGAAACCTGCAAAGCTACTCTAAACCTGGCTGATCGCGGCCTCATAGATCAGTTCACGAGCCTCTGGCCCTCTCCCAAGTCGGTGGAGGATTGGACTCAAAGGAACTGGAAGCCGCTTACCAAAGAGGGAGTTAAAAGTTACTTCATTGGCAAAGGTTTCTTCGTCTTTGTCTTTGAAAGTGCAGAGGACAGAAGCTTGATCTTCAGGAATGGCCCTTACTTTATGGGGCCGCAAGGTCTATACCTTAATAAATGGTCGCCTGATTTTGATCCTGCTCAAGACGTTCCTTCGGCCGTTCCAGTGTGGGTGCGGCTTCCCCATCTTCCCCTTCATTGCTGGAACCCAAAGTCTCTACAGATCATAGGCAACGCCTTAGGCAAATACATTGATCAAGCCCCAAGGAAAGATCAATACTCTTGTGCCCGTATTTGCGTCGAAGTAGACCTGGAGGAGGGTTTACCGGAAGCCATCAACCTCACAGTCGCAGGATGGACACATGTCCAAGAGCTGGACTACGAACAGCTCCCATTCAAATGCAGACACTGCCATGGCGACGGGCACTTTGCCAAACATTGCAAGAAAAAGGCAGAAGATCAACTTGAGAACCAAAATGGAGAGCAATGGACTCTAGTCCAAAAACCCATCCATCATAAAAAGGGCATTGGGAAAGGTCCCTTGAAAGAGGCACCAAGCAGTTCCAATCACATCCAAGGTAAAAATTCAAATGGCAAAGAAAACAGTCAGAATAAGGCAGCTACAGCAAACCAGGAAACCCTGGACCTCCCACTAATATTCAAGATGGTGGGGAAAAGTCACTTCCTGAGGCCACCCAAGGAAGCCCTTCAAATCCCTCATATGCAGATGTCACAAGGAATAAGCCTATTGACAGTTCCGGGTCCTCGGAGGATGCAACCTACGAGCAACCCACAAAAAAAGTTGGCAGGAAATCTCGCAGAGAAGAAAGGGAAGAGGAGGTTGAAAGGCTCAAAACTCAAGGAAGCTAGCCCACTATAGAGATGTCTATCGGGAGAAATACCAGGACCAGGCCCCCCAAGGGAGGCTCCCTCCACTTCCCAGGTAAATAATGCGTCTCGTCTCTTGGAACTGCAGAGGTCTGGGCAATCCCTCGAAAGCTGAAGCGATCAAAGACCTTCTCAAAATGGAGCCCTCAGATATCCTCTTGCTCCAAGAGACAAAGATAGAGGGGAAAGCCCTCCTAGACATCAGCAAGAAGAAATGGAAAAAAAAGGTAGGAAAAGTTGTCCGCTCAAGAGGCTCTTCCGGAGGACTCGCAACCCTCTGGTCAGAGGATCTCTTCCAGCTGAAAAATTCTCATGAAACACAACACTGGATCTTCACGGAATTAATGCATAACCCAAGTAAGTTAACTTTCTCCCTCTTCAATCTTTATGTTCCTGTTTTATACTCAGAAAAAAGAGATTGCTGGACCTCCCTCTGTTATGAATATTTTATTAATTATTAGTTAGTTATAGTTATATTAGGTTTTATTAACTGAAAGGGCATGATCAAAGATCATGCCTCTTCGCCAAGGGACACCTTGAGGCTATATTTAAAGCCCAGGCGATCCCTCATTGTAATCATCTCATCTTTTCATCATTAATAATATATATTTATCAAGTTTACCAGAGTTTTTACACTCCATTGGCATTTATATAAAAATTAGATTTAAAAAAATAATAATAATAAAAATTATTATTGTAAATAATTATATAATTGATTTATATATTATATAATTTTTAAATCAATAATTATATATATATATAATAATTATATAAATTATTTTAAAAAATAATAATAATTATTATTATTATTTAAAATATATATATATATATATATAATAATTAATTAATTAATTAAATATTAATTAATTAATTAATTTTAGAAAAAAAAAGAGAAAACTGGCAGAAAAATATCAGTATGTCTTTATCAATAATGACGATTGATCAGATAAAAAGGAAAATATGGCTAAAACAAATGGAGGCCACAGAAAATCTTAGCAAAGCAATGAACAATATGACAGAACTCTTCAGTAAGCTAAATGATAAAATAGATAAGTTAAGTCCGACACAATCCCCAATATCTCCCAACAAGGAACAAAATAAACAAAACAATTTCGCAGATTCCGGGAACTCAGAAGAGCATCAGGAAAAAGATGATTCCCTACATCACCATGAAGATACAGATGATTGTAAACAACAAACTGTTCCATCCCCAGAATTGAACGAAACATATGAAGCGACAAACACATCCGAAGCCACTGATATAACGACAGAAGCTGTTGAGGCCTTCGGTGATGAAGCAGATATGGTTGTTAAGAATGAAGCATTTGATGATGAGGAGAAGTTACATCAGACAATAGTTGTTGGTAACTTACCTCTAAATCTAAAAAGGAATCACAAAAAATCACCAGAAGAACAAGGAATAGTTGGGAAACATGAAAAAGTATTCCAAGATCTACCCATAAAAGTGTCTTCCAATAGGAAAATCAAACGTCCAATAGAAGTCAAGACAGTATCTAACTCTGTCGATATCAGATCTTTTCACTATCCAGATCAACAACCGATTGAACTCGAGAATATGCTCCACGACCTTTTTAAAATGTGGGAAGCAAGAGCTCATCGCTTGAGAAAACCAGACATTCGTCAACATTGTCCATCATTACGTATGCTTTGAGGACAAAGCATCTTAAGAGAGGGGCAATGTTATGAATATTTTATTAATTATTAGTTAGATATAGTTATATTAGGATTTATTAACTGAAAGGGCATGATCAAAGATCATGCCTCTTCGCCAAGGGACACCTTGAGGCTGTATTTAAAGCCTAGGCGATCCCTCATTGTAATCATCTCATCTTTTCATCATTAATAATATATATTTATCAAGTTTACCAGAGTTTTTACACTCCATTGTTTCTCTTATCAAAGCCTGCACTGACAACCCTTGGATTGCCCCCCTCGTCAATGGCCGCCCTACCACCTTTTTCCATGCCCAGAGAGGTCTCAGGCAGGGATGCCCTCTCTCTCCCTTCCTTTACATTTTGATGGCGGACACTCTTAGCAGAAAGCTCTCAGCAGAAAAAGATGCAGGCTCTCTTCTAGGCCTTAAACCTTCCATTCACTCTCCTGCCCAGAACCATGCTCTATTTGCAGATGACTCTCTCCTTCTCGGAGGCGCCTCTACAAGAATTGCCAAAGCTTTTGATGAAGTCCTAAAAAGTTACTGCAGGGTCACGGGAGCCTCCATAAATGAAGGGAAAAGTGAAGTTTATGGATGGAACATCGAGCAACAGGAGCTCACAAATATCTCTACCCTCCTTGGTTTCAATAGCCAAGCCCAATGGGAGAAGATAAAATACCTTGGACTCCCTATAATTAATGGTTGTAATAAGAGAGCGCTGTGGTCTGAAGTCATCAGCAAAATCAAGTCAAAGATCACAATCTGGGGAGGATATTGGCTCACCTACGGAGGTAAGGTCACCCTGATCAAGTCTGTGCTCTCCGCACTACCAATCTACCACGCTGCCTTCCTCCTTGCGCCAAAACAGGTGACAGATCACATCTCCAAACTGATTCGTGACTTCCTCTGGCAAGGTGGGAAGGGTAACACTCATAAAATGCACCTTGTGAAATGGGATCAGGTGAAACGCTCTTTCGCAGAGGGAGGCCTGCAAATCCGGGATCCAGCCATGGTCAATCTGGCGATGGGAGGTAAAATCCTCTGGAATCTATATGAGAACCCAAAGCACCCTGTCAGCGAAACTCTGAAAGCAAAGTATGCCCACAAGGTGCCGCTTCGAAATCTCCAGGTGTCTCAAACAATCAACGTCTCCCAGGTATGGAAACTATGCAGTAGAAGTCTGAATTTTTTCAAAGAAAGAGTATACAAAATTCCAGGCAATGGTAAACATACAAAACTATGGCACGATCGAATAATGAACAGAGCCCCTCTTTCAGAAAACGATGAAATCGTTGAATTAAGAAACTGGTTGGAACGCGCTGGAATCAACAACGTTTACGATCTCTCCAAGTGGGATTGTCGTGGTGCATGGAATGGTTGGGATTTCCATGGCATCCCTGGCCGATTAAATCAACAGATGATTGCGCTCGATGAGATGCTGGAAGACGCAGCCCCAGTGAGCAGAAGGTCGAAGGACAGATGGGGATGGGGGCATTCCGGAACCTATACATCATTTGCAGCTTACAACGCACTTCAACCCATCAAGAACAGCAGCAGAAATCCGAATTTCTGGAAGAAAGTCTGGGAGCCCCTCGCTCTACCAAAAGTCAACTTCCTTTTTTGGACGCTGGCTCATAACAAATTGCTAACCGGAGACAATCTGATGAAAAGAGGCATAGCTGGGCCTCACAGATGCGAGTTGTGCAAAACCAGTGCAGAAACTGCCAAGCACCTTTTCATGGACTGCAAGTTTGTCAAAGATGTGTGGTGTCTTATCCTTCATGAGTTCCACATCACTGTTCCCTCGTATAACACTGTAGCTGATTTCTTCGACTCCTGGAACCAATGCTATCCCTACAAAATCCCCAGCAAATCTTTTTGGAGGAAAATCTGGAATGCCATCCCCAAATTCACTTGCTGGCAGACTTGGCTGGCCCGGAACGACTTGATCTTCAACGGAAAGGAACAAACTCCTTTTGCTGTAGCTGCCAAAGCGAAATCCCTCCTCCTGGAAGCTGCCCAACAGCAGTACTTTTCTGCAGATCCTTTGCTGCTTCCTGAAGAAGAAAGGTGGATGGGCCCTCTCTCCCCCTACCCCCGGAGGCTGCTCTCTGTTCCTCAATCGGTGAATCCAGTTTGGAGAATAAGAGAACCTGAAGAGAACTTTCAAGAGTGGTGGAAAAAACAAAAAATATCTACGATCTTCTTTGATGGTGCCTCTAAAGGCAATCCCGGGGCTGCTGGAGCAGGTGGGGTCATCTATGCCCCGGATGGAGTCAGAAGGGACAACTTCTCCTGGGGCATTGGGCAGAAATCTAACAATCAAGCTGAGATTTTAAGCCTTCTTAAAGCCTGCCAAATTGCTAGAGATAGAGGGGATAAAGAAATCCAAGTTTTCGGAGATTCCGAGATCTTAATTAAAAAGTTAAACTCGGAGAATTTGTTCACCAATGCAAGTCTTAACAAAACTCTGAGCAGATTGAAGGAAGTCCTCCTAGATTTTGAATCCTACAAATGCTTCCACATTCTCAGAAATCTGAACAGCGAAGCTGATCTTTTGGCAAACAAGGGCTGCACACTTGGGAAAGGTCAAATTCTCATAAACGGGGATAGCTCTATCCATCTATGTAACCCATGAGGAATCTGCAGCGTGTATCATGGAACAGAATTAGATGCAATGTAATGATGGCAGCAATGGCGTAAGTCCAAATTTCTACCAATTCAACAAAGACACCTTGGCCATTAAAAAAAAAAAAATTTCTTCAAATCTTTTATTTTGGCCAAAAGCCTACTAGTGAAAATGGAGAAACTCCAAGACTCGTAGCGAAACGCTTCGACGACAACAATGTTGACGATTTTTTTATGGTCAAAGGCCTGGACCGAGCAGCGTAGCTCTGTGCAGCGATGAGCTGCCAGAAGATCGAACTGCTCTGATACCAAATGAAGCGAACAAAGTTCCTTCTCAAGTTAAATACTACAGAAAACTTGGAATACAAAGATATCCATTGAGGATACAAAAATTATATTAGAAAGTGTGATGAATGAGACATGAGATAGATGTTACAAATGAGGCTTGCTTATATACCTACGTAGGTGCCTCTTCACGAAAGGTCATGTCTCATCAGACATGGCCTTTCAACCTAATTACTAATTAACTAATTAATCATTATTTACATTATTTTATTCATTACAGCTGCAATACAGATGTGGCAGTGGCAGTGGCAGTGTCATGGGAAACAGTATGGGAGAGCAGCAACGCAGCGATGAAGGGTAGCAGGCCAAGCATCAGCGCAGAGACCCACACCAAAAATCAGTGCAGAACTACGGGGTGAAGTGTTGTGCTAGAGCACATTCCTCGCTAAGAGGGAGTGTCGAGGTTTTTGAGTGTTGGGGTAGCATCGGATGTGCCCTAGCTCCCAAACTTTGTGGAGGAACTAGAGTACATGAGATCTCCAAGACCCGGAAAGGGATTTGAGAAATTCCATCTTGTTTAAGAGATATTTAATTAATTAATCTTTTTAATTAAGGACCCCAAGTCTAACTTAGGAAAATTAAAAGATTAAAGTTAATTAAATTAAACATGTGATGAAAATGACTTAAGTCACACGGATCAAGCTTTCTTTTAATCTTAGTCATTGATTCAAGATTAAATCATGGTCGTTGATAAAAGAAAGGCTTGGGGTCAGTTGGAGAACACAAACAGTGGCAGAGCACTGAGACTAAGCTGGAATTCTAGGGCATGGTTTGCTAAAAATTTCCATAAGTGTTTCAGCTGCAACAAGGGGTAGTATTGGCGGAAGGGATGATCTGATCCCAAGCCAAGAGTGCAACAAGAGGCAGAGAAGCAGAAGACTGAGCAGCACAGAGGGAGCAACAACTGTGCAGCGCAGAGGCTTCAGGTGTAGCACAAAGGCTTCAGGTGCTACGCAAAGGCTACACAGGCCTAGAAAGGGCAGCGCAGAGGCAGCAGGAGGCTAGCAGGGCTGACGCAGGCCCATCCAGGGCAACGCAATGGGATTCAAAGCAGTGTTGGGGTTTCTGAAGATTGAAAAGGATTGATTTCTGTAAATCTCGTTTGAGGGTGTGAATTAGTCAGTTTTTCTGTCTCCGGAACAGAGGTATTGCTGCGGATTGTTTATTTCTCTGTCGCGTTAACCAGTTTGGTGCCCAGATTTGTTGTACTTAGACTCTACTTAATAATAAAACCCTCCAGCAGCCAAAAGACCGGTTTTCTCGCATTGGATTTTTCCGGAGATAGTTGTCCAGAAAATCCTTGTGTGTCTCTTTGTCATTGTGCATGTATTTAGTTTAGATCTGTATCTGTGTAGACTATTAATGTGTTTACTTCGATGTTAATGCTGAATATTTTAGATTAATAATATGTCTAAGTAGGAGAAGTAAATCAAGATTTAACAGTAGGGTTTCTGCATAAGTAATAGTCAAAATTTTCACAAAATGCAACCCTCGCATCCAAAGGGCAGCAGGAGCAGCAGAGACATAAGAAAGACGTCTCGAAGATAGAGTGCTTCAGGTGTGGTGAACTTGGTCACTACGCTACCCAGTGTCCTTTGAAGAAAAAGGACAAGGACAAGAAGCATAATCTGAAGGCTGCACCTACAAAGATCGAGGAGGATGAGTATGCCATGAGTGCCCACGCATCTCCAAGAGGGAGATGGGGTGACATTGAGTTGTAAGTTCGCAAGAATTTCAGTTGGGCAGGATCCTTGAGGAGTCCACCTCTTGGATCATGACCTTGCTACAGGTGCCCAAGATCAACAGTAGCAAGCAGGATGAGTTTTCAGCGGTGTTGCACGATCCTCCCCCCCCCCCCAAGGATCCAAGGTCGGAACCACGTCCCGTACCGATCCTTGGGCGATCCTCCGACGAAACCGCGGATCTGAAAATCAAATCCGCGGTTCCATTGTTTTGAGGCGATTCCTAGATATCTGGAACCACACAAGCCCGATCCGCGGTTTTGGATTCCCGATCCACAAATCGAGAAAAGGATCCGTTGGGGATCCATGGAGGTTTAGGCACGAATCCGCGTGGATCGCCAGTGGATCCAAAGGGAGATGGGTGATTCCGAGGGGTTCTAAATTTTTTTTTAAATTTTCTTTGACTTAAGTTGGGTTGGGGCTTCCTAGACACTCCCAAGGTGCTCCTTAGATGCTTCCTAGATGCCCCGTCATGGTAATGTTAAATTTTTAAAGTAAAAGAGACATTCTCCTTTATCTTTCATTTTTATCCTTTTACTTAAATTTTTAACATTACCATGAAATGACTCGGGATGTTTGAGAGTGGTTCCAGCCCCATCGAGCTTCATATGGAGAAAATAGAATTTCATATCCTATTCAAAATTCAACAGATCTAACAGTTTTAAGGAATTCATGATCAATGAGATTGTGGCTTTTCATTAGATTATATCATGTATGAGGGTATGTGTTTGGCATTTAATCAAGAGCACCAAGCCCTCTATGTGCTCTTGTACCCTAGTGTTGGTGGTGTTAATTGTTGAACTCCTTTGTCACGGCCTTAGCAAAAAATTACCTTTCAATCAAGTCAAAATCATTGATCAAGCATGTTAAGCTTTTTCCACCATATTTTAAGGCCTGGATTAGGTAGTTTGATTAAAATTGAGAAATGTTGACTAATATCCCTGGACAATCGAGGTAGAGGCAAAGGCGAGACAAGAGGAGAAGAATCTAGATTGTAGATGGTTGATGCTCGAATAATTAATGTAATATCCCTGTTTAGGGCAGCCTCCCTGTTGAGGGTCCGGTGGGCCTTGACACGCTGCCGGGGTTTGCGAGGCTGTTTAGCTGCGGGGCTGTTTAGCTGCCGTCCTCGAGATGCTCCGGTGGGCTGCTGAGCTCACCCTTAACACCCTGGGATGCCACCCTCACTAACAGTTCGAGCTTTTGGTGTAGTGGTTGGGCCTTTGTGGTATCAGAGCCGAGGTCTCAAGGTCGAGACTCGCAGAGCGTGGTGGGCTGTAATATCCCTGTTTAGGGCAACCTCCCTGTTGAGGGTCCGGTGGGCCTTGACACGCTGCCGGGGTCTGCGAGGCTGTTTAGCTGCGGGGCTGTTTAGCTGCCGTCCTCGAGATGCTCCGGTGGGCTGTTGAGCTCACCCTTAACACCCTGGGATGCCGCCCTCACTAACAGTTCGAGCTTTTGGTGTAGTGGTTGGGCCTTTGCTGTAATATTCCTAATTTGCGACAACAAATTGGAATATTCTATTTTGTTTATTTTGCCACCCATAGTTTGTAAATAAATAAAAAGTGAGTAAAGAGGGTCTAAACTCACCTAAATGAAATAAGACATCCACCTAGTAGCACAACGTTGTGACTTAAGTGGGAGTCAAGGGGGGACCCAACACCACGTGAAGGATGGGGCCTATGTACACTCTAGAAGTTTCTCCAAGCTTCTACGCAGATAAGGATGAGAATGTGGATAAGGATGAGGATGTGGAGGAGAGAGAGAGGCTACATTGGGTTTTGGAGGGAAACCAACACTATAAAAGATGAAGGAGCCTCTTCATTTCATTCATGCTTGGATTCTTGGATTATTGATTATTGAGTGAGACATTTGTCTTTCTTTGGCACGCTGGCTGTTTAGCCCGTCTGCTGCACTGTTTAGTGCACCGAGTGTCTCCTTTCGGAGATCTCACCCTTAGCCTCGGGGGACTTCGAGTGCCTGCTCAGGCAAGGTTATTTTCTTAGCATCATCCTCCAGGACAGCGTTATTGCTGCAGCGGTGTAATACTGTGTTGTAGGGTGTTGCCGTGGTGACTTTACGACACCACCTCCTTTTCTTGTTTTTCAGAGGGAGAGCCTCTCTCTCCTTTGGAGGATCATATTGGGAGATATTGGAGCTTATTATCAGATCTTGGCATCAGGCCTATATGTTCTTCATGGTATACAGCGCAGTTCTTTCCCCAGATCTGCGTTATTGCTGAGGGAGCAGCGTTCCAAGGGTTTTGGCATCATTTTGGAGTTAGATCTCTCGATTGAGGCCGATCCTTGGATTGGCCAACCAATCCAAGTAAATTTCCATCTCGACATCGAAGTTTGTTTTAAATTCTTGAATCATTCTTCGTATCCGCCGCAGAAACTTCCGTATCCGCTTCCGCATTTTCATGTATTGTCGAAATTCGAAGGGGAAAGTAACAAAGAGCCCTTTGGGCATTTTGTCCCCGTCATAGATCTGTTTATTTGTATTTACCGCCCGTATCCGTAACATAATAAACATAAGCTTCCGCCCCCGGAGAAAACGTCGAAGGGTTTCCGGATCAATCTTTGTCTTGCGGCACCTCTATTTCGAGGGTTTTTTCTATATAAACTGCTGTTTAACCTTGCTGAAAGCCTATGCCTTGTTCTCAAACTCATTCTATGATTATTTATAGTGTTATAAATCATATTAATTTATAAAATATTCTGCCCTTTCTTCAGCAAATTTCTGCATATTCAAAGTCTTGGGAAATCAGGGTTTTTATTGACTAGTCGGGAAGGAGGAACTGTTTAACATAGAAAAACGACTTTTTTTGAGCTGAAATTAGACATGGAAGTCCCTATTGACCTATTCTAACATATTCCAGAACCTTGACCCGTAATTTTACGCATATTTCCTTATTCACTCATTTTAGGGCCAAAATCCTCACTTTTCCCCACCTTTTTTCCCTTAAAAGCTGAGTAAAGGTTGCTGCTGCTATTTATTTTGGTTTATAAAAATTTTCAGAGATATGATATGATATATGAAGCCCTAATACCTGAAGAACTCATTTTTCAGGCATGATCTGCTAAAGAATCCATTATTGGGATATTACAGTGGTATCAGAGCATAATTCTGGCTCAGCCTGTGGAGCTAACTATCTATGGAAAATATAAGGACATCAAATCAGCATGGTAATGTACCCTTTGGAGATTATTTTCGAGAATGGAAGTCCATGGGGGAAGACTTCAAAGCAGCTATGCCTTTCAAAGAATACTGTGAGCTCAGACTGGATGAAGGAGGAAGGTACTATGGTAACAGGGGAGCTTCTAGCATGTAGAGTTCAGATTTGCAGCGTAATACTGGGAGATCACCTCTTCCCATGCATGAGCGATCCACTAGTCCCTATGAATTTAAGCCCAAGAAGACCGGAACGGTGAAAAAGGAGAGTTTATTCTTTTTCAGATCCAGAAAAGATGCATCCACTGTTGAGGAGGTCAAGAAGGTTGAAGGAAAAGAAGAGGAAGTACCATGCACTTCCAATTCTAATCGAGAAGAAGAGATCACATCACCTCTTGAGGAGGCTTGTGAAAACACTGTCACACTCATGGAGGAGCAGCCACATGCATCAGCAGTTGGGGCAGCCAACACTTTTGAGGATGGGACTCTTGTAGCCCTACAAGAAGTTCCAAATGCACATCAAGGCATGAAAATATTTCCACATTCCATTGTTGTAGCAAATTCTTCTGATCAATGTGGAGATCTACTTTTGCAGGACCAAGGGTCAAATCTCAGTGCTACTATAGAGCAGCTTGGTTGCACTGCGCTGTGCAGCATGGAAACACTCAAGAAGGAATCAAACACTCATTCTCATGAGCCATTTTTGGATTTTACATCACATTGGAGACTGGGGTTTGAAGACTTGAAGGTTGATGGTAGACATCTTGGAGTAAGAAACCTTTTCTCCTTTCAAGATGACACTTTCTTGATGAGCTCTTCTCAGCTCAAAGAGGAGTTTCTACTTTCAGATCCAAGACCTCATTGGTTTTGGAAGACTATGGATGAAAGGGAGGTCTCAAGGAGAGATCTCGTTGGAGATGCACTTCGAAACACCATGGAATGCAATGATTTTCTTCCCTTCTCACGAGAGCAGATAGAAGATGGAGGACATCTTAGGATGGATAACATCTCTCATGCTTATGTTGGACATCCCTTGAGCCATACACAGCATGATGGGAGGTTTTTGCCTACCACCTATTTCATTCTTGATAGGGTCTCATCGATCCTTGAGAAGTTATATTTCAAAATCCCATGAAGTGCAAAATCAGTAATTTGATTTGGGAGGATGGTAGCCCTCGTGGGAGGAGTACCAGGATGAGGAGAAGCAGGAGGCATCCACAAGTGATTAAGTGGATGGGGATGATGAGCAAGGAGCTAGGAGGCTACTTGGTGCATTCATGATACCCAAGTGGGAAGAGGAGGCTTTGGCCGCGCCGGGTTGCTTCTGGAGGCAGAGTTTGGCCATCACTTGCACATACTCTTCCGTAAGAGTAGGAGGACGAGAGAAGATGGGCTTCCGGATACTTGCATCATTGAGCAGCATAGAGTATGGATGCATGGTGTTGATATGATACTCATATCATTCATTGTGTCTTCATCACATGATTGGTATGATGGAGGTATGGGGAGGCAACATGTCTTGTTGCTTTGCTTGTTTCTGGGAGAGCAAGGACAAATTTGCTCTCACACTTTGTATGATGTTGCAGGAAGAGGGGATGACACTATCTCCTTGGTCTTTGATGATGATTGGGAAGCACTTCCATCTTGGGAGGTATTCCATATTTGTTGCAGCATTATGAGAGGAGTCTTTGACAAGGAGCATGTCAAAGAACAGAGCTTTGTATTGACAGGAGCTTATTTGCATGAGCTCACAGCGCTGTCACTTTGGAGCAGAAACTTATGGATGAAGTGTGCCCAGCAGAGTTATGGTGGATCTATAACCCATAGGTCCCAGGATCACTTCACATTTGTTGCACTTAGAGGAGGTAATGATGATAGAGATATCTATGGCATATCCTTCTTGACTTGGATTTCTAAGCATCAGGAGTATTATCTTTTTGTAGCACATGGTTCATTCTTCTTCATAGCATGCCAACACATTATGCAGAACTCATTCATGGATCCATGTACCATCTTACTTCCGGCATATGGTGAGGAGTTTGTTTACACATTCATTGATTTGCACCTAAGTTGCCGGAAACGCCTAGGCTGGCCCTCGGAAACTCGGATCCCCGTTTCGGAAACTGAAACTTGTACGAAACACCTCGGAAACACCTTGGATCCGTATCTTATCCGTTTCCGAAATTTTGGATACGGTTTTTCCCGAAAATTGTCGTTTCCGTCCCGTTTTTGAAGTTGGATACATATTTGTTAAAAATTTGGAAACGTATTTGCCAAACAGAAACGTATTGTCCAAAAAATGAAACGTATTTGACCAAATCTGAAATGTATCACGATTTTTTGAAATGTTTTTACCCTATTCACTTTGTCGCCGAGAACATTATAGCTGCATTTGTTTTCGTAGTTAACTTTACTGATTATGCTAGGGTATAATTCTGTGGTGTTGAATTGCATTGATGTTCGTAATATCAATATTTGTATTTTAAGGTCCTTGATTGCAATGGCAAAGAAGGTTTGGCATTGGCATTAGTCAACCCGCACACCACAAGTTCCAACGTTTGTAGTCATCGGGCACGGAAACATTTTAGCGCTTACAATAATGGCAGACTCTACATATCTACATATATTTTCTGCCTTGAACAGCTATATAAAACCTTCGATGTTTTTTTCGTATAATTCGCATCTTTCCTTGTTTGCCGTAAATTTCTTAGGTTTGCGCTGCCATGAATTGCTCATGATATTATTAGACACTTAAGTATGTTTCTGAAGCTTGGAAACGTGGCCTGTACTTTTAGTCTTCCAACGTTTGTAGTCATCGGGCACGGAAACATTTTAGCGCTTACAATAATGGCAGACTCTGCATATCTGCATATATTTTCTGCCTTGAACAGCTATATAAAACCTTCGACGTTTTTTTCGTATAATTCGCATCTTTCCTTGTTTGCCGCAAATTTCTTAGGTTTGCGCTGCCATGGATTTCTCATGATATTATTAGACACTTAAGTATGTTTCTGAAGCTTGGAAACGTGGCCTGTAGTTTTAGAGTGTTATAATATTTGAATGTTTGTTTTACTCTCCCCGTAACTAATGTAGGTGGCTAGATTTTATCAAGCTACCAATCTAGTAGATAAACATAAGATAATTTATCAAGCTACCAATCTAGTAGATAAAGATAAGATAAGATAAGATATGATAATTATATTTATGTTCAACTAGTGACCACAAAATAGGTCAAAGGGATTGGTGAGTACAATGATGTCTATACAATGCGGGAGAACCAAATAGTCTCCTATAAAAATACAATGCATGAATATAAAATATACAATGCAAAAATTATGCTCTGCCACTATTTTTCATTACAATAGGATGCTGTGAATAGAGGGCTGATGCTGACAGCCAGTTATACTTACTCTCCAGTTTTTGAGAATTGCATGGAAGTCTGGGACAACTTGTAGATTCAAATTCACAGATATGAACTGATAACACTGAACAGTTGTGTTTCTAATCATAACTTCTCATCTGATCATAACAACTTCGCTTCACAACCAGGTTTGTAATAGTTAACTTTGATGAAAATGACATTTATCTTACTGAATCCATCTGTAAGTCTTGTTACAACTTGAAAATTGCTATTAAAAATAAGAGAAAATCCCACGACAAAAATATTCTGGCTGTCATAAGAAAAGATTTGGTGTATGATTATATGTGTGTTCATGTCAAGACTCAAAATATCTCCAACTTAAAGAAATATTTACGTAAGACATGACAGGCTAAATAAATACAAGTCGTTATGAATATGAAATCTTTATTCATATATGATAATTGATGAATAGATGATAGATGATAGAATCTAGATGATATCATGATGATCATTGATGATAGATGATTAATCATTATGCATTTTTACTATTTAGATATAATCTAGATTCTCAAACTTCAAATATGAATCATGAATGGCAATGTAAATTTGATATATATATATATATATATATATATGACGTGGCGTTTCCTGCCGTATCGTATCCAGATTTTTTGAAAATTTGCCGTATCCGTTTCAAACCCCGTATCCGTATCCAGTCCCGTTTCCGTTTCAGTGCAACTTAGATTTGCACACTCTTACCATTCCTATGCAGTGCATTGCTTCACAGGAGGGCAAGCTTGTCATATTTCTCTATGAGTTTTATTGGGCCAATCTACATGATGGAGGCAACCATCTCTTTTGTGGCTTTGGGAAAATGTTTTATCACCTCATGTATGTTCATTTGCAGCACTATATCATGTATCATATGAAGACATGCATGGGTAACATAAACATTTTGCCTTGTACTCTTATCAAGCAGCAACTTGTAAAACTGCGCTGTACTTGTTGGGGAAGTTGTTGGTACCTCTTTTCATCACATGTAACCTTCAGCGTTTCCTTCATTTTGCTGCTGATCATGTCTCCATTTGCTGATATAGATCAGATTTGTATAGGAGGCTTGATTATGAGGGAGACACATGAGTTGGATGTGTCTTTGAGTGGGAAGAATTCTCACATTCTCTGCACTACATGTTCTAATGGGAGCATGGGAGGAAGCATGGCCACCACTACTACATATGTGTTCTCTTTTGAGGTGGGCCATGAGATTGATATTCATCCATTGTACAGCCATGGGCAAGTGTTTGGTCTTATGTTGTTGTCATATTCAGCCATTTACTATCCATTAGTAGATGTGATGAATCTTGTACATTGCTTGCCATGTAATTTTCTGAAGTTGCAGTGGATGAGACTATGTTGTATCCTTGTAAGAGATTGTTTGCATTATGTATCCTCATGTAACACCTTCAGCAAACATCTCATTAGGATGATCCATGATGCACATGTCCTATTCTTCATGGATGAATTGTTTTGGGCTAGCCTGTTCTTCATTGTTGGAGGAACCTTCTTTGGAGGATTGTTCTTCACTTTGCCATTGGAGGGCAATGATTTTGCAGCCCAAGATCAACATACACTCTATACTTGTCATGAGTGGAGAGAAGGACAACATGGGGTAAGCTATGATGCTTGCCAAGATCAGATTTTCAGCCCACCTTCATTACCGGAGCTTGAGGTGGAAGGAGATTTTTAGGAGTTGCCTTGTCGGGAGGTGGCTCATTTTGTTTGGATGATTGCTTGGGGATGGAGGATCCACATGAGAGAGATGTTCCTCACTTCATGCCTTGAGTGGAGAGAGGTGATGAGCTGGTACACAGTCGATGGGATAGCTTACACCATGACAGATATAGCACAGCCGGAGTCATGGTCTTCATCAGTCATAGCTAGAGGCAGTGCACAGTCCGAGCCATGGGACTTGGGCTATTATTGGCCATGGTGGCAATGGGATCTGGGAGGATTGTTGGTTGGTTGGTACCATGAGAGATCAGTTTGGGATCCTGGCATTGAGAGATCCCTTCATATCAGGATGATGCAGAGTACAGGGGAGATTCAGTGGCGCCTCTGGGACCCAGGCATATTTTGCAGTATCGGTGGAGAGCATTCGCTAGGAGGAGACTTGCTCAGGAAGTTGCTTGAGGGCAAGCAACATTTTGCCGGGGGGGACTGTAATATTCCTAATTTGCGACAACAAATTGGAATATTCTATTTTGTTTATTTTGCCACCCATAGTTTGTAAATAAATAAAAAGTGAGTAAAGAGGGTCTAAACTCACCTAAATGAAATAAGACATCCACCTAGTAGGACAACGTTGTGACTTAAGTGGGAGTCAAGGGGGGACCCAACACCACGTGAAGGATGGGGCCTATGTACACTCTAGAAGTTTCTCCAAGCTTCTACGTAGATAAGGATGAGAATGTGGATAAGGATGAGGATGTGGAGGAGAGAGAGAGGCTACATTGGGTTTTGGAGGGAAACCTACACTATAAAAGATGGAGGAGCCTCCTCATTTGGGGCATGCTTGGATTCTTGGATTATTGATTATTGAGTGAGACATTTGTCTTTCTTTGGCATGCTGGCTGTTTAGCCCGTCTGCTGCACTGTTTAGTGCACCGAGTGTCTCCGTGCGGAGATCTCACCCTTAGCCCCGGGGGACTTCGAGTGCCTGCTCGGGCAAGGTTATTTTCTTAGCATCATCCTCCAGGACAGCGTTATTGCTGCAGCGGCGTAATACTGTGTTGTAGGGTGTTGCCGTGGTGACTTTACGACACCACCTCCTTCTCTTGTTTTTCAGAGGGAGAGCCTCTCTCTCCTTTGGAGAATCAGATTGGGAGATATTGGAGCTTATTATCATATCTTGGCATCAGGCCTATATGTTCTTCATGGTATACTGCGCAATTCTTTCCCCAGATATGCGTTATTGCTGAGGGAGCAGCGTTCCAAGGGTTTTGGCATCATTTTGGAGTTAGATCTATGATTGAGGGTGATCCTTGGATTGGCCAACCAATCCAAGTATATTTCTGATCTGATACTGAAGTTTGCTTCAGAAATTCTGAATCATTCTTCAGATCTGCTGCAGTAAAACTCAGATCTGCTCCGGCATTTTCATGTATTGCTGAAATCCCCAAGAGGAAAGTAATAAAGAGCCCTTTGGGCATTTTGTCTCATTATAGATCTCTGTTTTCATGTATTTATCAGTTTCAGATCTGTAATATAATAAATATAAACTTCAGCCTCCTGGAGAAAATGCTGAAGGATTTCTGGATCAATCTTTGTCTTGCGGCACCTCTATCTTGAGGGGTTTTCTATATAAAACTACTGTTTAACCTTGCTGAAAGCCTATGCCTTGTTCTAAAACTCATTCTCTGATTATTTATAGTGTTATACATCATATTCCTTCAGAAAATACACTGCCCTTGCTTCAGAAAATTTCTGCATATTCAAAGTCTTGGGAAATCAGGGTTTTTATTGACTAGTCGGGAAGGAGGAACTGTTTAACTTAGCAAAACGCCTTTGTTTGAGCTGAGATTTGACATGGAAGTCCCTCTTGACCTATTATAACATATCCCAGAACCATGAGACGTCATTTTACGCAGATTTCCTTATACACTCATTTTAGGGCCAAAATCCTCACTTTTCCCCGCCTTTTTGCCCTTAAAAGCTGAGTAAAGGTTGTTGCTGTTATTTCTTTTGGTTGCTGAGCATTTTCAGACATATTCTATGATAGCTGAAGCCATCATAACTGAAGAATGCGTTTTTCAGGCATGATCTGCTGAAGAATCCATTTTTGGGATATTACAATTAACCATTGATGTACAATGGATGCCATATCTATCTAGATTTGTATACAGATATGCATGTTTTCATATCTTCTACAACTAGTTTGGTATTTTGGATGTTTTTTTAATATAAATGCAAATATATATATATATATATAGTAGACGGTTCCGAGACGCTTCGCTTCCTATATTTTTGGGAAATGACGCTTCCGCGTATACGCTTCCAAAAAACGTCCCCGCTTCGTGCAACATTGGTTTTCAGTGGTGCAGAAGAGCGTAGAAGCGACAAATGTAGTGGTTAGCAGCACCAAAATCTGAGCAGCGCAGAGCAATGTCGCAGCAGCACAGAGGGACACAGTACAGAGCAGCAGCAGCGCAGTGCTTCAAAAGGACAGCGTGGGGTCTAGCAGCAGTCACAGTTTCAGCATCGAGATGCATCCTGAACACTTGTTCAGAATTCTGGATGTTTTTCAGTTGCTTCTCTCAGCAACTGAGTTGCAATGCAGAGTTAGCAGTAGGAGTGCTAACAACAGATGTAGCTTTTGAGAGGGAGTTGCAATACAAATGCAATGTCTATCGTGGCATGGTCAGTAGCAACAATAGCAACAACAATGCAGTGGTTGGTTGACAGCATGTCAGACATCAACAGCGCAGAGGGAGATGCTTTAGAGTCAAAGCAGTGTGCAGCATGGCATATTTGCTATAGCACATTCCTCCTTGAGAGGGAGTGTTGATTTGTGGTAGCATTGGATCTGCTCTAAGTCTCTAATTTTGTGGAGAGGCTTAGACACATGCATTCCACATAACTCATAAACTGTTTTGGGAAATTCCACCCAGAAACAGTTTTATTTGATAAATTAATTATTTTTAATGAGGACCGTAAGTCTAACTTAGGAAATTAAAATAATCAATGGGTATTAATTTAAATTGTGGGTGAAACTTCTAGAAAAAGCAGATCAAGTCTAAATGTAATCTTAGTCGTTCATTTCAGACTAATCTCGGTCGTTGAAGTCTCAACGAGAAGACTATAAAGGAAGGCTAGAGGGTCATTTGGAAGACACATCAAAAGGATCAAGTGATTGAATTTTCTGAAGTGAGTAGTGCTCAGAGGAAAACCAGATCTAGAGATTTTTCACGCAGTTGAAGGGCAGAGACAGTTTTGGCAGGAGGATCTTCTCCGTGGCCAAGGATCATCAGCAGAGAGGCAGAGAAAAACGCAGAGGAACCAGCGCAGAGTCGAGAGAGGGTGACGCGTCACCCAGAACGGGTGACTCAAGGCCACGCAGGCCACACGCAAAGGCAGCACAACGTTTCCAAGTTACAATCCGAATTCAGCTGGGAAATCGAGATTCTTAGCCGAGAGGGTTGGGATCAAGTTTCCTGAGAGCTGAAAGATCATGCAGAAGGGGTGACGCGGTCTATCAGAAGTCCCCATGCAAGCCTACACAGCTACTGCACAAAAGGAAGCATAAAGGGTGCTCGGGTTTCGTCATCTCAGCTACCAGATCAGCTGGGACTTAAATAGGTAACCCCACCATTTTTCTCTCCGTCAAATATTTCTCCGTAATCGAATTGTCCTAAGAGACATTCAATGATATCTGCATTAAATCGTTGTTTAACAATAAAACTTCGCATCGATCGCACCAACTCTCCCACACTGAAGCCTTTTTCCAGGGACATTTGTCCAAAAATAATGGTGTCATGTGTGATGTTTTTCTTTTACTCAGTTTCCTGTTCCCGCATCTAAATTAATTAAGTGAAGGTTGTAGCAGTAATTACTTCAATGTTTTCAGAAGAAATCTGCAAATAACTTGTTAATCTAAATTTACAAGTAGGAGAAGTAATTCAATTTGGTGCAGTAGGATTCCATATCTAGGACTTGGAATTTTCACACCTCCTACATGATAGAATCTAATGAAATGTCACAATTCCATTAATCCCCGAAACTCGAAACTATTAAGTGTGCTACATTTTATGGAGGATCTAAAATTCTACTTTCTTCATATGAAATCCCATGAGGTCGAAACCACTGTTAAACATTATGAGTCATTTCATGGTAATGTTAAAATTTAAGTAAAGATAAATTTCTTAAATTAAGAATTCTCTTTTATCTTTCATTTTCATCATTTTTATATTACGAATTTAAATATTGAAGCATTACTATTAGGAGCATCTTTGATGAACCCTTAGTTAAACCAGGGGGGTGGTGAATCATTCTAATACATTCATGGACATTTAAAACTTTTTCATTCAACTCATTTACACCTTCATTTCATAAGCATTTTAATACATAATGGATCAACAAACATAATGTGTGGACAATAAGTAATTAACTTGATTAAAAAATCGAATCAACACTTAATCATCAAGCATATAGACAAAAAATATAAGTGGAAACCCATAAAGGGAGAAAAACACATATTATTATTGTTGTGATGCAAAGGCAAGCTCCAACTCTGTCTCATAACTGATTTTATGTAGGCTCCAACCTACAAGAGGCTACTACCCCAAATGCTGCAAGCTACAACTTGTAAGGAAGCTCCAACTCCCATCTATTTTTTGCGGGATACAACCCACAAGAGGCTCCTACCTCAACCAGCTACAACTGGACATCTATCAAGCTACAACTTTATATGGAAGCACCAACTCCCTTACACTAAAATAAATTCATATGTTGATTTACTTGTATATCATCTCTGTTTTTCTCCTTCTTCAATGCAGCCCTTCCAGCCTCCAAATCTACTTCATATCAGCTCTAGATCTGCACAACATCTCTATCTACTCTCTCTCATTCTTCCACTCTCTAACCTCTCTATGCATATTACAATAACATCATTTATATAGATTCAATTCATGGTCATTATATTCTATATGGGAATATGAAGTGAACAGCATGACTCTTTCTTCCACCCCATTCATTTCCTCACTCGGCATATTTAGGATGTTACAAATATATACAATTATTACAGTATCAAATGGAGTGTTGATTTGCCTAGGAGACTTGCCTTTGCATCACAAACAATATAAAACAAACAATACATTTACAGTTACATTCAAATATTCCATTAAACCCTTTCAACTTCTTAGATTTGCGGTGTGTTTGTCCTCTTCTGCTTGTTGTCCCTTTGTCTTTTATCTTTTTGCAGTTATATTCCAACTGTGCTGCATGACCGCCTTTTTGCCCGACTCGACCCTTGTTGTTGCACTGTTCTACACGAGCTCTGGGTCCTTTTTCTTACTCGAGCCTTTTCTTGCGCATTCAGCCTTTTCTTTTAACACACAGCCGCATCTACATAACATTTTTCATCTTAGCTAGCTTCTTTAACCAAACCCGCGGATCTGTGGGTTATGGCCCACATAACTCTCCTTTTACACACAGCGAAATACAACTTCGGAGTTAAATACAACATACATACATTAGCGATCAAACAACGCTACTTTAAACCAGACTACACAAAAACCCAAATCTCTTGCAAACACGGGGAACTTCCTGCTGGAGGGTCCCACAATACCTTGAACCAATCACAACACATCGCATTTCAGCAAACTTACCAAACAACCTTAACAGTGAGCTTATCATTCCGCCAATGCGAAGTTGCGTTGTAATCTCCACTGTAGATCTTAGCCAGATTAAACGGTCTTGCTATACCTCTTTGTCTTATCGCAATCGCTCACTCGCAAGTTTAACTATTATTGATAACGCTAAACCATATAATCTGCGATGTACGCTAGTGCGCAGTGTTGACACGTGGCTCCTCCCTCATCGCATCGTTTCCTTCCATCCTTCCTGCATCGCATCGCAAACAACTTACCATATCGTGCAAACTCTTAACGGTAACCTCTAAAATCTGCGATGTGCGCTAATGCGCAACACTGACACGCGGTTCCTCCCTCATTGCATCGCATCCTTCAATCCTTCCTGCATCGCATCCTTCAATCCTTCCTGCATCGCATCGGAAACAACTTACCATACCGTGCGAACTCTTAACGATAACCTCTAAAATCTGCGATTGCGCTAATGCGCAATGCTAACACGTGGTCGACCCTCATCGCATCGCAACCAACTTAACTTGTGAAGTCATCTTAACCATTCATCTCTCACCTTCACTTTTGCGATTTAATCCTGACCGTCCATTCACCTTCTTTGGAAATCTTCTAAGTATTCTCTGCCTTAGTCGATTTCTGTTTGTTTATATTGTCATCGCTCTGCAACACCGGTTCCTCCACGCTACTCCTCCTGAGCTTGTTCTTTATTCTTCAACGTGAATCTCTCCTGAGCTTGTCTTTGTTATTGAATCTCATCCCGAGTTATCACACTCGACATACACCTTTTCATACTGATTAAAGCTAGAATTCGGAATTTATTCCTTTCAACCTGCACATAAGTTTATCTGCTTACAGCTTAGCTTTGGCTAATGCTCTCTTTGCATGGCCTTCTCTTCCTACAGAGCCCTCTTTGTCTCTCGACTCTCGCCTGTCTCTCTTGGCCTAATATTCTTTGTTTAATTGGCCTCTTCCTCTCGGCTCTCGCCTCTCTCTTATGTTTTCTTACTGCATTATTGCCTGATTTGCTTCTTTGCTTTATTGTTGTTGCTTCTCTGCTTCTTTGCTGCCTTTGCTCCTTGTCTACCTTGCTTCTTAGTTGCCTTTGTTGCCTTTTCCTTTTTGATATTTCAGGTGTAGTTCCTTTGTGCTCCTTTGCCATCAATGAAAATATGTCCAACAGTCTCCCCCTTTGCCATTAATGGAAACACTTCCTCCAAGACTTCCTCCCCCTTTCATTCTGAGATGTGTCTTTCTACCTTTACTTGCTTTTTAGAAGAGCCTTTCTTCTTCTGCTTGCCTTTCCTCCCCCTTTGACATCAATGGCAAAGGGTTGCACATTTCCTAGTGTAGTTTCTATCCTTGCATTTTCTTTTCTCACTTTATAGACCTTCTTCTTCTGACTTTATACTTTACTGCTCCATGCTAGTGTATAATAGTCATTGGGAGAACACTTTGAGAATCATTGAACTTGTATGAATATACACAACAAATTGATGTTATCCCAAACTCATGAGAATGTTGGAAGGCATGTCACCATAAAATGTTCTATATTTTTGTCCCCTACTGCTTGATAGAGGTGATATGTGCTAGACTTTTGATGTACTTCTGTCATAATACTCTGATTCTGAGGACCTATACCATACCATACTCGTAGATCTTTACTAGCTTCGCAGCTCTAGCTCTTTTGTGACAACTTTTATGAGCTGCTCTCCTCCTGGAATGATGCTTTCTTGTCGGATACTGACTATCACTTTCTACTGCACTGTTTCTGTTACTTATATTGTTGCCTTTGCTGGTGTATTTCCATCAAATATATATATATATATATATATATTATTATTATTATTATTATTATTATTATATTTTTTCATATCATATCAAAGGGTATCATCTGCAGACACTACCCCTAGTTTGTCTCTTAGATATTCGAATGATTCTCTAGCAAGAGGTTTTGTGAATACGTCTGTTGTTTGTTCCTTTGTGTTGAGAATTTGGAGGGTTGTAGGGTAATACAAATTCTCTTCTTGATAATTACTTGTGAGCTTACTTATGTCTTCTCTTCTTTAGCTTAGTTAATATTTCATCAAGTCAATTATCAAAGAACACGAGACACAAATTAGGCTCCTAGAGCCAGGACAAAAACCTCTCCATCGTGGAGAGGAAAACCCGCAAAGAATTCTTCTTATAGACTTTCAATTGACAAGTACCATGACCATGATTCAGACCCTTGACCTATATATGCTTTCAAGACCTTATCACTGCTTTCTTCTTGACTTCCTTTTGTTGATTCTCCCTTCAGCACTACTCTGCACCAATACTAAGAAACTCGATTCTTAGTGACTTCCTTTAGTCCTCGTAGAGATTCTTTAGCACCTTGTAGTATCTTCTTCTAGTCTCGGTCTTCTAGATATACTTCAACACTTTGATCACACTGTCTTATCTTTCGACCTTCCTTTATGCACTAATCTGCACTATAGAGAAACTTGGTCTCTATTTAGCAACACATAACTTAGTTATTTATTCCTTCAATAGTGTTCCTTTTCCCATTCTATAATACTCCTTTTCAACTTCTATTTGCACTTTCATCGAGTAGCACCAGCCCTGTTCTACCCTTGCACCAAGTAGCATTAGTCCTGAGAAACTATTCTCAGACTTCTCTGTAATTACAGGAAACGTATCACAGATATTTATTTCAGAATTGCAGTGGGATGACCTCGTATTACTTAGAAGGTATCTATGCTTTATTCCCTGTACTTAATCTCTGTGATCCGCACCTTTTTGGTTGTAGACTTGTCCGCAATCCTTATCTGCATTCATATGCTTCCTGTATCCGCACTTGAAATTTTCCTTTTCATCCACAGAGTAATCTTGTGTATATCCGCATGAAGTTCAGTGTTTATCCGCTCGTCTTCTTTCTTAAAAACAATCCACAAACTGTCCTAAATTTTTCGGTAATTTCAGAGGAATCCGCACTCAAATTACTTGCCTTTTGTCCGTAAGAACAAGGGTATATATATAGGTAATAGCTCAGCATTTAGGCCGACTTGTCTTTAGGCTTGTAGGTCGACTTCAACAACTTGATAATAACTTCTTTTTCCAACATTTGACAGAGGTCGGTTTGTAGGCAATTCTTCCATAAAATCTTGGATGTGATATGAGGCTTATGACAAGATCTGGAGCATATACTGATGACAGATTACTTCATATATATACATGACACTAAACTATATTCTATGCTTAGAAGACTTAAACCTAGTAGACATCAAGAAGAAGTCTATCTACATAATAAAAATCTTGCTCATGAAACCCATGAAGCAAGTACACCAAAAATACATTTTATTATCTTTGACATCTTCTTTACATGTATTCATAATTACATAGTCAACATGCAGACCGACCTAGTTACACTTTTCAACACTTTGTTGGTACATACTCCATCTTTAATATTTTCTATGCTACTTGTTCTCTGAGGAAGTGGTACTTTATTGGGATGTGCTTGGTTTTCAAATAAAGTACTGGATTTTTTTATATACTTATTGCACTTGAATTGTCACATTTGATAGAAATAGGTTCAGTGATGCTTACCTTCATGTCTTGGAGAGTTTGTTTCATCCACATTACTTGTGTGCAACAAGTTGTTGCTGCTATGTATTCTGTTTCTGTTGTAGATAGAGAGACAGATATTTGCTTCTTGCTTAACCATGCCACCAGACTTTCTCCCAAATAAAGTGCACCACCACTTGTGCTTTTCCTGTCATCCACACAGCTGGCCCAATCTGCATCTGTATATGTTGTCAATGTGAAGTCTTTGCTTTTTGGATACCATAGACCATAATGTGCAGTTCCTTGCAGGTATCTAAATATCCTCTTGATTGCTAGCAAGTGACTTTGTTTTGGTGCTACTTGATATCTTGCCACAAGTCCTACTTCCAACATAATGTCTGGACTAGAGGAAGTTAGGTTTAGCAGACTTCCTATCATAGATCCGTAAAGTCTTTGATCTACATCTGCGGATCCATCATCAGCACATAACTTGCATCCAGTGATCATGGGAGTAGACACAGGTTTGCAGTCTTCCATTTGGAATCTTTTTAACATATCTCTTAAGTATTTTTCTTGGGAAATGAATATGCCTTTGTTCTTTTGTAGAATTTGAAATCCTAGGTATTAGGTAAGCTCTCCAATCATAGACATCTAAAATTCTGACTTCATTTCTTCTGCAAATCCTTTTACTAACTCATCCTTGTTGCTACCAAACATAATGTCATCTACATATACTACTACAATTAAGAGTTCATTTTCATCTGCCTTTATATACAGATTGTTGTCTACTCCTCGCTTCTTGAAACCTTGTTTTTGAAAGTACTTGTCCAACCTAGAATACCATGCACGTGGTGCTTGTTTGAGACCATATAGGGCTTTCTTTAATTTGCACACATAGTTGTGTTTATCGGCTAAAGAAAATCCTTCAGGTTGTTCCATGTAGACTTCTTCCTCCAGATCTCCATTCAAGAAGGCAGACTTCACATCCATTTGATATACCTTGAAATCATGATAGCATGCAAAAGCCAAAAACATTCTAATTGCTTCCATTCTTGCTACAGGGGCAAAAGTTTCATCATAGTCAAGTCCTTCGATTTGAGAGTATCCCTTGCATACAAGTCTGGCTTTATTTCTGATTACCTGATCTTGTTCATTCATCTTATTCCTGAATATCCACTTTGTGCCAATGACATTTTTCCCAGTAGGTCTTGGCATTAACTCCCAGGTCTTGTTCTTCTCAATTTGGTCTAATTCTGCATTCATAGCATTTACCCAATGTTTGTCTTTGCTGGCTTCATCGGAATTCTTCGGTTCTATCTGTGACAGCATGGCTAGATACATTTCCTCGGTCTATTCAGCTAGTTGTCTTCTAGTTTGGACTCCTGCACTCTTGTCTCCAATAATTTGGTCTTCAAGATGGTTCTTCCGAGTGTGTCTCGAGGGTCCTTTTGAGTTTATTTCTGTATCTTCTATTGTCTTACTCTGTTCTTCATTTTCTTGATTCTCCTCTTCATGATCATCTAGAGGATTGGCGCAATTTGTGCTTCTGGTTCTGTCTGGTAGATCTTCGTCGAATCTTACATCGATGGTTTCCACAATTTTATGCAATCTTTTTTTGTAGCACCTGTATCCCTTACTCTTGGATGCATATCCCAAAAATATTCCTTCATCAGCTCTTGCATCATACTTCCCCAATTTTTCATCATTATTCTTTATGAAACATTTGTTGCCAAAGACTCTAAAGTGCTTGATTGATGTCGGTTTCCCATACCATAATTCATATGGAGTCTTGTCACAATTTGGTCTGAGATGAGTTTTGTTGAGAATATGGACAGTTGTATGTACCAGTGTTTTAAAAAATGGAATCGGTCAGCTACCAGACTGAGGTAATGACTCGGTTATGACTCCGAATCGGTAATGACTCGGTCGACTCGGTTTTTGTAATTAATACATTAAATATTAATTTTTTTGTACAAAAACATAAATTTAAAGATTTTTATTCATGTTTCCAAACACAAAGCATTACAATATAGACAAAAGACAACATATGATCAAAGTAGGCTCATGAATATATCCATTATATCAAAATTGCACCAAGTGCATTGTCCAAGGACCAATACATGATGATGATATAGAAATCAAAACAAAAAACATAACTAAGGAGGCTCTAAATGGCCTCTACAACAAAACATGAATAGTCACTAGTAACTACTGCTAGTCATCTGACTGTGACAAGCCAATGTCCTCTTCCCCGAACTCTGAACCAGAGGGGGAAGACACTCGCTCTGCCTCCTCCTCTGAATCAACATCCTCAACTGGAACTATACCCTTGCCCTTACCACCTTGAGAATCAGATAGACGAGGTATGTGTCTCCGTCGTGGTTGACTAGAGGAAGTGCCTGCACCTGCAACTGGATGGCCTGGGACTGGGTCTGCTACTAGTGGATCTACATTGAGCATAGTCGCCTCCATCTCTAAATCGAATTCAAGTGAACTTTCCCTGTCAAAATCTGGTGGACAAGACTCCACTACCCAATCTGATGTTGGATCAATATCCTCCAACACAATGGGATCTGAATTAGGTCTTTTGTTCAGCAATTGGTTCCATCTTAGTCGTAGGTTGTACTGGACAAACACTAGATCATTTAACTGTTTTTGCTCCAAACGGTTTCTCTTGTGTGTGTGAATCCTCTCAAAGACAGACCAATTGTGCTCACACCCAGAAGCACTGCAAGTTTGACTCAAAATGCGGATTGCAAACCTCTGCAATTCAGGACAGTGGCTACCAAATGCCTCCCACCATTGTGCTACAAAAAATGAGTTTCAATTAGCTCAACAATTTATATCCAACTTTGAAATTGAAATTATAATTTTATAAACAATTATACAAAATAATAAATTATAAAATATAAATTTGAAAATTGAAATTTTTTGTTTACCTGGCTCATCTGATTCCCTTGCAATCCTTGCAAGGTTCTTGCCAAAGGTACCAGTGGCATGGCTAAACATAGTGATCTGCTTGTGTATCTTCAACTGCTCACTCTCTGTGGGGATCATGCGATCAATGCAGTCAATCAATCCATCTCTAACCTCCCCAGTCAAAGCTCATGTTTCCTGAGCTTTATAATGATACCTTGGGTTCAGAAAATACCCAGCTGCATGTATCGGGCGATGGAGTTGATTGTTCCATCTCTGATCAATGATTTCCTAAATGGGCCCATACTTAGCCACTCTGTCCTTGCATGCTGCCCTTATCTGCTCCTTTGCTTGATCCATAGCCTCATAAATGAAGCCCATAGCCAATCTTTCCCCATCCACCAAGCGCAACACCTTAACCAATGGCTCAGCAAGTTTCACAATCTCTGCTGCCTTTTTCCAAAATATTTCTTCAATGACTTTCCTTTTCACATCTTTGCTATCTTGTTTGCGAGACCACTGACATTCATTCCATTCATCACTAGAAAACATCTTTTGCAAGTTTCTATGTTGAGCAAACATAGATTGCAATGTCAAAAAATGTGTTGCAAATCTAGTGATGGCAGGCCTAATAAGTTCCTTGCCCCCTGTGTATTTCCTCATCAGACTCAGAATCCATGAGTGATTGTAAATATATTTTGTGATGCATTTGGCATGCTCTATAGTGTTCTTGATCCAGTCTATTTTGCCAATATCCTCAAGCATGAGATCTATGCAATGTGCAGGACATGGGGTCCAAAAGATGGTTGGGTGTTTTTCCTCTAACAATTTACTAGCAAGAACATAGTTAGAGGCATTGTCTGTGATGATTTGAACAACATTTGCCACCCCCACCTCTTGAACAACCTCATCCAAAAGCTGTAACAACAACTGTGCATCTTTCACCCTATCAGATGCATCAACTGATCTTAGAAACATGGTTCCCCGTGGGCAAAAGACAAGAAAGTTTATGATGGTACGGTTCCTCTGATCAGTCCATCCATCTGACATGATGGTACATCCTGTACGTACCCATGAGTTTTTGAACTCTTTCAAATAATCATCAATGTTTGCAATCTCTTTTTGCAAAAAAGATCCTCTTAACTCATGCATAGTAGGAGGTTTGAAGCCCTTTCCAGCAGCATATATGGCATCAAAAATAGGTTCATAATATGGTGAACGAGTAGCATTGAAGGGAATATCAGCATCATACCACCATCTAGAAATGTACTCACAAGCAACATCTCTCAATTCTTTTTTCCAATGAGCATCTAAAGTGGGCTGCACAGTTGGAGGACTAGGACCATATGCAGTTGCACTATCAGAGGGAGATGAGGGCACAAAAAAACTTTTAATAGTACCCTTATTTCTCATTGCACCCTTACCCTTGTCAGAAATAGACACCCTAGAGGGAGGAACATAGCGAAAGGGGTTTTTTGATGCATTAGTAGAAGGGATAGATGAGGAACCCTCATAATCAAAAGATTCAAAACTTGAGTTGGCAGCCATCATATGTTGTAGATTCCTCTTCCTCCCAATTTCAGCCTGTATTTCTTTTTGCCTATTTTTCTCTTGCTCAAACTTGTCAAATTGTTCTTTCAACTACTTTCTAATTTCCCCAATGTTTGGTGCTTCACATGCAGTAATTTGGCCTTTAACACCAGCCAAATGTAGTTTCAGTCTATGAATGCCTCCTCCACCCTCCTTAATTTTTTTCTTGCAAAATTTGCAAAACATTTGATCCCCAACCATTTCAGCATATGCCCAAGCAGAGTCTTTTGCTCTAGGGGCCATTTTGGACTGAGTTTTTGACTTGGAAATAAAATGTTTAAATCTGAACATGAAAACAAAAAAAAAAATATTCATTCTATGTTCATTTCTTTCACCAAATGGCAAATGCCAAAAACTATGCAAATGCAAATGGCAAATGCTAGATTTGCTAAATAAATAAAACAAACAAAGGCAGATTTAGAAGAGAAAAAATAAATACCTCTAGCCTCTAGCTTCCTGTAGCTCAATGCTGCTCCAAAGCTTGCCCAATAAGCTCCTCACTGCTGCTCCAAAGCTTGCCCAAAAGACTCCTCAAAGCTGCTCCAAAACCAACTCCACAATCTTCAGAAAACTCTCACAAATGCTCAAGCAAATTGAATGAGATATATGTGAGGTATTGAGAGGGGTTGGATTAGTTAAATAGCATGGGGAGGGGTTAGATTGAATGAGATATATGTGAGGTATTGAGAGGGGTTGGATTAGTTAAATAGCATGGGGAGGGGTTAGAAAACCTCAAACAAACCTAACAACAGAATAAAATTTGGTTTCAAGTCCATAAAAGTCGAGTTTTTGGGCCCATCGGCCGACGGAATTGGCTCGGCCGAGTTAACTCGGGCCAGGCCTGGTCGGCCGGTTTGTTACCGAGCTGGCCGAGCTGGTACAAAAACCGGCCAACTGGCCGTTTCTTGTGCCTGGTTGGACCGGCAAGCCTAATGGCTCGGTTGACCAGGCCTAGTCCGATTCGAATCGGTCGTTTTTTAAAACTAAGGTATGTACTGCTTCTGCCCAGTAGGTTTGGGGAATGTTTCTTTCTTGCATCATTGCTCTGGAAATCTGTTCTACTGACTTGTTTTGTCTCTCTGCCACTCCATTCTGTTGAGGTGTATCTGCAACTGTAAATTGTTGCTTTATACCACATTCACTGCACAGGTCTGCAAAATCATCGTCTGTGAATTCACCTCCTCTATCTAATCTAATGCATTTTAGTTTACACCAAGTTTGATTTTCTGCCAGTGCCTTGAATATCTTAAATTTCTCAAACGTTTCGGATTTGTATCTGAGAAATGCCACCCATGTTAATCTGGAAAAATCATCGATTATCAGCATGAAATATGATTCTTCACCCGGTGCATTTGTTCTTGAAGGTCCGCACAAGTCCATGTGTACAAGCTAAAGAGGTTTACTTGTAGATAGTTGGTCTTTAGCTTTGAACATTGTGCGAGTTTGTTTTCCCAGTTGGCAGGACTTACACATGGTATTTGGTGGCTTCTTTTGTAATATCCCTTTTTGGGGGATATCTCTAAAACACAGCAAACTCTAACCAGAGATGGATTGGGAGGGCGTTTACCAGATATTTCACCTCTGAGAAGAGGGTGAGATCTGGAGGCTACCTGGCCCTTTCTAGACTCTGTCTAAGAGTATGAGGAAAAAACACACCAAGTGGTATAGAACTAGAATGCCCGAAGATATAAAAATAACAATAATACAGACATACAATAGCATAGATAACATGTATAACAAACGCTCCAGAAATAGAGAGAGAATGCTAAGCCATTTTATTATACTGAGAAATATAATGAAGTACAATAGGTGATCAGAGTGATAGCACCTAGACTTGCTGAAGGCAAGTGAAGAAATACTCTTAGAATAACCAGGAAATGGTTGCTCTCTGAACTGCGTCCCAGCTGCTGGAAAACTGCCGTGTAGCTGCTACTGCTGAAATGAACTGATGACTAGGGGTTGTTCCCCTTGCCGAAATGAGCTGAAAATCTGGAATCCACCTCTACTCATCAACCACAGCAAAACCCAAAAATCATATCAGAAATGGCTGACCCCCGAAAATCACCCCCTTGGGGAATTATGCTGCCCTCCAAGGCTCTGCGCAGAGGCTGAATAGGAAAAACTGAAATACGGCCTCAAACTCCACCAAAATCCTCCCAAAGGCAAAGGCTGATCCTCTACTCAATCTCCAGGCTCAAAACCCCTGCAAGAAACCCAATCCGGAGCTCCTCCTGAATAGACTGCGTCCTCCCTCTCAATGACTGCGCAGTCTCTGAATGCACAGCTCCGCAACAAAACCCAAACACCAATCCTCCCACAAAATGCTGAAGAAACTACCTTGCCCGAGCAAGCACTCAAAGTCCCCTGGGGCTAAGGGCAAGATCTCCAATCGGAGACACTGAACGCACTAAACAATGTTGCAGACAGGCTAAACAGCCAGCGTGCTCAAGAAGTCAAAACGACCAGCTCAATATCATCAACAACGAATGAACAAAATGAAGAGGCTCTCCCCTCTATATAGCATGAGCCCCTCTCAACCCTAATGCTCCCCTCCTCCAACGTTGCCACGTGCTCCCTCTTGGCCTGTGCAGTCCCTCCATGTGTCTATGTGGGCCCCCTCTCTGCGTGGTCTCTTGGCCCCCTTGGCTCACTTAAGTTACAACGTTGTGCTACTACGGAGTGAACTTTTATTTCTAAAGTGAGTTATGTCTCCTCTACTCACCTTTTTATTTATGAAAAAACTATAGACGGAAAAATTGAGCAAAATTCGAATATTCCAATTAGCCATAGCTAATTAGGAATATTACATCTTTATTGTAGGAAAACTTTCACAGCTTCCTTTTTGCTGAGCTTGATGATGTGGTCAAAATTTAGATGTCCCAATCTTTTATGCCATAGCCAAGATTCGTCAAGTTTGTTGATGTGGCATGCTTCATTCTTTTCTTCTAATATATAAACATTACTCTTTGTTCGAACACCTTTGACCAAGGTCTTTCCTGTGGTGATTGACCTTACTTCACAATCTTGGGCTCTGAAAAGGACCTCACATCCTTTATCACACATTTGACTAACACTTAGCAAATTGGCTTTTAAACCGTCTACAAACAGTACATCTTGAACCTCTCCTCTTCCATTATTCAGGCTGACTATGCCTTTTCCCTTGATTTTCCCTGCTTTATCATTACCGAATGTTACATTCCTAGATTTCTTTTCATCAAAAGATACAAACTTGCTTCGGTCTCCAGTCATATGTTTTGAGCACCCACTGTCCACATACCATTGATTGTTCTAATCTTGAGCAATTAGAACCAGATCACATTTATTTTGTTTCCTTTTCCATTGCATGTAGTTGTTTGCTCTATAACCTTTCTGAGGAGATGGATCATAGTCTTTGAGAGGACATTCATTAGACTTGTGCCCATTTTTATGGCAGCTAAAACATTTGATTGTATTTCTGAATAGATTGATTACATAAGTGAATCCATCATCGTTCCTAATTCCCCTTGAGTTTCCATACTCCAGCCTTTGTATATACGTTCTGCACTCCATGGCTTTATGACCGAACCCTTTACAACAAAAACAATACCCATGGAAGTAGTATCTGTCTCTGGCAGAGAGAGTTGTTTGAGGTAGTCTTTTCGTTTGTTGCATCTTTTGCTAGTTGGACTGGATTTTCTTTGTCTTACAGCGTGCCGCAATATGTCCAGGTTTGTGGCAGACAAAGCAGGTGATGCTTCTCACAGGGGGAAGGAACCTCCTTTGACATCTTCTGAATTTGTTCAATTCATCCTTAGGAGTGCATGAGCCTTTTGCAGTTGATTGTTTCTTCATTTCTTTCTTTTTCACTTGAGGTTGCTGCTTGTTTATGTTTGATTCATTATATATCATGGTCTTGTTGGATTCTAATTCTGTGGATTCGCTTTTTGCTCCTTCATTATCCTTTACAACTTTTACAAAAATGATATTCTTATTATCTTCTGCCTTGGATTTGTTGGTTTCTCCTTCAGAGCCTGTCCCAGCCTTTATATGAGGAGGTCTTTGAGCATTTAGAATTTTGTCCAAATGTCCAGTGCTTTTCATTTGAGAAATATTCATAGTTAATTCAGTTTGGGCCTTTTCTAATTTCTTCCTCAGGCTTACCACTTCTTCATCCAGTATTTCTCGCTCTGATTTTTCTCCTTTATTTCTCTTCTCAGAATATCCCCTATTTTCCTTGATTCTTCTAGTTCAATCTTCAATTTAATAATATCTTTTGAGTCTGGTTTTGTCTTTGTATATTTCAGAAGAATCTCTTTCTGTTTCTTACTCTTAAGTTTAAGTCTGTCTATTTCCTCCAGGGCAATAATTAGCTCCCGTTCAAGATCTACCTCACCTTCTTTTTCAAATTCCCAAAGATCTTCCTCAAGCTCTTCCTTGGCCATCAAAATGAATTCATATGTTCCTTCTTCATTGGGTGATTCATTTGAGCTCTCAGATGAACTGTTGTCTTGTTGGGCATAGAATGTTCTTCTATTAAATCTGTTCCCTTTCGGCCTATTGCTGAAATTGGTTTTCTCGTTCCCTCTTGACTGATTCTCCATTTTCTTATGAGGACATTTAGATGCATAGTGCCCCACTCTTCCACAGTTAAAGCACTTAAATGGAAGTTCACCTTTATACTTACCTATGCCTTTCTCCAATCTTCTAACAAATTTGGCCTCTTCTTCATCAAAGCAGGAGCATGGACCTTCCTTCTCTTCTCTGCACTTATTTGCCTTAAAGGCTGCCTCCCTCACATTTGACTTCCCTTTTGGAAGTCTCATCTCATAGGTCGTCAAGTTCCAAGCAATTGGTTCATGGTCAGTGTTTCCCGGTTTGTTGTTTCTTCTATGGCAGAAACCTTAGGGTTAAACTTGGATGGTAAAGATCTCAATATATTTTGTACAATTACTTAATGGTTTCTCCTAGAGCTTTCATGTTATTCACAACTTCTGCAACCTTTAAGAAGAAAATGGCTACATCTTCATTCATTTTTATATTTTCAAACTGAGCTCTATAGGTTTGTAGTTTGGCCATCTTCACCTTTTTATCTCCCTCATGGATATATTTTAATGTATCCCAGATATCTTTGGCAATCTCATTGTGCATTACTTTGATAAATTATGTTTCACACAGACCGCTCAAGAGTGCATTCATGGCTTTTGCATTAGCTATGAAATTTTGCTTGGCTTCTTTCTCCGTGTCATTATCCTTTGGAGCATATCCTTCTTCCACTGTAGCCCAAACTTCTATTCCTAGAGACATTATGTATGTCCTAATTCTTATTTTCCAGAAGACATAGTTAGCAAACAATGGGGCTTTATTTGTTGAGCATCCTTCTAGGCTAGCCATTTTGGGGACCTAGGATCTCCTTCCAGTTGTTAAATTGATACAGAAGGAACTGGCTCTGATACCAATTGATGAACCCTTAGTTAAATTGAGAGGGGGGTGAATCAGTTTAATACATTCATGGACATTTAAAACTTTTTAATCAACTCATTTACGCCTTCATTTCATAAGCAGCTTAATACATAATGGAACAACAAACATAATGTGTGAACAGCAAGTAATTAAACAGATTAAAACATCTCATCAACACTTAATCATCAAGCACATAGACAGCAGATATAAGTGGAAACCCACAATGGGAGAAAACCACATCTTATTATTGTTGTGATGCAAAGGAAAGCTCCAACTCCCTCTCACAACTGTTTTTCTGTAGGCTCCAACCTACAGGAGGCCACTAGCCCAAATTCTGCAAGCTACAACTTGCAAGGAAGCTCCAACTCCCATCTACTTTCTGTAGGCTACAACCCACAGGAGGCTCCTACCTCAACCAGCTACAACTGGACATCTATCAAGCTACAACTTGATATGGAAACACCAACTCCCTCACACTACAATAAAATCATACGCTGATTTACCTGGATATCAACTTTGTTTTTCTCCTTCTTCAATGCAGCCCTTCTAGCCTTCAAATATGCTTTATATCAGCACTGGATCTGCACAACATCTCTATCTGCTCTCTCTCAATCTTCCACTCTCTAACCTCTCTATGCATATTACAATAACATCATTTATAGAGATCAGTTCATGGTTGTTTGCATTCTATATGGGAATATGAAGTGAACAGGCATGACTCTTGCCTTCCACCCATTCATTTCCTCACTCAGCATATTCAGGATGTTACAAATATATACAATTATTACAGTATCAAATGGAGTGTTTCTTTGCCTAAGAGACTTGTCTTTGCATCAAAAACAATATAAAACAAATAATACATTTACAGTTACATATAAATATTTCATTCAACCCTTTTAGCTTCTTAGATTTGTTGTGTGTTTGTCCTCTTCTGCTTGTTGTCCCTTTGTCTTTTATGTTTCAACAGTTATATTCCAACTGTTCTGCATGATCGCCTTTTTGCCCGACTCGACCCTTGCTGTTGCACTGTTCTGCACAAGCTCTAGGTCCTTTTTCTTACCCGAGCCTTTTCTTGCGCGTTCAGCCTTTTCTTTTAACACACAGCCACATCTACATGAAACTTTTCATCTTAGCCGGCTTCTTTCACCAAACCCGTAGATCTGTGGGTTATGGCCCACATACCTCTTCTTTTACACGCAGCGGAATACAACTTCGGAGTTAAATACAACATACATACATTAGCGATCAAATAGCGCTACTTTAAACAAGACTACACATAAACCCAAATCTCTTGCAAACACGCGGAACTTCCTGCTGGAGGGTCCCACAATACCTTGAACCAATTACAACACATAGCATTTCGGCAAACTTACCAAACAACCTTAACAGTGAGCTTATCATTCCGCCAATGCGAAATTGCATTGTAATCTCCACCGTAGATCTTAGCCAGATCTAACGGTCTTGCTATACCTCTTTGTCTTATCGTAATCGCTCCCCCGCAAGTTTAACTCTTATTGATAACGTTAAACCATATAATCTGTGATGTGCGCTAATGCGCAGTGCTAACACGTGGCTCCTCCCTCATCGCATCGCATCCTTCCATCCTTCCCGCATCGCATCGCATCGCAAACAACTTACCATACTGTGTGTTGTCGTTCCTAGAGACAGCCTTGAGTTGTGAAAGACCAGTGCCTAGGACATCTTATATAGCAAGGAGCATATGGTATAACAGGGGAAGTTATCAACAAAGGGCTCTCATGCTATCACTTGAAAACAAGGAATATTAATTTGAATGGGACCAAGACCTTCAGAAACTGACACAAGAAAAATGAGTACTGCAGAGGCAAGGTGCAAAAATCCAATATAAAAGCAACAGACAATTCAGAGGCAGCTGACTGTAAAGAGGGCCAATTCAAAAATACCTCACAGAAATAAATTATCAGAAGGTGTGGCTGTGTATGAAAGATTAAGAGAATACTAGCTATCATTGAGACGATATCCAGATACACAATATTACCATGTAATGGGCTTACCAATTTAAGAATCCATACATGACAATAGCATTTTAAAAAAAACCTCCCAAACAAACTAATATAGCAGAAATATGGTTTAAGTGAATAGTGAAACAGAATATCATGCCTGAGCCATATTTAAAGCGCTTGACTAATCCGAGCATGGGTATCAACTAGGATAAATCAATACCAAAAATCAGTGAGCCACTCGCATTCCAGAAACATGATACAAGAAAGCGGATGAAACGAAATGATCTATTAAAATAGCACATATGAGAGAAAGTTACACACTGTGAGACATCAAAGACCAGAATCCTCTTTAAAGACGGAACTCCTCCTCACTGAAATCCAACGGGCTCTGTGCATTCATATAAGATTTTTTTACAAAATGCATACAAAAATCCTCTTACTGCATAATTTTCTATAAAATCTGGAACCCTCAAAAATATGTTCTTCCGGAGTTTTATAGAAGAAGAAGAAAACCCGTACAGAAGGTGGATGATGAATATTTAATTTGCCTCATTAAGACAGGATGGCAGAAACGTGCACGCCCATACTGCTTGATAACTCTGTAATGTTGTATGTACTCTGTGGCCTGCTTTCTTAAATAAATGCACTGGGTGGAAGTCTCTTCAGGAACACGGTAAAGAAATAAACACCACATGGGCGCTCTGTCCTTTCCTGGAAAGAAAATCCTACTGAAGTGAAACCTTGAGGGTATTGTTTTCTGTGCATGGACCTTCTGGGTGATCTACGGGGTCTTCGATCTGGTACTCGCCTTCAAATGGTTAGGTTAAGGGTCCAAACTCTTCAATTACATGACTTTAATTCTCTACCTTTCACTGATACTCTTTGTCTGCAATATTAATGTCTCCAATTGAGAAATTTGTGCTTTGAATGACTCTGGAGGGTTTGACAGAGTTTAACCCTGCTTCTTTAATGGTGGTCATGTCGTAACAGCTTCCCAGACCCTTTCTCCATAATTCCAACCTCTGAAAAATGGTCCTTTCTGCTGTTCTCTGTTATTGTAATTTAGACTGTGAATCATGGCGTTTTACCGCCGTTCGTACCCTGCAAAATACACAAAATGGTCAAGAAAACAAATGCACGGGAAGGTGGATGCAGCGGGGATAATGAGGATGACCGCGCAGCATCGTAAAATGGTGGAAAATGCAGTGTGATGGAGGAAAAATGCTCTGGTGAAGGTTGGCGGAATGCAGAAATTTGAATGCAAAACCTTTGAATATATAAAGAGAGACGGGCGAAATACGATAAACTACGTGGAAAGGGTGATGTGGCGGAGGACACGTGTCGATGACGGGCAGGTAAGCAATCTGGACCGTCTGATCTCAGGAGGAGATCGACGGTGGAAAACATATCGGAGGGCGACGGATTGGCGGGCTAGGGGTACGGATACCTTGGGTTAAATTCCGCGCATCTTCGAGGTGCGATGACCGTTGGATGGAGAGACCCAGATCAGACGGTTATTATGCATATCGCGCCGGGTCAAATGCCGAACGATAACGTGCGATGGGGGGGCGGTCTTGAAACAGTGACGGAGCCACGTGTCATACGCTGAGTGGAATTGCTCCGAAATGGAAAATACCGCCCACCCTCCAAAGGCAGTGTGATGGATACCACCGGTTTTTGAACAGTGTTTTTGGGCGTGGGGACCACAAAGGCGGGTGAGCTGCGGACCGTTCATTTATGATTTGATCAGACGGTGGACAGGCAATCACAGTGGTAAACGGGTTGGGCCACGGGCACAACGCTGATCAATATAGGCCGTCCGATCTGTACAGATCGACGGATAATACTGCGCCCGATATCCGCCTGCGATAAGCACTCTCCGGGCTACAGCTTGGTCTAGCGCTCAGGTTATGTGGAGAAAAAGACTGAGGTGCTAGGGCCAAAAGGTGCCAAATCTTATATATTTTCAAATGGGGTTTTTGGCCCTTTTTAATGCAATTTTGAGTTTATAGGAGGGGAATGATAGGCGGAAAAATGATTTTTTAGGCCAAACAGAGGGGCTTCAAAGGGGATTTCTTGTCAGAATCTAACAGAATTTAACAGGATGCTGACATGATCAACATTGGCTCCACCTGGGGACGGCACGTTCATCCCTGGGCATGTCGAGAACTTCACAAACCACCAGTTAATCTTCTATGCGGACTCTACCCTTCAGCACTTCTACTTTCTTTTCATAATTCACCACGATACCCACGTTATTCAAACAAAGCTGAAAATAGAAAACTAATGTACAGTATGATACATCAGGTTGTCTATGCCTGAATCATAACTGGAAGTAGGGTTTAAGGAACTAACCATTTACAGGGGCGTCAAGTAAGTCTCCCTGTAAATTTTCCAGCCTGAAAGTATTGTTACCCACTTGTTCTATGATTTTGAAAGGGCCAAACCAGAGTGGGTCGAATTTACCGTGTTTTCCTTTTTCAGCTCTCCGGATATCCCATCTGAGTACTAAATCACCAATCTGCAGATTCCTGTCCTTGGCATTCTGATAAAAAAGGTACTTCATCTTCTCTTGATATTCAGTCAGCCTTTGACTTACCCGGTTCCGTGTTTCTTCCAATTCCACCAGCCGATTTATTCTCCTGGTCATATCATCAGGCTCTTCTTGACTTTCTTGCATGAATCGGGCTACTGGTAGGGCTAATTGTATAGGGAATACTGTTGCCCTCCCATATACTAATTCATATGGGGATTTCCCAGTTGCTCTCTTGCTAGTAATTCTATTGGCCCACAGAGCGAATTTCAACTAGGAATCCCAATTTTTCTGATTTTCATTTATAGCCTTCTTCAGTGCCTTTACCAGGGTTTTATTGGAAGACTCTGCCAAGCCGTTTCCCTGTGGATAATATGCTGTAGAGTGACTTAATGTGATGTTATACTGCTGACAGAAGCTCACAAACTTTGCAGACTTGAAGGCCTGGGCATTATCAGTCACTATTCTGGCAGGGCAGCCAAACCTGGATATGATGTTTTCTTCCATGAACTTTATTATCACAGTATCTGTTGCATTCCTCGCAGGTATGGCTTCCACCCATTTTGTGAAATAATCAGTGGCAGTTAAAATCCACTTATGCTGACCACTTGATGGAGGATGTATTTCACCTATAAAGTCGATTCCCCATTGCCTGAATGGTTCGTCCACGTGGACGGGAATCACGGGCAGAGGTGCCAATTTCTGTCTTTCAGCAAATTTCTGGCATTTCTCACAAGCTCTAACCTGGGCAAAAACATCTCCAAAAAGCTTGGGCCAATAGAAACCATCCTTCACGATTTTGTGAGCAGTGGCCCTCCAGCTGTAATGACCCCCACAGATTCCTTCATGAAATTCGGCCATTATACTCTCTACCTCATCCTCTGTGAGACACAGGAGTAGGATGCCTGAGGGATCTCACCAATATAGCCGGCGATTGGCGACTATGTACTTCTGTGATTTCAATCTTAGCGTTCTGTATTTAGCTTTATCACAGCTTGGAGGGAAGCTGAGTGTGAGGAGATATTCTACTATCTCTTTGTACCACTGACTGGTGAGGTACTTTATATGTGTTTCCGGAGTAACTATCCCAATTCCCTGTCGCTCTTCTTTCTCCTCAGATTCCTCACCTGCTATTGTGGACAAATTTATACCTAGAGCCTGATATTTTGATTCAGATAAGATTTTGGCTAGCCCTTGTCCTTTGATCATCTTGGTAGGGCGGATGTCTAGCTCATATTCCTGTATTTTAGCAATCCACTTCCCCCTTTTTCCTTCACTATCCCCTTGGATAAGAATATCTTTTACAGCAGCTGTAGGCACAAATGCAATGATATTCGACTACAGGACATACATGCAGAATGCTTTAAGGGATTTCACCAGGGCGTATGTCTACTTTTCTAATATGTTATATTTTAATCCTGCATCACAGAGCACATGACTGAAGAAGGCGATGGGCTGCTCGTACCCTTCTTCATTTTTCTGCAATAAAACTTCTGCTATTGTATGAGGTGATGCAAAAGAAAAGATCATGAAATGTTTAGCATAATCTGGTCCAGCTAGCACAGGGGCTTCTGCAAAAGCATTTTTTATTCTGGTAAAGGCCTCTCGTGATTCCTGTGACCACTTAACCTCATTATTTTTCTTCAGCATGTCGGTTATATGTCTAACTATTTCAGCATAGTTAGGAATAAACCTTCTCAGAAAATTAATGCGCCCTAGGAACACCTGTACCTCCTTCTTATTTCTGGGAAGAGCAATACCATTTATAACCTCTACCCTCTTAGGATCTATCTTCACCCCATCTTTAGTCACAATGTGTCCCAAAATTTTACCCTCTTCTAATGCAAATAAAGACTTTTGAGGATTTAGAGAGAGACCATACCTTCTACATTTCTTAAAGGTTCTACGCAGATGCTCAATGTGCTCAGTGTCATTCTTTGAAAATACAGTGATATCATCGAGGTAGACTACCAGAAATTTATCTTGCTCCCCAACAAAAGCAATGTCCATGGCCCTCTGAAAAAGTGGCCCCTGCATTAATCAACCCAAAAGGCATCCTGGCATACATAAATGTACCCCATGGTGTGGTGAAAGCAGTATTATTTTGATCTTCTGGAAGTATAGCCACCTAGTTATAACCAGAGAATCCATCCATCATTGACATCCTAGAAGCTCCAACCACCTTCTGCAGGATGTGATCCATCTTAGGCAGTGGATAATTATCCTTTAAGTGTCCCAAAAGTTTACCTTCTTCTAATGCAAATAAAGACTTCTGAGGGTTAAGAGAAGAAACATTATGAATCTAATTCACTAACTAAAGTGTATATAGTTATTAATGATAAAATAGAATAAATGTAATTACTAGCTAATCAATTAGGATTAGATTAAATAATCATTAGGTTAATGAAAAGGCATGTCTAAAAGACATGCCCATTCGTGAAAAGATACCTGCATGGGTATAAAAGCGGGAGCTCATTGTAATCATTCAATCATGTCATATCTTATCAATAAATATTATTATTATAAATACCTCTTGTGTATTTTTATAATTAAAAGCTATTTCTGCTATCAAAGTCAACAAGCATACAAGTCTTGCTACTACAGTAACCAAATCTACGAATTCCGCTGCTACAGTGGTATCAGAGCCATATTGAGGACAAGTTGAAGGAATGGCACACAGCGTCGTTCTACAAGCCTACGAACGTAGTTTACAAGCTCGAGCACATTATTTACCATATAATGTGCCATTACGTCAAGATCCCAAAAGAATTGAAATAATTAGAAAAATGCTAGAAAAGCTTGAGAAGTTACTTGCAAAATATCCTGCAGTAGTCCATAATAAAAAAGATGAAAAATGCAGTAATAATAATAAAGCAGTTAGTTTTTCTAAAGGGAAATCAAGTAAAAAATCCATGGAAAAGTCAACTAAATATATCCCTCCACCAATGCGTAATAAAAGTAAAGAAGAAGGGAAATGTTGGAAATGTAGAGATAAATATTTCGCAGGACACAAATGTGCCTTTTATACAAGAAATAACAGTGAAATAGCACAAAAAGATGATGCTGAGGCAGATAAAAATAAATTGGAAGAAGGTTATGTTGAGAATCAAGAGAAAAATTACAATATAGATTATGAGAGTTATGTAGGGTGCAGTTCAGATAATGCTGAAACAGTTAATGCTCTTGAAGGCAGTTATGGAACTGGACCATCCAACATTCGTCCACTTCCAAGAACCGTTAGTGATACCGATAAAATAAACATTGACAGTACCCAGAACAGCAAAAGAATTGACATGGCGCAAGACTCCACTGTTAATTGCAGTGGCTGGTCAAAAGTGCTAAGCAGCCAAGACAGTGTAGCATTGAATAATTCTTCACGTTATGCAGAGGCAGAATCTGCAGAGGATGAACATAAGCATGTAGCATCTGTTATGAGTAATGATCCTGGGGTTTCTTCAGAAAATATCTCACAATTCCAGCTCGAAGTTGCTATTGTAAAATCAAATAGTGAACCTAGAAATGGACAAGCGAATGATAGAGAAGAGGGGGAGTGGTCAGATAAAGACGATACAATTGAACCTTCTGGCAAATTGAAGTAGATTCTTGGGCAGGTAATGATGCTGGAACCAGTAGCAGTAGGCCTGTTTTGGAGTCAAAGGCCAAGGAGGCAGTAGAAAAAGGCATAGATGATTCCAGAATTTTTGGGGGAGATTTTGATGTAAGTACAGTAATCAAATCCACAGTGCAAATAAAAGAAAAAGATATTGAACAAAATATTTATGATAATAATCCAAATAAAAATGATGTGGTTGTATTATCTACACCAAAGCCAGGACCAGGTAGGTTTAAGAAGATCAGTTCTGGGAACACAGGTGATCTTGAAGCTAAAGGTGGTGACCGAACTGCTAGAGTAGCTGGCACTGTTTACAAATACTCACAAATTGATACTCGTGATCTTGATGGAGCTATTGTTCATTTGTATGTGGGGGATACATTTGATCACAGCAGCAAAGCAAGCGATGATCATATTCTAATGAAACTTCAAAAGAACCCAGCTTGGTACCTAACAGTCCCTGGTACGAATGGAGTTGGGTCTGCTAGGCGGCAGGAGCCTTGGCCTTTTCCTTTGGTACAAGGGCCTCCAGGGACTGGAAAGACACATACGCTGTGGGGAATGTTAAATGTAATTCCTCTTGTCCAATATCAACACTATTATTGTGCATTGCTTAAGAAACTTACACCTGAAAGCTACAGGCAAGCCAGTGATAATTTGAATAGCTTTGGGGGTACTAGCTCAGGATCCATTGAGGATGTTTTACAGAATATGGATCGAAATCTGTTTCCTATGCTACATAAACTTTGTCCTAAACCATGAATGCTTGTCTATGCTCCGACGAATGCTGCTACAGATGAGTTGTTGCAGCATGTCCTTGATCGTGGTTTTATTGATGAAGAAGAAATTGAACGGCATGAATATGTTAAGAAACATGTTATTTCTGTGGGCGATTTTGTAGAAATATTTTCACATCTGTGGTCGTCACCTTATGTTGCAGACGTTAGAGCAATAAATAATGACACGAATGCTCTCAAAGTTGAGTGGTATGACAGGCCTGAACACATTATAATTGATGCCGCCAGCAACTCGATTCCTTCGATGAATTTATTCAGAATACCGTGCAGGAAATCGTAGAGGAGTCATCCCAAATCGGGATTCGACCCGAATCTCAGCATAATCCCGGAAGACAAACTGACTTCAAAGAGACTATTTTCAGGATCAATTTTGGTCAAATATATATCAGTAAACCTTTAATGACAGAATCCGATCGGGAAATCTACTCTAAATCTGCACGCTGGATGAAGAAGCAGCAACAACAAAATGTTACATGGTTTGACATTAAAGTTTTCTACATCAAAATCGACGCCTGCGGATTCGATCCTGCACCTGCCTTTTTGACGGTTCACTATACACCTCGCAGTAGCTCGACGCATCTAGAAATTAACGGGAAAATCATCCGTCCGTCTGCAAGCGTTTTTCTCACGCTAAGACGCAACAACGGTAGGGAAGAAAACCCGTCGGTGGCAACTTATGTCAGTACGGACGTCACCTGCACTAACGGCAAAGTTTGCTTTGACGTTTACGTCAGCGACGAGACTCTCATCTGCGGTACTCTAGAAAGAAAAGTATCCGTCAAAGATCACGGCACCCCGCAAATCCGTCGACAGTTGTGGACCGTAGAGTGCAGTTGCGCTCTAGATTATCCGTCAAAATGGAGCTCAGCCGAGGCGAACTTTGACAAATTCCCGTCACTAGAACTGTATGTTGCAGGTCGAGTACGCAGTTTGCCCATGAATAGACACGATTGTCCATAAGAGATAGACACGACTGTCCACCATTTCATAAAATAAAAATTATTATAAGTTCTCTATATCAAGGATTATAGTTTAACTTGTTAATTTATAAAGTTAAATTATAATAACTTTTATAAAGTTATTTTAGAAGAAAAAAAAATTATTAATTTAATTAATTAAAATTACTATTTAATTAATTAAATTAATTTAAAAAAGAAAAAAAAAGATGGAAGAATTATAAGGATGGGTTTAAAAAAGAAAAAGAAGAAGGTATCGGTGATTAAAGACATTTTTACGAGATAGTTTCGTGAAAAGATTATCAGAGAAGTTAAGCTTTGAGGACAAAGCTTTTCGAAGAAGGAGGCAATGTTATGAATCTAATTCATAACTAAAGTAATAAATATAGTTATTAATAGAATAAAATAGAATAAATGTAATTACTAAATAATCAGTTAGGATTATGTTAAGTAGTGATTAGTTAACTGAAAAGGCATGTCTAAAAGACATGCCTGTTCATGAAAAGGTACCTGCATAGGTATAAAAGCGGGACCTCATTGTAATCATTCAATCATGTCATATCTTATCAATAAAATATTATTATTATAAATACCTCTTGTGTATTTTTATAATTAAAGCTATTTCTGCTATCAAAGTCAACAAGCATACAAGTCTTCCGCTACGGTATTCAAATCTATAACTTCACATACATTTGTTACAAAGACCATACCTTAAAAGCTACTCCAAAGTTCTACGCAAATGCTCGTAATGCTCATCCTTTGAAAATACAATGATATCATCGAGGTAGACTACCAAAAATTTATCTTGCTTAACAAACAATGCCATGGCCCTCGAAGGTGGCCTGCATTAATCAATCAAAAGCATACAACGCCACATAAATGTACCCCATGGTGTGATGAAAACGATCTTCTTTTGATCTTGACGGTACAACCACTGATGAGAACCCGAGAAGGAATCATCCATCATTTAAATCCTAGAAGATCCAACCATCTTCTGTAGGATGTGATCCATCTTAGGCAGTGGATAATTATCCTTTAAGGATGCTCTGTTTAAATTTCGGAAATCCACACACAGCCTTATTTCTCCATTCTTTTTTCGGACAGGGACTAGGTTTGCCACTCATTCAGAGTACCTCAATGGCACAATTATTTTGGCCTTTAACAGCTTCTTAATTTCCTTCTCAATAGAGGGAAGCAGCAGGGGATTAATTTGTCTGAGCTTCTGCTTACGAGGTTTTGCATCTCCCTTTAGTGGAATTTTGTGCTGCATTATACTAATGTCAAAAGTTTTTAGGTCCTGATAAGACCATGCAAACACATCTCTGTAAGACTGAAATAATTTCATGTATAGCTCCTTATATTCTTCTAGGATCTTCTTGGATAGCTTCACAATTTTGGGGTCAGCATCAGTACCAAGATTCAGGTCTTCTACCTGATTTTCTTCTACCACTTTGCTTGGCTGCAGTGGGACATCATTCTTGTCAAATAATCTTTCTAGAGGCACCAGCCCTCTAGGTATAATGTTTCCCTTCAATTGCAACACTTTATTACCTGCCATTTTCTTCTCCCAATTCTTTTCTAGAAGTGTCTTCAATCTCTTCTTCTTCACCAGCATCAATCTCCATATTGGAGAATTCCCCTACTGTTTCCAGGAATCTCTTCATCTGTTCTTCATCCTCAAATACCTGCCAGTGCTTGATGTTATCTGGGATTGATGGTCGATAACGCACCTCAATTTCATATCTTAAGAGGGGGTTCTGAGGTTGACGGAATGTACTAGCAGCCACAGCAAGGGAATCAGCCATCCTATTCTGTTCCCGAGGCATGAACTAGATATTAAATGCCAAGAAAAAATTCTCTACCATATCCCAAACTTCATTCCTATAAGCCCTCAGTCGTGGATGTTTGGTTTGACACAGATTCCTGACTTGTCTAACCACCAGTTCTGAATCTCCCAGAACTTTTAAACTTTGTATATTCATGCTCCTGGCTGTCTGCAATCCTAACAGAAGTGCTTCATATTCAGCCACATTATTAGTAGCTTCATATTCCAGCTTGAAGGACAATGGGACCCATTTCCCTGTAGGAGAAATCAATAGTATTCCAGCTCCATTACCTTCTCTTGAATTTGCTCCATCAAAATGAAGTGTCCAGATTCCTGCTTCATGGCTCTCTGAGGGCTGCTCAGTCTTGATCTGGCAGAAGGATGGTTCATGAGCATAATCTTGAACTTCTTCCAGCATCAAGCATGAGAAATCTCCTTCTTTACTGTAGACTGGTGAATTAACAGAGTTGTCAGCCTTAGTAACCATCTTGACAAATCTAGTTTCCCTGTACAACCTCCTCTCCTGGCCACCGAAAACTGGGATAGAGGCGTATGTTAAATCCAACTTAATTGACCCACCAATTTTTGTTCCCCAGGACCTTGACAGTAACATGCCGAAGCGAGCTGGGATATCCGCCACCATGATGTCCATTACCACACTTTTTGCTGGGATTTGGGCCAAATTGACCACCAAATCCTTGATCATCCCCAGGCATTTAACTCTTTTGGAATCAAATGAATAGAGGTCCTTGTATGGACGGGTGATTTGTAATCCTAGTTGTTCCATGACTGACTGAGGCAGTGGATTATGGGAAGCTCCAGAATCTAACATACAGTTATGTAATAGCAGGTCATGAATCACTAGAGACACATAGAAGGGAGGAGTAGAAGCATCTAATTCCTCAACATGTGGGCCAAATACAACCATGGGTCTTTCTTCTTGCAAGTTGAGACTATCTGGGATGAGAGGTGCTTCTGGAGGGATCATAAAAGAGGTGACTTGGGATTGATATGCAGGTTGCTTCAACAGTTCAGTCAAGGGAACTGGGATTTTAACCTTCTCAAGTTCTTTTTGCAGACTGAAATCAGGAGAGGACTTCTCTATTACAACCTCTTTTGATTCTTTATTTTCAGCTGAGGATTTGACTTCTTTTGACACAGACTTGGTATTAGGGGGAATGACTACTTTTGAAGAGGAAGGAATTTGATCATTAGACTGCAAAGTTTTGTTTAGAGGCCCCTCACCTTTGTCTATGACTTTCTGCATTGTTGACTCCTTCTGAGCAGGTCCTTCCTTCTGAGGTAGCTCTTCTTCTTGATCTTGAGTACGAGTCCTCTTCCTAGAAGATGTGAGATCATATCTTCTATTGAACTGTGCTTGCATGAAATCAACGAATTGCTTACAATAGTGATCAATTTCTGAGTCTTCTGTGTCTCTAGCCTTTTCTTCTTCTTGCAATGAGCACTCGGTGCCATTACTTCCTTGCAAGGGGCATTCTTCTCCATCACTATTCGAGAAAGCAAGATTTGCATCCTCCAGTCTATAGGCAGTGTCTTCAGTAGGATCATCTACTGGACCTTCCAAGTACAATGGGTGTGGTACCTGATCTTGTTGTTCCTTTAGTTCCCTTTGCAATATTTGCAGGGGTGGTTTCCTATACTGAGGATTGTAACCTCTGTTTGGAGCATTGTGGAAATTCTTGGAGGCTGAATTCTTGGCCTCCAATTCAAGCTTGACCAGTTTACCAGAAAGGTTCTTAATAATTTTGCTCATTTCTTCAATTTTGTCATTTGCTGAGTCTCTGTCTTGGTTAGAGGTAGATACCTCCTCTTTGCCCCTTCTTCTAGTATCTTGTTCAGATCTTCCCTTTGATTTACCAGTTGAGGCGAAATTTGCCTCCAACTCTAGTGCATCTGTCTGAGCATCATCCAGAGTAGCAGGCTTTCTTTCTCTCAGAGAGAAACCAAATTCTGAATCAAAGGCTGCTACAAAAACAACTTTAGTAGCAGTTTGATGAGGTTTCATATCAGCTGGAAGGCTCAGATACAATTTATTAAATCTTTTGATAAATTCTGACACCCCTTCATTATGTCATTTCTTGAGTGTGTTAAACTCAGTAAGACAATGTCCATGATCTTTCTTCTCTCCCCATCTCCTGAGAAAAGTATCTTCCATTATTTTCCAAGTGGTGACAGAACGGTCTGCCAATGTCTTAAACCATTTTCGAGCTTCACCATCAAGAGATTGGACAAACAACCTTAAGACTACATCTAAATGTTCCACATTAAAGTTCTCTGCAAAAGAGCAGAAGACCTCAAGATGTTTTTGAGCATCAATTTCGTTTTCCCCATTGAATCGGGGTAAAATCTTCATATAATCCTGTGGCATATCATTCAACACTTGAGGTAATGCCAGGGGGGCATATTTATTTAACAAGAAGCCTGGAACATTGGCCATTGGAAGGGGAGGTGGAAGTGGAGTATGAATAACAATAGGAATGTAGTGAACAACAGCTTAAGGTGTTGAGGGGAACAATGGTTTGTTAATAGCAGATACTTCGGTGACTTCCTTAACCTCTTCGACCTCGGGAGTAGGGTGAAAATTATCTTTATTTCTGACACCTCCCCAGGGTGGACTATTTGAATAGTAATCGATATCTCCCACAGTGGAGTCTGGACCTAGCACTTGGGCTACTTGAGAAGAAGAGGATGGAAAGTTTTCTACAAACGATTCAGGGATTTCAGTATGTGCTGATTTTCTTTCCCTCCAATTTCTTCTATGTATGATCTTCTCTGGGTCAGACACTGAAGGTGTCTTTGGTTGTGACGTATCTGACCTCAGGTGTGGCTTACGAGGAGCCAGGACTACAAGTGAATTTATCTAAATAACAAATGTGGAGTCGCCAAGGTGAGGGATCTACAACTCTCAACTCTCCATACTCACCTACTTGAAAAGTGAATTAGGTTTTGTCGAGGCCCAGGGATTTAAATTTTCTCAACTTCGTTCCCCGGCAACGGCGCCAAAAAGATGTTGTCGTTCCTAGAGACAGCCTTGAGTTGTGAAAGACCAGTGCCTAGGACATCTTATATAGCAAGGAGCATATGGTATAACAGGGGAAGTTATCAACAAAGGACTCTCATGCTATCACTTGAAAACAAGGAATATTAATTTGAATGGGACCAAGACCTTCAGAAACTGACACAAGAAAAAGGAGTACTGCAGAGGCAAGGTGCAAAAATCCAATATAAAAGCAACAGACAATTCAGAGGCAGCTGACTATAAAGAGGGCCAATTCAGAAATACCTCACAAAAATAAATTATCAAAAGGTGTGGCTGTGTATGAAAGATTAAGAGAATACTAGCTGTCATTGAGACGATATCCAGATACACAATATTACCATGTAATGGGCTTACCAATTTAAGAATCCATACATGACAATAGCGTTTTAAAATAACCTCCCAAAGAAACTAATATAGCAGAAATATGGTTTAAGTGAATAGTGAAACAGAATATCATGCCTGAGCCATATTTAAAGCGCTTGACTAATCCGAGCATGGGTATCAACTAGGATAAATCCATACCAAAAATCAGTGAACCACTCGCATTCCAGAAACATGATACAAGAAAGCGGATGAAACGAAATGATCTATTAAAATAGCAAATATGAGAGAAAGTTACACACTGTGAGACATCAAAGACCAGAATTCTCTTTAAAGACGGAACTCCTCCTCACTGAAACCCAACGGGCTCTGTGCATTCATATAAGAGTTTTTTACAAAATGCATACAAAAATCCTCTTACTGCATAATTTTCTGATAAAATCTGGAACCCTCAAAAATATGTTCTTCCGGAGTTTTATAGAAGAAGAAGAAAACCCATACAGAAGGTGGATGATGAATATTTAATTTGCCTCATTAAGACAGGATGGCGAAAACGTGCACGCCCATACTGCTTGATAACTCTGTAATGTTGTATGTACTCTGTGGCCTGCTTTCGGAAATAAATGCACTGAGTGGAAGTCTCTTCAAGAACACGGTATAGAAATAAACACCACATGGGCGCTCTGTCCTTTCCTGGAAAGAAAATCCCACTGAAGTGAAACCTTGAGGGTATTGTTTTCTATGCATGGACCTTCTGAGTGATCTACGTGGTCTTCGATCTGGTACTCTGCCTTCAAATGGTTAGGTTAAGGCTCCAAACTCTTCAATTACATGCCTTTAATTCTCTACCTTTCACTGATACTCTTTGTCTGCAATATTAATGTCTCCGATTGCGAAATCTGCGCTTTGAATGACTCTGGAGGGTTTGACAGAGTCTAACCCTGCTTCTTTAATGGTGGTCATGTCGTAACATCTTCCCAGACCCTTTCTCCATAATTCCAGCCTCTGAAAAATGGTCCTTTCTGGTGTTCTCTATTACTGTAATTGAGACTGTGAATCATGGCATTTTACCGTCGTTCGTACCCTGCAAAATACACAAAATGGTCAAGAAAACAAATGCACGGGAAGGTGGATGCAGCGAGGATAATGAGGATGACCGCGCAGCATGGTAAAATGGTGGAAAATGTAGTGTGATGGAGGAAAAATGCTTTGGTGAAGGTTGGCGGAATGCAGAAATTTGAATGCAAAACCTTTGAATTTTGGATCTTTGAATATATAAAGAGAGACAGGCAAAATACGATAAACTACGTGGAAAGGGTGACGTGGCGGAGGACACGTGTCAATGGCGGGCAAGCAAGCAATCTGGAGTCTGGACCATCCAATTTCAGGAGGAGATCGACGGTGGAAAACATATCGGAGGGTGACGGATTGGCGGGCCAGGGGTACAGATACCTTGGGTTAAATTCCGCGCATCTTCGGGGTGCGATGACCATTGGATGGAGAGACCCAGATCGGACGGTTATTATGCATATCGCGCCGGGCCAAATGCCGAACGATAACGCGCGATGGGGGGGCGGTTTTGAAACAGTGACGGAGCCACATGTCATACGCTGAGTGGAATCGCTCCGAAATGGAAAATATCGCCCGCCCTCCAAAGGCGGTGCAATGGATACCACCGGTTTTTGAATAGTGTTTTTGGGTGCGGGGACCACAAAGGCAGGTGAGCTGCGGACCGTTGATTTATGATTTGATCAGACGGTGGACAGGCGATCAGAGTGGTAAACGGGTTGGGCCACGGGCGCGACGCTGATCAATATAGGTCGTCCGATCTGTACAGATCAACGGATAATACTGCGCCCGATATCCGCCTGCGATAAGCACTCTCCGGGCTACAGCTTGGTCTAGCGCTCAGGTTATGTGGAGAAAAAGACTGAGGGGCTAGGGCCGAAAGGTGCCAAATCTTATATATTTTCAAATGGGGTTTTTGGCCCTTTTTAATGCAATTTTGAGTTTATAGGAGGGGAACAATAGGCGGAAAAATGATTTTTTAGGCCAAATAGAGGGGCTTCAAAGGGGATTGCTTGTCAGAATCTAACAGAATTTAACAGGATGCTGACATGATCAACACTGTGCGAACTCTTAACGGTAACCTCTAAAATCTGCGATGTGCGCTAATGTGCAATGCTGACACGTGGTTCCTCCCTCATCGCATCACATCCTCCCATCCTTCCCGTATCGCATCGCAAACAACTTACCATACCGTGCGAACTCTTAAGGTTAACCTCTAAAATCTATGATGTGCGCTAATGCGCAATGCTGACACATGGTCGCCCCTCATCGCATCGCATCACAACAAACTTAACTTGAAGTCATCTTAACCGTTCATCTCTTGCCTTCACTTCTGCGATCTAATCCTGACCGTTCGTTCACCTTCTTTGGAAATCTTCTTAGTATTCTTTGCCTTAGTTGATTTCTGTTTGTTTATACTGTCAACGCTCTGCAACACCGGTTCCTCCACATTACTGCTACTGAGCTTGTTCTGTATTCTTCAATGTGAATCTCTCCTGAGCTTGTCTTTGTTATTGAATCTCATCCCGAGTTATCACACTCGACATACACCTTTTCATACTGATTAAAGCCAGAATTCGGAATTTATTCCTTTCAACCTGCACATAAGTTTATCTGCTTACAGCTTAGCTTTCGCTAATGCTCTCTTTGCATGGCCTTCTCTTCCTACAAAGCCCTCTCTATCTCTCAGCTCTCGCCTCTCTCTCTTGGCCTAATCTTCTTTGTTTAATTGGCCTCTTCCTCTCGACTCTCACCTCTCTCTTATGTTTTCTTACTGCATTATTGCCTGATCTGTTTTTTTGCCCTATTGCTGCTGCTTCTCTACTTCTTTGCTGCCTTTGCTCCTTGTCTGCCTTGCTTCTTAACTGCCTTTGCTGCCTTTGCCTTTTTGATAGTTCAGGTGCTGTTCCTTTGTGCTCCTTTGCCATCAATGACAATATTTCCAACATATCTAGGAAGTGTCTAGGGAGCATCTGAGGAGCACCTAGGCAGCATCCAAGAAGCATGACAGAAGCACAGATTGAAGTATGTGAGAACAATTCGGCACATGGCAGTTCTTAATTTGCAGTAACTATGCAAATTGAGCCCAAATCATGGTTCTGCTTTTTGAAAACGCAGTTCCAAGGACACTTCAACAATGGTTCCACAAAGTGCGTGGTTATTGCGTCCAGTGAGTGGGGGGGCACGGTTCCTGCAACACTGGTCCTATTTATTCATTCTTCATATTATTTTTTTCAAAATCAAGAATTGTCATCATGGTTTAAATCATTCCAATATCACAATGTAGGATAGGCATCATTCAGATTGGATATATAAAAATCCGTCAATCATTGGGTGAGGTTCATCTGTGATTTCATCAAAAGAACTTATCCAGATTTAGGTTTACTTAAATGACGCGGTTCTTGGGTCCGGTGAGTGGGGGGGCACGGTTCCTGCAAAACTGGTCCTATGTATTCATTTTTCATATTATTTTTTTCAAAATCAAGAATTGTCGTCATGGTTCAAATCATTCAATGTAGGATAGGCATCATTCAGATTGGATACATAAAAAGCCGTCAATCATTGGCCAAGAGGTCCATCGGTGGTTTCATCAAAAGAACTTATCCTGATTCAGGTTTGCTTAGATGACATGGCACTACTAAACCACAGCAGCAGAAAAGTGATCCAATAACCAAGGGAATAAGGGGGGCATTTTCTAAATGGGAGCTATCCTGTTGCTGGATAATATAAGAACGAATATGATTACAATGAGACTGACAAATTGAAGTCGTCAGATTGGTAATGAATACAAAATGTGGATCAAATAATATTTGTAGCTTGGATAATCGTAAGTTAAAGCAAAAGAAATGATATTTAATAAAATTTTAACAAAAATAAGATAGCATCATCTTTAATTTACTTTCATATCCAATTATTGTACTGGGGGAAATAAAATAAACACATCACAAAAAACATGGAAAATTAAAAATGAACATGAAACTGGAAAGTACCAATTGCACCAAAATTAGGTAATTGAAACATAGCAATTTTGGTAAAGGTCTATCAAATATTTAAATAAGGGCAAGTAGAGTAATTACCTGTAAATAATTTGAAGGAAGTCGGAACAGCTCGATGTTGGGTAACCCAAAATATTTCAGATTTTTTCGGAACGTACAAGCCTGGATCTATAATGATTGGTTTAGCTCTTTGATACCTGACACAACCAATTGGAATCAAAATGTTGATAAATAACAAATCATAAGAAACTGAAAATATACAGATTATTTTCTTAAAGCTGCATATGAAATGTAGCATAAATGCACGCATGCTTTGAGCTCTTACTCTTTCCAGCCAATGTCACTCGTATGTTCGATGAAATTGAGGCTCTTTGGTAAGGAAGATAAAATATGGAGCAAATCTGCATGCCGTACCCACAGTCAGCTCTTCTCAAGCAAAGCTACTTCAGTAAACCGCATCGAATGTCAGGTCAACTTTCTCAACCCACAAGCTGCACTAGCAATAAAAAGAATGAGACCTAAACAGACTGTATTAAGTGCATTCAGTGATTAAGATGGAAGTACTTTCACCCCCTTCACGGTACATATGCTGTGATTTTTCTGTGAATATTAAATGATAATTTACAACCATGGGATACACAGCAGCTTTAAGCTGAGGAAATCTGCTGGTTATTTTAAACTCTTTAAGAAATTTGGCAGGGAAAGGGAAAGGCAATCAGCACATAACCTGGAACATGCAGCACTTACTACAAAAAAAAAATTTGAACAATGGTTAAAAGTTTGCAGACTAACTTTTATATGAATCAACCAGTATAAAATACTGTGAGAGAGCAGCTATAATGAACTATGGGCATTAGAACTGTTACCATCGCCTAGGATGAAAACATGGACTTGGCTTTAGTTACAATATACAAACCATCTGCTACAGCCTACATGCACAAGGGCGCTAATTCCATTCTTTCCAAGAACCTTGAGAACACAAGTGATTTGACCAATTTACCAGCTTGAAGAAAAATTCGATTTTCAATCAGCAGGGTGTTGACACGTCAACACACCACAGCCCCCACTGGCCGGGGACTCTCCTTTTAACTTTTAATTTCACTTATTTGATTGCTTATCCAATTAGCACAGCCCTGCTGTTGGTGATTAGATTTTGTTGATATACTTATATTATCACTATTAGCATTCAATATTTCTTTCACCTTTTGCTCGATGATGTTTCTGGTCACGCACTTGCGGGAGCCTTGGCCTAGCAGCAAGCTAAGAGCTTCTATGAGTTCACGAGGCAATTGGCAATCACTTTGTAGGCTTCAGTTGAGGGAGTGGATGGCAATTAAAGAGATTGCAACCTCTTTCTGTAACTGATTTGAAACAAAATGTTAATACATTTAACAAATCTGCTAAGTGATGTCGAGGCTAGGATCAACAGAAAAGCTAAATGAAGCAAAAGAGATGTTTTAAACACCATTTCAACTGAGGAAAGCCACATTTCTGATTTATATCATGTCTAAACACCTTCAGCCACCTTTCGGAAAAATATCAGGACAGTTTCCCATTTTTTGATGCATCAAGTAAAAAGTCTTGTTATTTTGTTGGCAAATTAATTATCCAGCCAACAACAAATTAATCAATTTATTTGCATTCAAAAATTTCAAATGCATACTCAGCGTCCGCTCATGACGACAACATACCTGTTACCGCTCAAACCAGCAGGGGTCCTAGGAGGGATCCTTGAAGGGCAACTACTAGGTCAAGGGCAACAATGGAGCGATAGCCCACTGTCACCTCAGCTAAGGCTCTCTGCTCTTTACGGACTTTCACCGATGTGAGGAGATCCAGTATAATAAGGATCACGATAATGAGTGTATCAACGATAGGATACAAGGTGATCCTAAAGGCCTATTCACAAGAGAGGCTCAAATATATGGCTTGCTTGCTTAGAAAGGTAGGTGAAAAGCTCTCTAGGAAGGGCTAGGGTTTGAAGATATGACTCACAAAGGAGATTCCTAGAACTCAGAATCCTTGTGGAAACTTGATTTCTAAATGTTCTTTGAAGGATTAGCTTTGATAAGAAGTGGGACCACATGAGACCAAGTGGACTTAAAATTAGGTCAAGGGGATAGAATTGATCAATCAAGGGTGTGCATGATCTAATTGAGGAGGAGAAAGGGATCAAAGGAGAAATTTTCTTTGAACTTGATGCAATGATCCCAATGAAGTCACTCACCAAAGGAAACCAAAGGCAAGAATTGATCCCATAGCTAGAACTTGAAATATCTCAAGATCCCACCGTCAGAATTGCTTCAAATTTGGAGGGCACCTAGGAGACACATCAGCGTAGTAGAGGGCAAGAGATCGAACTTTTTGGATAGGTGAATCGTGAGAAAATTGATGCCCTAGGTCACCTATGGAAGATAGGCCTAGAAAGAAAGAGAGGAAGGTGAGGAAAGTATGGTTTTGAGTGATCACCAATAGAGGATCAGCGCCTAATCCTTTGGTTAATATGGATTCAAGGAGATTCAAATGCTTGGAATGAATTCACTTAGTCAAGGAGGCCCATAGAACAATTTCGCATGGCATTAGGGCATGAGAACAATGGCTTCAAGGTATTTACACTTCGATTTGCAATATATGATGCTTATTAAGATAGAATTTCAATGAAACATTTGTAGGAATATTCACTCATTTATACATGGCCCATAACATGATGCAACCCTATAAAAGAACAATTTTCCACAATTCCGCATAAGAAAAGCAGCAAATTTCATCCTAGTATAGCGAAAATCCCCAGCAACATGCATGTGACATAAGAAATAACAAAAATAGCATTAAAAGAGTACTTACATGTAAGAAAGATTATATCCAATCATTATTAGATGCCAATAGTGAAGCTCCAAGAAAAAATGAAAGAGATCCAAACATCAAAATTCATCCATTCATCGAAATTCGTCCTCCAAGAAGGATAGCGAAAATCTCACAAGTGATGATGAGAGAATGAACCAACTCATCATCTATTTATACAATGTCTAATGAATTCGATTTAGCTAATTTGGCCTAATTTAGCCCCTAGAATAAAATAATATGCATAATAACAATAACATTAGGTGACAAGCCCACCAAATAGCTCAATAATACATGAATAAGCCTCTAAAGAAGTTCGAATGATCAACAAAGTGAGTCATTGGGCCAAGGGGCGCTAATGAAGTCCAAAGGGTCCCATGATGAAGGAATGGACTCCCAACATAGTGGAGAAGGGGTTGGCCCCTTGTTTTCCAAGCAAGAGCCTGTGGTGCTCCCAAGTGGGTGTGGGGGCACAAAGTCGTCCTCATGGGTCTCCAAACGGATTGGAAGTCCCTGTAGACCATTTGTAATGGCTGGAATGATGACATAACCCCTCCCTCAAGAGCGGGGGACAATCCTCTGGATCTTAGAGCATTTGCCAAGTGTGTGGTGCATCTGTGGAGTCGGCTAGGAATGGTGAACCAGGTGCATCACCCTCATTAAAAAGGTGGAATATGAGTAATCAACAAACGTTGTTGGGGATCCATGAGGTAATCTCGCCTATGGTGGAGGCCCATGGCTCTCAATGCTAACCCTACAAGTGCCAATGTGGCCCTCTAGACGGCTAGGACCCCGTATAGGGAGACCAAGCCCCAAATGGGGATCCACCTGCAATCCTGCATAAGATCCAATGTGTCCCCTTGCTCTCCAATACAACAAATCATTAGAATAATCAAGTAAAAGAGCTTACAAGTCATGGAATCAATAGGGCAATTCATGGTAGCCTACCCTTCCATAGTGGGATTCAGCGTATACAAGTGTCTCCAAGCTCAATAGCGGGTTAGCCAAGGACCTCATTAAGTTGTTTCAACCTCTAAAGGGAGTGACATGCCCATGGTACATCCCTCAAGTGGTAGGTAGTGTTAGTGTCAGTCAGTTTTGCATATCACCAGTGATCAAATGGGCTCTTTCAAAAAAATTATTAGGGTGTCGAGTCAAATTTTTATGATTTCAGTAGGTCTTCAAATAAAAATTTGGTCACTGGCTAGTGTGTCTAGGACTATTACTGCTCCTTCCAAAAACAATTCACCTGTTGGCCATTACCATCTCTCAGTTGGATGAGTTATCATTCCAAGGTCTTCATATTCATTTCAGTCAGGTCACCATGGTCCTCATTCAGCTCAGTGTCACCATCAGGTCATTAGGGTTCAAGTCACCAAAATCCATCATTTTATTGATAAAACCGGCAAATGAGGGATTAGTAATAGGGATTTGCTCAATAAAGTTTGTTTCATATGTAATTTTATTCAATTGATGTAATAAGTTCCTAATGTTCGAAGCTGCATAGTTTTCAAAGCACAAGTGAAATGCACTTGGTGGGCCACCACACCTCAATGAAGAAAGGACTCCAAAAGACTATAAATGACCATCAAATTCATTTCTCTCATTAATTTCATTGATAAAGAGCTCTCACTCACCTACAAAGACAACCTCAGCACTCTCAGCATCCAAGAAGACTCCAGAGTAGCAGTTTCAAGGTGTCATGCTGTGTTTTAGAGCTTCCACACTTCGCTTTTACTAGCACGTTGTGTTTTCTCTCCTACGTTGCGTTTTCTTTCTCTCAGTCAAAATTCAACTTTCCAAGCATTCTCCAGGGAAATTCAAGACTCCAGCAGTGTTTTATAAGTAAGTTGAAGGCTTGGCACTCCTATCAGTTTCATTCCTTGATTTGGTTGTGCAATTCTCCATTTTGCCCCCATGTTGCGTTTTTGTGGACAAGGCTTTGTTTTCACAATTGCATGGTGTAAATCCATATCCCTAGCATACAACACCCTCCCTCACACTCAAAAAAAACTCCCATAAACTTGGCATTCCCCTATTCCCATTTCCCAAGTCCCAAACACCAAATTCTGTCTTTGCGCTACGTTTTAGGCAGATTCTAGGGTTTGGATTGTGTTAAAATTCCCTAGCCCATTCCTTATACCTATTTCACCCCCCTCCACCTCCTATAGCTCCCTAAAACCCCTGCCCACTCCCCTAAATTTTCCCATCCTCATACCCCTTCCCAAACCCTTCATCCCTTCCCATCATTCACTACCCCTGTTTTTTCCCACTAGGGTTTACCTTGTAAATTGTAAAATATGAAAGTTGAAAAGAAACCCTATAACAAGGGAGGCCACATGGCAAGATATGAACCACTCAATACACATGAGATGATGTCCTCTCCACTTTCCAAGCTGTGTTTTCATAATGTTGGGTGTATGAGATTTTGTGAGCAAGTTCAAACAGTGAAATACCATGCCAGGCTCAAAAGTTTGTTTGCCACTAATCTTAAAAGAGACAAGTTCATAATTGCAGGGGTGAGCTTCACAATCTTAGTTGAAGCCATAGCTATAGCTACAAGGATACCTAACAGTGGTGAAAATGGTTTAAAATTCTTGACCTTGATGTGCAAAACTACAAATCATTCATCAAAGGTCACTACAAACGTGCCATTAAGAAAGTGTTTCCTTTTGGTCAACTATTGGATAGGTTTGCTCCATTGATGAGGGTCATTATGAAGAACTTTACATGTGACGGAGGATTTTATGATTGTACAAGTACCATGTTAGATTGCTCATGCACTTCACAAGGGTAAAACCACTTAACCTATCATACTACTTGTACAAGAGTTTGGTAAAAATGTCAGAAAAGGTGCAGCATAGACAGGGTCACCGTGAAGCCAACCTATTTCACCATGCTCTCATCAAAATTATTGTTGTGCACCAGCTTGTAGAGAAGAATATCACTTGGGAATCACAAATCAGCAAAGCAGGTTATCATGGAGAAAGATAATGAGATTAGAGAGAGCTTAAGGACATATTGTCCAGGGCCAATTTCATGATTTCATTTCTTGAGCAGGAGAATATGCAATTGAAGGTAAACCAACTAATTTTGAATACACCTAAAGTTGATGCTAGCAAAGAGGTAGTAAAAGGAAAAGCAATAGTTCATATTGATGATCCAGATGAGCATGAAGAACAGGTTAGAAGAAAAAGGCCAAGAACTAGAGGCCTAAAGAGGGCACTTCAGCAACAAAGAGACGCATTTCCACAAATGGCACAGATGACAGTGGATGAGCTTATACTAGTAGACATTGAGCAAGACAGAGAGTATTGGCTAGATAGAGTCAATGGACATTTGAAAAAGCTCTCGAAGAGGGCCAACAAGAACAATAACATTCGGATACACATGGCCATGCACTACTACAGGAGAAATCAAGTGTCTCAAGCAAAAATCAGAGAATTGAAGGAAAAACTCAAAGAAACCCTAATGGAGGAAGAGGAGAAGGGAAAGTTGGATTTGCTAGCCAATGCTTCCCTCATGGCTTAGAATTTCATCCCAGTTCATCATGAATCAGGTTTGGAGAAATTTTGAGCAAACTCTGAGAATTTTTGGAAATTTTTGCAAATTTTGGAGGTTTTCACTGTTTTTGACACAATCACAAGGTCAAAAACGCAGCGTGGGCCACGCTACGCTTTTGATGGGAGCCATTAAATGACAAAAAGTTTACTTTCCTGGATTGCTTATGAGTTGTACATCACATCTAGCCCCTGGGAGTAGAGTTTCAGCAAGATATGGTAGGTGCAAAGGGCCAAAAACCTCTCAAAAACCACCTTTCTGCCCTCCTTTTGAACAGCATGCTGCATTTTTTGTAACGACCTTAACTTTCAGAATTTTACAATCATTCACAAAATTCATACTACACAATTTAGAGTGGGATTTTTGAAGCAGAATATATATCAATTGACTAATTAATACTTACCTGGAATCGTGTTTGAAGATGTTCCTAATCTGCCATGGCTCCAGCTCTCGTCACCAAACCGTCGTTTTCCTCCCAGCCTATCTAAGGTCAACCTCTCCAGTCCCCAAATCTAGAGGACAAGTCTTCTGGCCCCCGTGCCCAAAACTCCAATAACAATCAAGATCACTCCAAGACTCTATTAGAACTCACTGCTCATGTCTCACGCAGTTAGAACTCCTCTGACAGCATCTGGGTCAGTTTACCCACTCACTATCCATGCCCATCAAATTCCCCCTCTTCTCCTTTTATACACAAACTCCATTCAAGATATTTATTAAAATATCCTCTTTTAATAAATATCTTGGATTTCTAAAATATCTTAGTTTTATTAAAATATTATTATTTAATAAATATCTTGGATCTATTAAATTATTATTATTTAATAAATATCTTGGATTTATTAAAATATCATCATTTATTTGCATAAGTCAATGCTTTTAATTTCTTTGAACAAAGTATTAGTTTATATTATGATAGTGGAAGGTATAACTAATACATTCATTATATTCTGGTGAGTTAGCTATTTCCTCAATACTTCAATAATTCACTCATTACTCTACACTGAAATTTTTCATAATTGATTAGTGCATGTACTAGTGCAGTACACGTGATACATGCATATGTAGTTATCATATGCAGGTCTCATATGCATGTTAATATTTCTATGTTCCCTGTAACTCGAGTTGGGTCATTACATACACCCCTCCTTCAGAAAACTTCGTCCCAAAGTTAAGTTTTATGTCGTCTATCATTAATTATATAAGTGATTAGTATAATCATATAAGGGTGGTGTACCATAGTTGAATTTTCGTTTAATGTGCGAGAACACTTTAACATTTATGTTTTGATCATTTATTGATTTACAAATTTAGTAGTCACGTCTTGCCCCAAGAGTGTTCCCAAGCTATTCTAGAATCATCCTATCCTCGCTAATCTCTTCCGCTCCCATCCTATCCGTCCTCTACAAGAATATGCCATGGCATCAGTTTTACTGATCCAACCATTCATAGACCTTAAAGGTGTCAGCGTCGATTACGTCGACCTGATGGACCAGTAGGCATCTGGCAGTCATCATCACACGTGTAGGAGAGCGTGACTCGCACAGCCCTCCCATGACTCCAGGTTTTTGAGGATAAACAGTGGGCAACAACTCTACCCCTCCTAGTAGGACCAGGGTTAACACCCTATCATGGAATCTCAGTGCATCTCATTTGTTCTTGGAGTTTTGTCATCACGCGGTCGGTTTGGTAACGATATCATCTGCGATGTAAAACACTTGTCCACAAATTATAACATATGTATCAATATGTTCAAAGCAAATTGTTACCCATATAACAATTTCTACACATTCCAAATATGTTGCTATCTACGATATTGATCCTTGAGTTCATATAACATACTTGGTAAAACACTTGTATAACATACGGGATTATTCTGCGATGTAAAACACTTGTCCACAAATTATAACATATGTATCAATATGTTCAAAGCAAATTGTTACCCATATAACAATTTTTACACATTCCAAATATGTTGCTATCTACGATATTGATCCTTGAGTTCATATCACATACTTGGTTATGTTTATCCAATAGGTCTATAAATTCATTTTCACCTTGAATAGTCAACTGCAATTACTCTTTTATTTCCATCTCATCAATTATGTTGATATGTAAAATTATAGATACCATATCCACAACATAATTCATAATTTATATTAGTATCCCTGTACCAACAATGTTTAAGCAAAACTTTCTTCATATTGGTATCCATGTACCAGCAATGTTTAAGCAATTTAACATATCCTCACATGTCATAGTACAAAATGACAGTCTTAAGTATCCATCCAAAACAAGGTAAGATTATACAAAAATAAGTTTTTAAATGCTTATAAATATAACCCACGGTTATAAATGTCATATAGAATAATCGAACATCGATATACAAATAAGGGTGTCGCCACTATTTTCTATATTATTTTAACCGTTTAACCTTATAAAAGTCACAAGTTGAGACTCTAAATCTAAATGGAGGGATGTTCCAACCTTTATGATTACATATATAGAAACGAAATGAATTGAAACAAGAGCACAACACACTTACTGTTTAGTCGAAGCATGATCTTATTTCTTGATACAGGTTGATTAAGAACTCTAAAACACAAAACCATATATGGATCTAGCCAATCTTTTAATTCTTCGCTATTTATTTGTCTTAACAGGGACATAATGGTTGAATATCAAAATGTCCAATTTAGTGTATATTAAACTATAAAAATGTAAACCTTTACTCTCCTCGTTAAACCACTTACACATATATTCGGATAGTAATTAAAGTATTAATATAAGAAAACGGTATAAAAGATATTTGCATAAATTCATATCATCAATGGTTATAGTTATCAGCTAGTAAGATATTTACATGGAAATCTCAACGTCACTTGAAGAATTGAATGTTTCAATTGCATAAAAACAATTAGGATAGCTTCCATCCTAACGTTCGAAAGTTTTACAAGGAAAGTTTGATGTCTAACAGTGAGTTCTAATAGAGTCATGGAGTGATCTCGATCATCATTGGAGTTTTGGGCACCGGGGCCAGAAGACTTGTCTTCTGGATCTGGGAACCGGAGAGGTTGACCTTAGACAGGCTGGGAGGAAAACGGTGGTTTGGTGACGAGAGCTGGAGCCATGGCGGATCAGGAACATCTTCAAACACGGTTCCAAGTAAGTATTAATTAGTCAATTGATATATATTCTGCTTCAAAAATTCCACTCTGAATTGTGTAGTATGAATTTTGTGAATGATTGTTAAATTCTGAAAGTTAAGGTCGTTACACATGGTATCAAAGCACAATTTCAGACTCTGGGGATCTTAGGGTATTTTAAATCATTTCTATGGATTCCAAGCCAACCATCTCTTCAATATTTGTTGCCTTTAATCTTCTTATAGCCAAATAATCATAATCAAAGAAAATCTTTTGTCTCAAAGCTCAGTGCAAATATTTCCTGTGGGTACTTTTGAAAGAAACCCTGGTACTGGTGGCTACTAATACTTTAGTGCATATTCATCTCAATTTAGTCCATACAATAGTCATTGCACAGGTATGAAGTCATTATAATACATACCAACATACAACCTTGCCAAACAGGGACATCACACTTTTGTAATTTTATGCACAAGGCTAGCGTACAACCTTCAACGTGTAACTTTTACAGGTATGCTCTCGAATCTTTGTTTATAGCTCATCATTCCCTTTGATTTTCTCTTAAGAAATGGCACATAAGAAAAGACAGATATGCTGCCTAAGAATGTGATGGTGGTTGCCTGCAAGAAAAGACCGACCCTTAAATATTGTTCTGTCCACTAATTCAAAGCCACAATTGATAGAAGCTATCAAAGCCAGGTTATCTTGCAATTATAAGCCCAATAGGGACAAAATATAGTCCACCCATAGTTGGAGTACCAATCTTAGTAGAGTGTGAGGTGGGACCTTCCTCCCTGAATATCTGTTCAAATTTTAGCTTCGTAAGTAATGGAACACAAAAGCATCCCAAAACTCCAATAACAATCGAGATCACTCCATGACTCTGTTAGAACTCACTGCTCATGTTTCACGCAATTAGAACTCCTCTGACAGCATCTAGGTCAGTTTACCCACTCACTACCCATGCCCATCAAGTTTCCCCCTCTTCTCCTTTTATACACAAACTCCATTCAAGATATTTATTAAAATATCCTCTTTTAATAAATATCCTTTTAATAAATATCTTGGATTTCTAAAATATCTTAGTTTTATTAAAATATTATTATTTAATAAATATCTTGGATCTATTAAAACATTATTATTTAGTAAATATCTTAGATTTACTAGAATATTATTATTTAATAAATACCTTGGATTTATTAAAATAACATCATTTATTTGCATAAGTCAATGCTTTTAATTTTCTTTGAACAAAGTATTAGTTTATATTATGATAGTGGTAGGTATAACTAATACATTCATTATATTCTGGTGAGTTAGGTATTTCCTCAATACTTCAATAATTCACTCATTACTCTACACTGAGATTTTTCATAATTGATTAGTGCATGTACTAGTGTAGTACACGTGATACATGCATATGTAGCTATCATATGCAGGTCTCATATACATTCTAATATTTCTATGTTCCCTATAACTCGAGTTGGGTCATTACATTTTCGGAGTGACGGTGCGAAAATGAAGATTTGAGGGGCTAGAATCAGTCATTTCCAGTGCTTGAGCACTCTATTTTGTAGCCAACTGTGAAAATTCTATAATGAAGAACCCTACTGTAGCTACTTATTAAATTTCTTCTATTGCATTGTTAAACACAATTATTTAACATTTCTCTTGTGTTAAATAACAAAATAAAATATGTTGTAGACTTCACGATTAACAAATCACATATAAAAATAGCACAAGTAATCACACATAGACACTGTTATTTTTGGACAATTGTCCCCAGAAAAACCCAACTTGGGAAAACCGGTGCAGTAGATCTGAGGGTTTCTTTATTATGCAGAAATTCCGAGTACAAATGTGTGATTGTAAATGTCAATCAATCACTTGAAGAATCCCAATGAGAAAAGACTAAGTGGGATTCTTCTCACATCACCTTTTGAGTTCTGGCACTGAACTGCACCCACTCTGACTGGCTCTGTGTGATTTCTGCATAGTGACTGCGTCACTCACGTTGTCACTGTGTCACTGCTTCTGCTGCTTGTCATGGCTGCTTCTGTGCTTGCTGCTGTATGAGACTTGAGTGCTCCTTTCTCCCAAAATATCCTCCTGACACCGGATGAACCCTCAGCTACTTCTTCAACAGACAACGAAAACTCCCTCTGCTTCTCTGCGTTGGCCCAGCGTAACTGCTACTAAGGTAATTCTACGCTGAAGCTCTGGCTCCTTCCTCACTTCTCTTCTTGTACTCTCTATGCTTCAGAATTCTCCCTCTTGGATATTTCACCTTCCCCTCTCTGAAAAATGAGAATCACTTTGATTCTTCCTCTCACTGAAGAAATCGAACTCTTGATTCTTTCTCTATCTGATGTGTGTTCCATAGGCCCCTCACCCTCCTTCTTATATTCTTTTGTTGAACCTTCAACGGCCAAGATTAAATCATAATCAAGGGCTAAGATTAACTTGGAGGTGATCCATGACTTTATCTAGAAGATTCACACTTGGTTTAATTAATACCCTTTAATTAATCAGTTTCCCTAAGTTTAGACTTAGGAAAACATTAAAAAACAATTAATTATTTTAATTAAACCATCTCTAAGTGGAATTTTCCAAAACCATTTCTGGGTTTTATGGACAACATGTGTCCTAGCCTATATACAAAGTTACAAGGCTAGAGCACATTCGATGCTACCATAAATCAACACTCCCTCAAGCGAGGAAAGTGCTCTAGCAAGACAACTCACTGTGTTGTTGATCTGACTTCTGTAACATCTGTTGTTGTGCTATTGATGTTGTTCACCAACACTGCACAAGGAAAAATGTTGCATCTGTACTGCTGCTGACTTTGCTTAATGCTGCCAACTTCCACTGTACTGCAACTCCTGCAACTCCCTTCTTCAACTGCGCTGAGGATCCATTTCTTACTGAAATGGATTTTCAGTCATACCCAGTTGTTCCTTGAAATGAGTGAACTTAATTCTCCCCAAAGCCTTAGTGAGTATATCTGCTGTTTGTTCGCCTATGGGAATGTACTGGAGTTGTACTGCCCCACGTTGAACACAGTCTTTGATAAAATGACATCTGATGTCAATATGTTTGGACCGATCATGAAATACTGGACTTTCAAAGAGTTTGATACAACTCTGATTATCACAGTAAACGCTAGTTGGCTCCAACCTGCTTCTAAATAGACTCACAAGAAGTTTTCGAAGCCAGATTGCTTCGCATGTAGCTGTACTAGCTGCCATGTACTCTGCTTCTGATGTGCTCAATGCTACTGACTTCTGTTTCCTGCTGCACCAAGGCACCATTCCTGATCCAAAGCTGAAACAGTACCCAGAGGTACCTTTCCTGTCCACTGAGCTACTTGCCCAATCTGCATCTGTGAATCCACTGAGTCTAACATCCTCTCCTTTGCCATATCTGATACCGAGTCTGACTGTTCCTCGTACATACCTTAGGACGTGCCTCGTTGCAGCCTAGTGCACTCTTTTAGGTTCCACCATGAACTAACTAAGAGTGTTAACAGCAAAGCAAATGTCTGGTCTGGTGTTAACCAAATACATTAATGACTCGATGAACTGTTTGTATAAGGTGGGGTCTACCTCTGTATCTTCTGATGCATCTATCTCTTCCAAGTGGTGATCATGGGTGTGGCCATGGGTCTGCAATCCTGCATTCTGAACCTCTTCAGAATTTCCAATGCATACCTCTCCTGTCCCATGAAGATGTCTCCATCCTTTTGACAAACTTCCAATCCTAGGAAGTAGTGCATCAACCCCAAATCCTTCATGTCGAATTCAACTTCTAGATTCCGTTTTCAATCCTTGATGAGCCTAGATGATCCTGTAAGAAACAGATCATCTACATATAGTACAAGTACCAATGGCTCATCCTCCACCAGTAAATAGTAAAGATTGGGATCCGCATCACTCTTGACAAATCCCATCTTTTGCAAATAGCTATCTATCCGACCATACCACGCTCTCGGAGCCTGCTTAAGCCCATACAGAGCTTTCTTTAATCTGCATACATGAGACCTCCTTTCATGTGTCTCAAAGCCCTCTGGTTGTTCGATATATACCTCTTCCTCAATTTCTCCATTCAAGAACATTGTCTTGACATCCATTTGATGAATCTCCTACCCCATCTGTGTAGCTAAAGATACGACAGTCCGGATGGAGGTATATTTGGAAACTGGTGTGAAGGTCTCCTCATAGTCAATGCCTTCCTTCTGAGCATACCCTTTTGCCACGAACCTTGCCTTGTATTTCTCTACACTGCCATCTGCAACGTATTTGATCTTGTAGATCCAACGTGATCCAACAACTGATCTGCTCTGAGGTCTAGGTACGACTTCCCAGACATCATTTGTCATGACCAATGTTGCAGGAAACGTCCCCCCCCCCCCCGGCTCCAAGCCCCGAAACGCGTCCCGTACGGATCCGTACGGGATCCGAATTTCGGAAACGCGGTTCGCAAAAAATTTTGCGATTCCTGGAAAATTCGGATCCGTACGTCCGGATCCGCGTTTCCGTACAGCAGATCCGCGGATTGTACGGCGGATCGCCGTACGGAAACGCCGCGATTCCTGTACGGATCCGTACAGATCGCCAGCGGTTCTGTACAGCGCCGTACGGATCCGACTAATGTAGGTCAGAAAAACGATTTTTTTGAATTTTTTTTTTGAATTTTTGTCTTTGGTTGGGTTAGTAGGTGAGTTAGCGCTGAGTTAGAGATAGGATGAAAAAAATATAAGCTCTCTTTTACCTCCTTAGATGTTTCTTAGATGCTCCCTCATGGTAATGTTAAATTCTTAAAGTAAAAGGATGAAAATGAAAAATAAATGAGAATGTCACTTTTACTTAAATTTTCATCCTTTTACTTAAATTTTTAACATTACCATGAAATGACTCAGGATGTTTGAGAGTGGTTCCAGCCTGATCGGACTTCATATGGAGAAAATAGAATTTCATATCCTATTCAAAATTCAGCAGACTTAACAGTTTTTAGGAATTCAGGATCAATGGTATGGTGGCATGTCATTAGATTATATCATGTATGAGGGTATGTGATTAGCATTTAATCAAGAGCAACAAGCCCTATATGTACCCTAGTGTTGGTGGTGTTAATTGTTGAACTCCTTTGTCATGTCGTTAGAAAAAAAATACATTTCAATCAAGTCAAAATAATCGATCAAGCATGTTAAGTTCTTTCTACCATATTTTAAGGCTTGCATTAGGGTTTGATCAAAATTGGGCAATTTTGACTAATGTCCCTAGATAATCGAGGTAGAGGCAAAGGCTAGACAAGAGGAGAAGAATCTAGATTATAGATGGTTAATGCATCTAAATGGTTGATGCTCAAAAATTAATCATTAATGTACAATGGCTGTCATATCTATCTTGATTTATGTACAAATATGCATGCTTCCATATCTTCTACAATTAATTTGGCATTTTGGATATTTTTTTAATATAAATGCAAAAAAATAAAAATAAAAAAATATATATATAGTAGACGCTTCCGAGACGCTTCGCTTCCTAGATTTTTTGGAAATGACGCTTCCGCGTCCCCGCTTCCAAAAAACGTCCCCGCTCCGTCCCCACTTCGTGCAACGTTGGTCATGACTCATGATAGAGGCATACTCTTCTATCATGGCATCTACCCATACTTGGTGCTGAACGGCTTCCTGGAAGCTAGAAGGTTCCTCTACTTGAGCCACCAAGGCCTGGTACTTGTCAGGAGGTCTGCATTGTCTCTTCCCGTCCCTGGGAGTCCCAATAAAGTTTTCTGCGTCCCTCAGTATTTGTTGAGCTTCCCTGCTGATCCGACTACTAGTGGAAGGTTGCTCTCTCAACTCTTCCTCCTGATCTAACTACTCTTCTGACTGACTATCATCCTGGACTTCTTCCGTGAAAATGTTAGTACCTGTCCTTGGTACCAAAGTCTGTCTTCCTGTCTGTTCTTCTTGGTACCCCTGTTGTTCTTGGACCAAGGGAACTTCTGTAGTTTGATCCTCTGCCGGCATATCATTTGATTTCTAAAACGCTTTATCCTCCATGAAATTAACATCACGTCTTGTCACAACCTTCCTACTGTCAGGAATATAGATCCTATATGCCTTGGAGGTGTCACTGTACCCTACAAGATACCCCCTTTCTGCAATTTTCTCTAGCTTGCTTCTTTTCTCACTAGGTACATGACAGTAAGCCATGCTACCAAATATCCGAAGATGCGCTACCTCCGGTTTCTTCCCTATGAAAGCTTCCTCAGGAGTCTTCTTACTCAAGGCTCTATGAGGTGTCTTGTTCTGGATATACACTGTCGTATTGCAGGCTTTAGCCCATAAATATCTGGGTAATTCAAGGTCAAATAACATGGCCTTGGCTGCTCCTACAATTGTCCTGTTCTTCCATTCTGCCACACCATTCTGCTCTGGATTGTATGGCACAGTCCACTCTCTCTTGATGCCCTCCTTTGCGCAAAAATCTGTGAAGTCCCCATCTATGTATTCCCCACCATTATCTGAACGCAATGTCTTGATCTTCCTCCCCATCATGTTTTCAACAAGAGCCTTGAATTCTTTGAACTTTTCAAAGACTTCATCTTTTGTTTTCAGAAAGTAGATCCAGGTCTTCCTGGAGTGATCATCAATGAATGTGACAAAATACTTGCCACCTTTGAGAGCGTTAGCGGACATTAGTCCACAAATGTCTGAGTGTATCAATCCCAAAATGCTTGTTGCCCTGTTTTCACTTCTAGGAAAAGATGCATTAGCGTACTTCCCAAGTACACATCCTCGGCACACATCATCATGCTCCGTACTGAGAATAGGTACCCCTTCAACTGTCTCTCTGAGCATTTTCAATGCACCTTGATGTAGGTGCCCCATTCTTCTATGCCAAATTTCATTCAACCCTTTCTTGTCTTCAAGATTACTACTGACTAGTGCCATCGGGGTTTCAATCTGCAACCTGTATAGTCTATTGCTATTGATCCCGATCTGCCTTGTTTGCTTCCAACTGGGATGCTTGACATATACTTTCTTTCCAGTAAAGTGTATGTCATACCCTTTGTCCTGCAACTGGGATACTGAGATTAAGTTCATCCCAAGCCCTGGCACATGTAGTACATCCGTGATTTTGACACTGGTTTCAGCTTCTGTATGAAACACTACGGACCCTCTCCCAACTGGAGGGTGCACTTCGTGCTATTGCCCATAGTGATCTAGAAGTTCATCTGCTCTTCCCTATAGCTCGAGAAGTATTCTCGCACTCCAGTCATATGAGCTAAATCCCCGCTATCAATATACCAGATTCCTACGGATACTGAACTTGCTAGGCATGTATCATCGTCTTTTAACCTAGAGGATAAGACATCTAAGTATGTCATACTTATTTCTGCTTCCTTCTTTCTGTGTTGCGTCCCCTCAGAAGCTTCTGGTTTACGCAGTCCCTTTTCCTGACCTTGCTTCCTTTGGATCTAACAGCTCTGATAACATGTGAAAATTATATAATGAAGAACCCTACTGCAGCTACTTATTAAAGTTCTTCTATTGCATTGTTAAACACAATTATTTAACATTTCTCTTGTGTTAAATAACAAAATAAAATATGTTGCAGAGTAATCACATATAAAAATAGCACAAGTAATCACACATAGACACCATTATTTTTGGACAATTGTCCCCGGAAAAACCCAACTTGGGAAAACCGATGCAGCAGATCTGAGGGTTTCTTTATTATGCAGAAATTCTAAGTACAAATGTGTGATTGTAAATGTCAATCAATCACCTGAAGAATCCCGATGAGAAAAGACTAAGTGGGATTCTTCTCACATCACCTTTTGAGTTTCGGCACTGACCTGCAACCACTCTGACTAGCTCTCCATGATTTTTGCACAGTGACTGTATCACTCATGCTGTCACTGCGTCACTTCTTCTGTTGCTTGTCGTGGTTGCTTCTGTGCTTGCTGCTGTATGAGACTTGAGTGCTCCTTTCTCCTAAAATATCCTCCTGACACCAGATGAACCCTCAGCTGCTCCTTCAACTGACAACGAAAACTCCCTCTGCTCTAGCCCAGCGTAACTACTGTTAGGGTAATTCTGTGCTGAAGCTCTGGCTCCTTCCTCACTTCTCTTCTTGTACTCTCTATGCTTCAGAATTCTCCCTCTTAGAGATTTCACCTTCCCCTCTCTGAAAAATGAGAATCACTTTGATTCTTCCTCTCATAGAAGAAATCAAACTCTTGATTCTTTCTCTGTCTGATGTGAGTTCCATAGGCCCCTCACCCTCCTTATATTCTTCTGTTGAACCTTCAACAGCCAAGATTAAATCATAATCAAGGGCTAAGATTAACTTGGAGGTGATCCATGACTTTATCTAGAAGATTCACACTTGGTTTAATTAATACCCTTTAATTAATCAGTTTCCCTAAGTTTAGACTTAGGAAAACATTAAAAAACGATTAATTATTTTAATTAAACCATCTCTAAGTGGAATTTTCCAAAACCATTTCTGGGTTTTATGGACAACATGTGTCCTAGCCTATATACAAAGTTACAAAGCTAGAGCACATCCGATGCTACCATAAATCAACACCAACAGGAAGAGCTATCTCCAACAACTTCCAGATCAACATTTGGACCTCGGGAAGGCCTCCAAAAGTCACTTTTCCCAAGCACGCTGCGTTTTCTCTAGGTACGTTGCATTTTTGCCTGAATTCGCTACATTTTTTCCTGTTGGTCTTGTTGACCAATGGAGTGACACTTGATGATAATGAGAAGACTCCATGCCCAAGGATGAACCAGAGGACACATGTACCATCAGGTATCATCAAATATCATCAGTTCAACAGATTTTTTAAGCTCTACTATTTTTCATCATCTTTCTCTTGTACCCAGATTCCACGCCCTACAGGGAATTGTAATAAGTGATGCTAGTAATGATGAGTTTTGAGTTAGTATTGAGTCTGTAATAGGCCTAGGTAGCCTGGGACCTTGCCAACAAGTGAGTATTACTGAGGGAGGGTTTTTTTTACTTGGTTAATTATCATTTCCCTACCAGGAGTTAATAATTAATTGAGTTTTTTCCTCCAATTTTACCCCAAAGCCAGAGTACGGCTTAATGGTGAGGCCTTGGGTGAGTCCTAGTGTCTAGAGTCAATGTATATTACCATACTAGATCACACACAAAAAAATTGTGGAATTTGGTTAGGTCTAGGTAGTGATTTTTTAATTTTTTAGATTATCCTGCAAGTCGAAAATTGCAATAAAAATTGTAATTGAATTCTAATAAGTGTTGCCTAAAGAAGTTGTATGGGGTATGAGTAATCAAAATTACACCTCTCACCCTCAACTTTCAAATATGACACACTTTGAAGAGTTAAAATGTGTTTTAAACCCTCAGAACCCACTTTTCCTAAGTTTAATGGAAAATCTGGCAATTAATTAAGCCAGAAATTAAATAAATGGAAAAAATAAATATTCACACATGCTAAATGAGGAGGAAATGAGGTGGAAAATTATGGAGTTAAAGTTAAGTCTCAAGGTGATGTGGACTCCTAAAATCAAGAAAAAGACATGTGCTCAAATAAAATTGAATTTCTGACATTAAATGAGAGTTGCTTACTTGGAAATTCGAATTTGTGAAGTTAGTGCATATTTGGGAGGATTTGGGAGAATATTTGGTGGAGATTTTTGTGGAAAATTGGCCCCACATGGGTTACCAACCATATACACTTGTCATTCCATCATAAAATTCGAATTTGACACATAAGGGAAGAAGAAAATGATGTCCACTTGCCAAAATTCGATTTTTACACTTGGCATCCCTATATTTCTAGTTTAGTCCCTTATTGTTATTAGTGTAGCCCCCTTATTGTTATTGTTGTACCCCTGTAACCCCAATATTGTTATTATTGCACCCTTACATTATTATTGTTAGGTCGGCTAGGATTATATTGTGGCCCCATGGACTCCTATATATAGAAGGAGGTTTTGGTCATTTGTATCATCCAAGAATTGCTCATTTATGTAATGTATTGGAGGTTGCCCCCTCGAAGTGGCTGATTTCTAAGGCATTCATCTCTCTTTTCTTCTAATTTGGAGCTGGTTTCACAACATTTGGTATCGGAGCTTTGGATTCTAGGGTTTTACTGCTCCAAACAGGTCATCGTGGAATTTTCGTTATAACTTTTTTTCTACGAAGGTTCAGAAGCTGAAATTTTTAGAGCGCGAAGCCGAAATCCTGAGGAACGTCGTCGCAAAATTTCAGAGCTTGGTTCGCAATATTTTCAGAGATATGATCTGTGGAAGTTAGGGCTTTTTGCAGGCTCCTGAATTTAACCTAAACAGGTCATCGCGGCATTTTCGCTATAACTTTTTTCTACGACGTTTCAGAAGCTGAAATTTTCACAGAGAGAAGCCAAAATCCTACGAAACGTCGTGGAAAAATTTCAGAGATTGATTCACATTATTTTGGGAGGTAGGATCTGTGGAAGGTAGGGCTTTTTCAGGCTTCCGAATTTCATCTCAAAGAGGTGATTGTGCGAAAATCTTCATAACTCTCTCTCTGAGCATCGGATTGGAACTCTGTAAAAAGTGACTGCAAGTACACGGACCGTAGTTTCCTGTCTATCAATTTCAGAGCCAAAGGAGGAAACAGTGACACGTGGCAAGTCGTACAAGTTCGCTCTACTGAACCAGTCCATAATTAAGTCATTGTGGGAGATTGGACATAACTTTGTCTTGAAGAATCCAAATCAGATTAGACTTGTGGCATTCGAAAGAGGATTCAGAGGGCTACATCAGGGCCAAATTTCAAATATTGAAGATCAGAAATCACAAAGATAATTTAGTTTCAATATCGAACTCCTCAAAAGTAAGAAAAATGTGTGTATTTTTTTCTGAATTGCATAAGTCTTGTGTAAAAAATCAGTTTGAAGTGATTCCATGGGCCTATTGAGCATATATTTCAGTATTGGGTTCTAAGTTTCTAACATGCCCCCTAAAAAGAATTCAACACCCATTAAACCTTCAGAAGGCTCTACTATGACTCATGAAGACGAAGAAATGCAACATGAGATATCAAAATTACAAAAGCAAGTGCACCTATCGCAAAGAGCAACAAAAAATGAAATGGAAGTTTTGAAGAAAGACATGGAAACTAAGATGGATGGTTTGAAGAAAGGCGTGGAAGCTAAGATGAATGGTTTGGAAGTTAAGATGGATGGCATGGAAGCTAAGATGGATGACATGGAAGCTAAGATCTATGAAAAAATGGAAAACATGAAGAATGATCTAAAAGTAGACATCGAAGGTTTGGCAAAGTTGATACAAGAAATGTTTCCTAACGGCGAAAAGATAGTAGAGGAAACTCATGATGAGAACAAAATACATGTTAATCGTGATGTCATAAAATCTAATGTTGCATGGAAGAACCACCATATTCCAAAGATGGATATAAGGAAGTTTGATGGCAAAGATCCCGTAACATGAATACTACAAATGGAGAAATATTTTGATCTCAATAATGTGCAAAACACACAAAAGTTACGCATTGCAACTTTTGTTGTGTAACCAACTCCAAAAAGAGAAGAAAAGAGATATAAACGCCTTAGAAATAAGCCACTTCGAGGAGGCAACCTCCAATACATTACATGAATGAACAATTATTGGATGATACAATTTACAAAACCTCCTTTCTATATATAGGAGTCCATGGGGCCATAATGTAATCCTAGTGGGCCACAATGTAATCCTAGCCGACCTAACAATAATAATTTAAGGGCACAATAATAACAATATGGGGGTTACAGGGGTACAATAATAACAATAAGGGTGGCTACACTAACATAATAAGGGGCTACACTATTAATATAGGGACTTAACATGCCCCTCTCCTTCAAACAAGTGTTGTCCTCAACGCTTGATTATTTCTTGATGCTTTTGTATAAAATTTTCATCCTCCCATGTGAAATATTCTACAGGAAAGTTCTTCCACTTGCTGAGATACTCTGAAATTGATCGTACTTGTCGAGTTCTTGTTTCTATGACTACTTCATAACTTATTTCGATGTGATGTTGATCTTCCTGTTGTTTCATTAGATTCTGCACCAAAGTTGGGTTATCCTTTGAGAGTTGAAGAACTTGTTGTTGATGCTCGTTGTGATCTTCCACTAATTTATCATCCATATTAGCTATTATCTTATCCTTCAAAACATCCAACTTAGCCTCCATTTCTGCTTTTAAACCATCTATTTCATCTTCGATTGCTCTTCGTAAGATCGAAACTTGTTGCACTTGGTACCGTAATTTTGATATCTCATACTGCAACTTTTCCTCTTCATGCGTCATAGTATAGATTTTTGAGGGATTAATGGGTATGGAATTATTTTTAGGAGGCATTTCAGAACCCAATACTGAAATATATGCTCAATATTCCCTTGGAATCACTTCAAACTGATTTTTCAAACAAGATTTATGCAATTCGAAAAACAAAATACACACCTTTTACTTGCTTTGAGGAGCTCGATATTGAAATTGAATTATCTCTGTGATTGCAGCTCTTCAATATCTTAAATTCAGCATTGAAGTAGCCCTCTAAATTCGCTTTTGAATTCCACAGGTCTGACGTGATTTGGATTCTCCAAGACAAAGTTGTGTCCAATCTCCCACAATGACCTAATTATGGACTGGTTCAGTAGAGCGAATTTGTACGACTTGCCACGTGTCACTGTTTTGTCCTTTGTCTCTAAAATTGATAGCTAGGAAACTACAGTCTGTGTGCTTGTGACCACTTTTGACGGCACTCCAATCCAATCTCCAGAGAGAGAGTTATTGAACTTTTCCCACGATCACCTCTTTGAGATGAAATTCAGGAGCTTGAAAAAGCACTACCTTCCACAGATCATATCTCCAAAAATATTACAACTCGTTCAAATTTTTATACAAACTTCCTCAAGATTTCGCCTTCGCACCCTAAAATTTCACCTTCTAAAGCTTCTAGAAAAAAGTTATAGCGCAAATGCCACAATGACCGTTTTGGAGCAGCGAAACCCTAGAATCTCAAAGCTCTGATACCAAATGTTGTGAAACCAGCTCCAAAAAGAGAAGAAAAGAGATATCAACGCCTTAGAAATAAGCCACTTCGAGGGGGCAACCTCCAATACATTACATGAATGAACAATTCTTGAATGATACAATTTACAAAACCTCCTTTCTATATATAGGAGTCCATGGGGCCATAATGTAATCCTAGTGGGCCACAATGTAATCCTAGCCGACCTAACAATAATAATGTAAGGGCACAATAATAACAATATGGGGGTTACAGGGGTACACTAATAACAATAGGGTGGGCTACACTAACATAATAAGGGGCTACACTATTAATATAGGGACTTAACAACTTTACATTTAGAACAAAATACATTTGTATCGTATCGATGGCTTTGCTCCCGTAAAAAAATTGTCACTTGGTCAATTTTTACGAAGGAAATGATAGCACATTATGAGGATACAAAAAGCAATACCTTCTTTAGCCAATTGATAAATCTCAAACAAAATGGTTCAGTGGTGGAGAACATTGAGGACTTCCAAAAATTGAATATACGGGTAACAGATATTCCAGAGGAACACAGGATTGATGTCTTCATAGGGACTTTAAAGGATAATGTCCGACATGAAGTTCGTGTTTGGGAACCTGATTCATTGAAAAAAGCATTCAGGTTGGCAAGAGAAATTGAATGTAAAATTATGGCGACAAGGAAGCCTACAACTTACATATATAAATATGGAAGTGTGACACCACAACAATTGGAAGAAAAAAGAGCAAAAGGGCTTTGCTACAGTTGTGATAACAAATACACTAAAGGTCATAAGTGTGCTGAGAATAAATTATTTTACATAGATTGTGAAGAGGCAAAAGAAAATGAACAAAAATCTTCAAAAGAAGAGGATATACACTAGGAACAAACCCTAGAAGAGGAAGAAATGAATCTGACCATATCGTGTAATGCATTGGCAGGAATTACCACTCCTCAAACTCTCAAGATAAAAGGACATATCAAGGAGAAAAAGGTAATAGTGTTGATTGATTCGGGTAGTACCCATAATTTTATTCATTGTAAGGTAGCCAAGGAATTGAATTGTTTCCTATACCCAGCACCAGAATGTCAAGTGATGGTTGCAAATGGAGGAACTATAAATTGCTCTGAAAAATGCCATAATATCAAGCTAACCATGGGGGAATATGTATTGACTAGTCCAATGCTTTCCATTCCTATGGGAGGTGCTGATGCTGTACTAGGAGTACAATGGTTACAATCTTTGGGGACGGTAGCTTTTAATTTTCAAGAACTTTTCTTGAAATTTTTTTCAGAAGGAAAGGAAGTCGAATTACGGGGTATTGCGGGGAAGCCAGGAAGGATAATAAGCTATAATGTCATGACAAAGCTTCTAAAGAAAGAACAGCGAGGCGTAATTGCACAATTATGCTCACTAGAAGTTCCAACATCAAAATCATCTATTTCTGCAGATCTCCAACAAGTCTTGGAAAATCATTCCAAGGTGTTTAAAACTCCCAAAGGACTCCCACCTATTCGTGATCATGATCATGCTATTCATTTGATTCCAGGAAGTGTTCCTCCAAACATCAGGCCTTATAGATATCCTTATGTCCAAAAGAGTGAAATTGAACGTATGATTGCAGAAATGTTAGAGGCTGGTATAATTCAACCTAGTCAAAGTTCTTTCTCTACTCCAGTAGTATTGGTGCACAATAAGGATGGATCATGGCGCATGTGTCTGGATTATAGGGAGCTCAATAAGCTCATAATTAAAGATAAATTTCCCATTCCTGTGATTGATGAATTATTGGATGAATTACATGGAGCAATTTATTTTACCAAGTTGGATCTTCGTTCAGGATATCATCAAATTAGAATGAAGACTGAAGATATTCCAAAAATAGCATTTCGAACTCATGAGAGTCATTATGAATTTTTGGTCATGCCTTTTGGCCTTACCAATGCACCTTCTACATTTCAAGGGTTGATGAATTCCATTTTCAAACCCTTTCTTAGAAAATTTGTGCTAGTATTTTTTGATGATATACTAATCTACAACAGGTCTTGGAAGGATCATGTTCAACATGTTGACAGGGTGCTCAAACTATTGCAGGAGAAACAATTATATGCAAAAACATCCAAATGTTTCTTTGGAGTACAAGAGGTGGAATATCTGGGTCATATTGTATCTCGTGAGGGTGTTAAGATAGACCCTAACAAAATTAAAGCCATTAAGGAATGGAAAGTCCCCACAACCATAGAGCAGTTGCGAGGATTTCTCGGGTTAACAGGGTATTATCACAAGTTTGTTAAAGAATTATGGGAGAATAGCAGCACCTCTAACAACATTATTGAAGAAAGATGCATTTTCGTGGACTCCTGAAGCAACTAAGGCCTTTGAACATCTTAAAGAGGCAATGTGCCTAGCACCGGTCTTAGCTACGCCAGACTTCACAAAAACCTTTATTGTGGAATGTGATGCCTCAGGAAATGGAATTGGTGCAGTTTTAATGCAGGAAGGAAGACCCATCGCTTTTGAAAGTCGTCCAATCAAAGGAAAGTATTTACAGAAACCTATTTATGAGAAGGAAATGTTAGCAATACTGCATGCACTAAAGAAATGGCGAACTTACCTAATGGGAAGACACTTCAAGGTAAAAACTGATCATGATAGTCTTAAAACACTTTTTGGAACAAAGACTATCTTCAGAAGAGCAGCAAAAATGGGTCACAAAGATGTTGGGTTATGACTTTGAAATAATCTACAAAAAAGGGAAGCTAAATGTTTTTGCAGATGCACTCTCAAGAAAGAATGAAGAGGTGGAAGCATTTCTTTGTGCCATTTCTATTATCCAACCAGATTGGATAACCGAAGCAAGGGATGAATGGAAGAAGGACGAAGAAGTGTGGGCACTCATTCAAAAGTTGCAGCAAGATCCTAGTACATCTGATACATTTAGTTGGAAAAATGATTCCTTATGGTACAAAGATCGTTTATATCTTTGTAAGAATTCCCAGCTAAAACAAAAGTTTCTTTTGGAATTGCACACTTCTCCTTTAGGAGGACACTCAAGAATGATTTTTTTTTGGATGGCCTTAAATCTGATGTTCAAAAGTTTGTGGCAAAATGTTTGGTTTGCCAGCAAAATAAAGTTGAGACAATTAAGACCCCAGGTCTTCTACAACCTTTATCCATTCCAAGTCAACGTTGGGATGAGATTTCAACGGATTTTATCACAGGTTTACCTAAGTCCGAAGGAAAGAGTGTCATCATGGTGGTAGTTGATAGACTTACCAAATATGCACATTTTTGTGCATTATCTCATCCATTTAAAGCAAGTACAGTGGCTACTACATTTATGGACACAATTCAAAAGCTACATGGAAACCCAAAGATTATTGTGAGCGACAGAGATCCCATTTTTACTGGAAATTTTTGGACGGAGTTATTTTCTTGTTTGGGTACTCAATTAGCTCATAGCCCATCTTATCATCCTCAATCTGATGGTCAAACTGAGATACTGAATGAATGTTTGGAAGGATATCTTCGTTGTTTTGTATCTGATAAACAAATAAAATAGGTCAAGTGGTTACCTCTCGCTGAATGGTGGTATAACACTTCGTTCCATACTGCAGTAAAAATGACCCCATTTACGGCACTTTATGTATATCATCCACCATCCATCACATCATCTTTAAGAGAAAATTCTAAGGTTCAAGCAGTGGAAGATCACAAAGAGCATCAACAAGAAGTTCACCAACTCTTAAAGGATAACCGAAATTTGGCACAAAATCGAATGAAACAACAGGCAGATCAACATCGCAGCAAGAGAAGTTTTGATGTAGGAGACTGGGTTATTTTTACGGCTACAACCATACAAACAAATGTCCCTCAAGCAAGCTAAGAAAGATAATAAATTATCTCCAAAGTACTATGGTCCTTACAAGGTGTTGCAAAAGATTGGTACTATGGCATACAAATTGGAGCTTCTGGCTTCTTCGCAAGTGCATCCAGTTTTCCATGTTTCATGCTTAAAGAAGGTTATAGGTCAAAATCTTCCAGTTCAAACAATATCGCCAGAACTTGATGAGGAAGGAAAAATCATATTGGAACCTGAAGCGGTCACGGAAAGAAGAACTCGACAGCTACGAAATCGATCAATTTCAGAGTATCTCATCAAGTGGAAGAACTTACCCACTAAAGATTCTACATGGGAGGATGAGAATTTCGGAAGCACCCAGAGCTACTCAAGCGTTGAGGACAACTCTTTTTTGAAGGAGAGGGGCATGTTAGGTCCCTATATTACTAGTTTAGTCCCTTATTGTTATTGGTGTAGCCCCCTTATTGTTATTGTTGTACCCCTGTAACCCCAATATTGCTATTATTGTGCCCTTACATTATTATTGTTAGGTCGGCTAGGATTATATTGTGGCCCCATGGACTCCTATATATAGAAGGAGGTTTTGGTCATTTGTATCATCCAAGAATTGTTCATTTATGTAATGTATTGGAGGTTGCCCCCTCGAAGTGGCTGATTTCTAAGGCGTTGATCTCTCTTTTCTTCTATTTTGGAGCTGGTTTCACAACAGGCAATGGAGCTCCACATATCGAATTAGAATTTGCCTTGTGATCTCCTCCCTCTCACCACTTGGCATATGGTTCTTCATTGGGATTTGCTCCCAACTTTCTATATAATGGAGCCATGGGCTCTCATATTGTATCATGTTATGAGCTATTAGGCTTGAGGAAACTCTGCCATTTTTGTATATCAATAAAATCAAGACTTTGGGGCTATTTAGCGGATGTTCTCTTGGTGTTATGAGGTGATTTATTTCCATACTATTGCTACTGTATTTGAATTCGTTTATATGTTTGATCAATATTAGTTTATATTTTCCATCTAGCTTGGATTGATGCGTGCAAGCCAGTGAAACATTAATCTCCGATCACTCGCGATTAATCATGAGTCAAACTCTGCTCTTCCCTCAAACAATCTGATTCAACTCTCAGTGAGTCAAACTTGCATTGTCCGAGTTTGACTTGTGGTCAACGCGAGTTTAACTCACAACTCACCGATTAATTGTGATTTAGGCGACTAATAAGATTTTCAACCCTCAAATCGGCGAGCACGGGTTTCAACTTTTAGGGTTGCCACATTGTTTGCCACGTGGTTTAGTTAGATTAAAAATTAAATGTCGGTCCATAACTCACCTCTCATTGCTCAGACCCACAACTCAGACACCAAGAAGGTAATAGAGGCATGGTTTAAGTTTCAGCTTACTCTGCATAATAAAGGAGTAGTGTGAAGTGTGCTCCAACATGTGCTCTGTCAAATATTTCAGTAGCAAACCATTTTTGTATCATTTCAGCAGCAACCAAGAGATTTCAGTTACTGCTTTTTTACTGATTAGTATGCAGTATTTTATAAACTTTTAGAAGCAGATGCTTCTGGTTCTATGTAGTCACTGGTTAGGAGTTAAGACTCAGTACTTTGGATCATGTTTGGACTCATAACATATAGGAGATACTTATTCTTAATGATGTTTTGGATATCTATTTATATTATGCATTGTTTGGACATGGCTATATTGAAAATCAATGAAAAATATTTTTTTAATTCAATATATGTGTATATCTTTATTTATTGAATTCACCGATTCTTTCCCAATCTGATTGAAACTCTTCGCTCTTTTGCCTTGCTCATTTATTGTTGATTTTGAGTCTGGAACATTGGTACAAGCTATCTTGCATGCAGCATTGATTTAGAGCATTATTCTAGGAATTAGCTTGCCAAGTCATTTTCGGAGAAATGTTTGGTTTATCTATTTCATTATGATGCTATAATCCTTTTGCAGACTGATATTTGTTTAAGTGTGTAGGGAAGATCTCTTCGTATTGTGTGCAAGAAATCCATCCGGGCGTCGAAGAAGTCTCAAATAGATCAACTCACTCTTAGATTCAAAGCGATCCAAGACTCGGCTACTTTCAACCCCAAGTTTTGCATCAAAGAAAGACAAAGAGGGAGTTTCTTGTTCTCTAGCTACTTGATCATCTATTTCCACTTTTAAAATCTAAAAGTTTCCATTTGTAAAGCGTCTTAAAGTCATATTTGCTACTTCAAGAGCATTTTTCTAGACTAGGAAAGAATAGGGGTTCGCTCCCATTCCTTAGGCTAGTACCCTTGTAAATTAATTTGTATTTTAGATCCCCTTTATTTCAGCCTAACGTTTGATTTTCTTTCGCAGCCCGCAAGCTTGAGCGTGAAAAGCGAGGAGCTTGAGGAAAAGACGGCAAGAGACAATTGATCCTCCTTGCATGCGAAGGCTTCCGTTACTTCAAAATCTGATTTTAGGGAGGCCGTAAGCACCTTTGAGACAGTAGCAAGCTCGATCTTTGCCATGGGCCTTGGAGCCTTGAAAAAATTATATTTTGAAGGTTTTCTCCATAAGTTGTGTTGTCAATTTTTGAGGAGGAGATTAAGCCTTTTTCCAAGCTCTTTATTCGTAGAATGATCTCTTTTTGGGCAGCCTTCTTAAAGGTTTTTTTCTTCGCTTGTAATCAATAATAAAATAACTCTTTTTGCTCAAAGGAGCTTGGGATATTTTTCCCATGGTATCTCCCTTCCTTGGTTGAAGAGAAAGGAATTTCTTGGGTGGATTGGTTCATTTTCTGATTTTCGTTTTATGCATGCTAAAGAATTAACAACTAATGCACTCTACATCCATCTAACTAAATTTAGGTTGAATTAAACTTACATGCATGAGCCCTAATGCTATGAACTTGAACAAAATCTATTTTTTATGTGTGAGCAATTCGCATGGTTGGCAAAATTCCATTGATTTAATGTTTATGCTTCATGCATGTTGAGGAACCATTGAAGCACCCTTTTTATAAGAACTTATTTCATTCCACTTGCCATTAAAATACTACAACACATATAAGTTTATTTGTTTCTCTCAAAGTTTGTTTTATTATAGCAAGTAAGCACCATCTCATCTCTTGTGAAAAATTTGCATATATCATTTAAATGAGATTAATCAACATTCATTTCACATGAGCAACTCATTGAAACTTACCTCCAACATAAGTTGGTTGTATAGACCTCTAGGGACCCTCTACTCCCCTATTGACTCTTCACTGTCAGATCCACATAATTTGGGCGACGGTGAGGTTTGGGGATTGAACAGTTGATTTGAAATATTTGTTGTAGAGTAAGTTTAACTAAAATGATCCAAGAGAACTGTTCATCACATTTCCCTTTTTATGGCTGTTGATCTTATGCAAGTAGTGTGATGCTTACTTTCTATATTTGCAAAGTTTAATTTCATCTTCAACATCTAATTTTTATTTTTATTTTTCGAACTATGACAAGATATCTCTAAATATTGAGATTTGGTTATCCTTTAATCATTTTATCCTGCAAATATCTTGTGCCGACATCTTTTGTTTCCATTTCAAGATTATTGTGTTATCATCTTTTGAGCATTATTCTTGAAAACTTTATTTAAAGGCACTGGTTGAATGATTTGATATTATTATTGCAAAGTTGCTCATAAATCTTTAAAAGTAATCCAATTTCACTCTATCAATTCTCCTAAAAATTCAAAATCTTTAACTTAGTTTTTCTATTAGGGACCACCCCCCATAGCTAACCTAGGAGATAGCTTAAACGAAGCAATGTTTTAAAAACCGGAACCGGTGACCGGACCGGTGGCCTAATGAACCGGGTTTCTAACCGGAACCGGTCTAACCGGGAGCGGTCAGATGCCAATGAACCGGTTTAAAAAAAAATACATTAACTAATTATTTTTTTAATAAAAAATAAATATTTTTAAGATTTGCAACCATGATTCCAAGCCCATAGAGACAAAATATGCAAAGTTTGCTCATTTATATACCATGCAAAGGTGAATATATCAAAATGGCACCGAGTGCAATACATATCATCGAAAAATACATAAGCAATGAGGCTCCAAATGGCCTATAAAGTCCAAAAACAATGCTACAAGCTATGAGGCCATTGGCCTAATACAAGACTACATATTAGTGATCAACAACATGATCACTCCTCATCATGATCAAAATCATCACCAATACTAGACAAGGGATCATCAACATGAGCTACATAAATAATATGGCTCAAAGTTTGAGGACTCCTAAAACTCCTCTACAACTTTAGTAGTAGTAGTAGTAGCAAAAATAGACATCAAAACTACAAATCAATGAGCAACATGGTCTCTCATGAATCATTGATTCATCGCTATTAGAAATAGGATCATCAACAAGAGATACATAAACATCATCTAGCTCAAAGTCTTCAGACTTGGATTGCTCAACATTATAACATGATAGAAATTGAAAAATTTTAACATGCCTAACCAATGATTTTGGTTTGAGTGAAGGGTTCATTTCCTCAACCTTAAAATGCGATAGAAAAAGATTAGCATGTCTAACTAGTTGTTTTCCTTTGATTGAAGGGTACATCAAGGTTCTTAAAGGACTTCATGCTCTTGATCAAATGCCAATATCATACCCTTACACATGATAGAATCAAATGGAAACATTGCAAATTCCCAAACCATGAAACCTTGAAAACCATTAAGTCTGCTGAATTTTGAGTGAAACCTAAAATTCTAGTTTCTCCATATGAAATCCAATGAGGTCGAAACCACTCTTAAACATCCCGAGTCATTTCATGGTAATGTTAAAAATTTAAGTAAAAGGATGAAAATGAAAAATAAAGGAAATGTCACTTTTACTTTAAGAATTTAACATTACCATGAAATGTCAATGCTTCCCTTACCTCCACATCAGCCCTAAAACTCATTTCTGGCCGTGCGTGGGTCCACATAGGGAAAGAGTAGCTAAATGAACCCTCCCATTGGCTCCAAATCAGCCCTAAAACATAACTGCCGCCGAAAATGTGGGTCCGCGGATGAGTTAGCACCTAACCGGCCGGTTAGGTCCGGTTTTTTCAAAAAACAGGCGAAATGCCCTAGGTAGCCGGGTTGCCTGGCCGGTTTCGACCGGTGGGCTATCTAACCGGCCGGTTTGGCCGGTTACCGGTTCAAACCGGCCGGTTTTTAAAACACTGAAACGAAGAGAGTTGGGATCAGCGTGACAGCCCCTTCTCTGAGTTCCATGCCACCAACCACACCTTGTGGGGTTAAAGGCTTTTCCCGCTAACTGTAGGTAGGTGTAGGTGGCAAGCGATAAGAGGTCCATTTTCTCTGTTCACTTGGTCCAGTTTCGACCTCCATTGATGTAAATTGTCACTTTGATGTTTTGATGATGTAAATATGTGTAAATATGCTAGATAGACTAAACATGAGGTAGATACATGCTTGCAAAGTCATTTTTGGTCAAAGGTAACAGTTTATCTATCTTGGGGAGAGGTTGGTTAACCTCCCTAGTCCTTAGGTTTTAGGTGAGAGAATCATGTAATTAGTTCCTCAACACCAGGATTCGACCCCTGAGAGAGGGGAAGTGGATTTTTGTCTATATGTATGCCTTTCGTAGTCAATTTGATGGTTGGATATCAGAAGTTTGAGACCATTGTAGCTTGTGCTTCAGCTTTTATTCAGAAATTCAGAGGAACAGTTGCAACGATTATCTAGAAATTCATGTGCAGTGAATTTTTGATGTGGTTTTTTATCTGTTATAGTCCTTTATAAATGATATATATATTCTCTTTCCATGCCTTGCTTTCCTCAATGATCTTCTTAAAAGTTTGATAAGCTGAATTCTTTCGTGGCTCTGTTTTGTTTGGGAACATCATTTTATGTTTATTTCCTTCAGTTTTAATGAATTCATGATGCATGCTCATTAAGATCCTCTCCACTCTTTCAAACCCTACACTACACCGACAAAACCCTAATCCATCACTAAAGCATTGCTACCTTGCTCCTTTATATATTTGTAGTTGTAATCCTTTGATACATTTGACCTAGCTACCTAGTTTTCTTCCTTGATCTAGCACTAAAACCATCAAAATTTCAAAACCCTAGAGCTAACCTAACTAGCCTAAAATCTACTCCTCATCCAGTCAAACCCTTTGGATGTGATCTTATAGAGAGCTCTCTGGTTTTGTGGGGCTAGCTACCAAACTGAAAGCTTGGTTTGAGGTTACTTCCGTCTACATTCATTCATCAACCTTGGGACGTTGTGGAGGCTAACATTTTTGGCGCCGGGGAACGAAGTGACAGATCTTCCCTGGGTGTACCATACTTCATCGAATTCTAGGTCTGTGGGTGATAGGCTCTAGATTTCGCGAAGGCTGATTCAACTTGTAGAGAGCCAAAGTGCTGAAGCAAAAATACACTGGCTCCGAAAAGACAAACACAATCAAATCCTGATCCACATCAAGCTTCTCCCATTGAATATTGGGAGAAACTCATTAGAAAACATAGACCTCGGCGTTTAAGGATTCAATTAAGTTCATCTAATTTGGTAAGGTCTACATGTAATATTCCCAATTAGCAACAGCTAATTGGAAATATTAATTTTTACTAATTTTGCCTTTATAAAGTTAAAATATAAATAAAGTGGGTGAAAAGGAGAATATGACTCACTTAGGATAAAACGCACTCCCTAAAGTCACTTAGGAGATATAACGTTGTGGTCAAGGTGGGCCAAGGGGGGCCAAGTGACAACGTAGAGGGGTGACACACTTAGACAGCGTGGGCCCAACCAACACAGTTGAGTTGGCAGCGTGGGCCAAAGAGAGGCAACGTAAGCATGGTGGGGCCAAGGAGAGAGGGAGGCTCACCCAAGATAAAAAGAGGAGAGGCTACCTCATTTCTCTCATGATTGATAATTATGCTCTCATGATTGATGATTATGCATTTTGGAGATTGTCTCTAAACATTGAGCACGCTTGCTGTTTAACTAGTCTGCACGTACAGTTCAGTACACCGAATGTCTCCGTGCAGAGATCCCACCCTCAGCCTTGGGAGACTTCGAGTGCTTGCTCGGGTGAGGTATTCTATCATCATTTTTACAGGAGGATTTGTGGTTGCCTTCGTTGTGGAGCATAGCATCTAGGGACTACGCAGTCTTGAGAGGGAGGACGCAGTTCATTTTGGGAGAGCTCCGGATTGGTGCCATCTTGGAGGATTCGGGCCGGAGAAGTGAGCAAGGGGCCAGCCCTTGCCTATTGGAGATATTTGGGAGAGATCAGAGCTTCAGTCATTGAGAAGCATTCCTTGGAGGGACAGCGCAGTCTTGCAAAGAGAGGACGCAGTTCTTGTTGGGGGAAGTTCCGGATTGCGGTGATTTGGATGGATTTAGACTGGAGGATTAGGGAAGGGATCAGCCCTTACCTATTAGAGACATTTTGCAGAGGGAGAGGCCATATTTTGCAGTATTTCCTTCAGGGTCAGCGTTTTCCCTTGAGGGATAGCGTAGTGCCTCAAAGGAGGTATTTTCCGGGGTCAGCCATTCTCAAAAAGCTCTCTGGGCTTTTCTGGGTTTTGGAAGAGGAGGCCATTCCCAAAGTTTCAGCATTTTCCGAGTTGGGGAACAGCCCCAAAGACTCATTCCATTCCAGCAGTTGCAGCAACACGACAACATTCTCCAGCAGCTTGGAGATTACGCAGTTAATAGAGGGAGCAGCCATTCCATACATTGTTCTGAGAGTATTCCTACACTTTCCCTGAGCAAGTCGAGGTGCTATCATTCTAATCACCTTTGTACTTTCCTTATTTCTCAGTATTAATAAAATGGCTCAGCGTTCTCCATATTGTGTATTTTGTCTCGTGATTTATCTTTAATTGCTGTGTACCTTGTTTGTGTGCTTTATATTACTATCTATTTCCCTTTCGGGATATTACAGTGGTATCAGAGCATCATTCTGGCTCAGTTGTGGGGATATTTTTCTATGAACAAAGAGGGTAGGCAGAATCTTACCCACCAAACGCAGTAGAGGTGGAAAATATGGGGGTCTCACAGCAGTGTGACCAGCATTTACCAGCCTTCAGTAGGCCAACCAGGATCACGATGCCTACGTTCTTACCTCCAGCACCGAGTGATCAAGATAGGCAACATGATCATATACCCTTTGGAGATTATTTCCGCAAATGACAGTCCATGGGGGAAAAATTCAGAGCGGCTTTGCCCTTCAGAGATTATTGTCAGCTCAGGCAGGATGAAGGAGGAAGGAACAGTGGGGGGTCTAGCACGCAGAGTTCAGAGTTGCAGCGTACCACTGGGCGGACACCTTTTCCCACATATGAGGGATCCACTGATTTCACGGTTCGGGATCAGGTGGAAAAGCTGGATACCTCTTTCCAGCTTGACCGAATAATGGAGGGGGAAGCCATCAAAATGGCTACCTCGCACTTGGAGGATGAGGGCACACAGGATCATGGGGAGCATGTGGATACACCCAATATGATGCAGGGGTCACTTGTGTTGGAGACTTCTTTGACCGTATCAGTTGACATCTTAGTAGAGAGAGTAGAGCTTACCCCAGTAGTGCTATCCATTGAGGTGATGACCAGGGTAGTGTCCGAGTCTTCGAGTGGTAGCAGCGCGCGACAGATGAGTCAGGTGCCAGGAGATGTATCCACCTTTGATGAGGCACTAGGAGATACAGAGGTATTGAATGATGGTTGCACACAACGGTGTCATCAGCTTCGAGCCGACCTTCTAGTTTTGAAAGGGAAGGCCACATCAGTATGAGAGGCTATTTTGTTACAGAACGAGGAGCTAGAGAGCATGAGAGTGGTTTGTGCCGAGTCAGCAGCCAAGTTGGCCCACATTGGGGAACGGCTTGATTCCCTAATGGTACACCTAGAGGGCACATTAGAGTGTCAGAGCAGCCCCCTTCAGGCATGCATAGACGGGGCTAGCAGCATTGTTGGGTCACCTCTGTCTATTGGAGAGAGAGAGGCGGAGCCACCTAGTCAGACCTCATACGTTGACTTGGTTAGCAGGATCAGACGATCGGAGTTGCATAGGGTGCAGCATCCACATGTTGAGGTTGGATGGCGAGAGATTTTGAGTTGGTACCCGATGGAGTGGGTTATGAAGATAGTGGTGGACCTGGGTGTAGTTCAGCAGGAGTTTCCAGGTGCTAGGAATACAAGAACCCCAGACTGGCATTGGGATCTAGGCGGGACTACCTGTCATTTCCTAGGCAGGTCGGTTGACTATGTCTTGGAGGGTACAGTTGGCCTAGCAGTTGAGCATGCGCATTCGCTAGGGGAGTTTCGGTCAGCTCCAGTGGCCAACCAGTTTATGGGCAGACTCCCTAGGTTGTCTTGGTATGACACTTATACACGGGTTCACAGGGTGATCAACATACCTTGGCAGGAGCTTGTTGGAGGAGGTGGCATTGGCAGGCCACCAGATGGTGCCTTGTATGGAGCCAAGGATTCTTCACCTTTTTGTGGGGGACAAAGGTCACAACGGAGTCGAGAAGTGGTGGTATCACTACTGACACATAGGGAGATTCACTTCTCGAACCTCTCGGGGAGGGTTTGGAGTGATGATCCATTCGTCGGCGGGTATAGCGATGCGACAGTGGAGGTGATGATACTGATTGGGGGTGGTCCAACATGTAGAGACACAACTGTAGGTCATCACATCCAAGGATGTGTGGGAGCCTCTAGCATTGAGCAGTGGACTACCGATGGACATGGAGTCACATGGTGGTGTACCGTAGTGTGTGGGACTGCATTATGGAGTAGGAGTGTCCTACATCACATTGAGAACACACGAGGAGTGCCCGATGCCTTGACACAGACAAGGCACGAGACGGTACAGGGTGGTACAGTAGTAGTAGGGGGTATCCAGCAGTGTACAAGGGTATGCCTCAGTGTGCAGTGGCATGTCGAGGAGTACATGGATGATCAGTGGTATGCGAGGGTGTACAGTGCTGCACAGCAGGGTCTTAGAGTATTGCCTCCAGGGAGACTCACGGACAGGGATACTGGGCTTACCTTTGGGGGTAGTTCACCCAGGATCGATGGGGAGACAGATTAGCGATACTTGACGGTATCTGTGGGGACTCACGCACATGACCCTCTTCTACATCACTCACGCGCACAGTCAATTTTGTTGTTGTCCTTTGGCGCTTTGGGCATGAGCAATGGGGTACGCGAGGCTTACCCAAGATATTTGGATGACACTCAGCACACTAGGGGAGAGACTTCTCAGCAGTGGCACTGAGTCGATGCGCTAGTTGAAAGCCACAGGTTAGGGGATGAGATGATCCTCTGCAGGGGTGGCACATCAGTCATCGTTGAGCCTACGCTTGGGGAGCAGGTCATGAGGGAGACATGCGTCATTCTTTTCTTAGGGCATGTCGAGACCATGCATGAGCAGAAGATACTGGGTACAACAGAGGTAGCATCCCAGTATGTGTCTAAGCTCCAGACAATGTATCGACACATTATCGAGAGGGTGGACGGCAGATCCAGTGGAGATGGTTGGCAGGGACAAGAGGGATCCACATACCTTGAGTCAATTGCGAGTATTAGATATCTATCTATTGATTGCATTCAGGGGGTGGCTATTTGTCACATATGGCTTCCAGCGGTCATCGGTACTAAACAGTGGCCGACACAGGGCAGGTTAGCATGCATTATATTTTCCCATGATATATGGACCCTTTATATTGGTCACGAGAAGGGACTAGAGATGAGGCACGGAGGGATTCCCATAGTTGTCAGAGCTATGGTGCAGCAGGTCCGACTATGGGATGTAGAGATTCAGTTGATTGATAGCCCATTCTGTCTCATGATGGTCGGAGTCAGGATAGAGAGTGATCTAGTTCACTGTTGGGTTGGCACATGGGGGTACACGGAGGCCTTCATCGGATGGCAGGGCAAACTTTCTCTGCTGCTGCATAGATTCAGAGCTGCATTCGGAGGGGTAGGTATTGGCATCATGGCGATGCCTAGGCTGGATGAGCTTTTCTCTCATAGATCTCCTGCCACTAGGTCTCAGGAGAGGAGAATACAGTCTGCGCATGACTGGGAGTATCTCATGATCAGAGTAGCGCAACATCAGCATGGTGGCACCTCTACGAGATTAGCAAGGGACTTGAGCATTACAGCACTACATAGCTCGATAACCTCTAGGGGTGAGTTGTATACTACATGGGGAGATCATGTATATCTTCCATCAGGCTTTAACGAGTCATTGATGAAGGGGTGGACTTCATTAGCATGGCAGGATGGTGAGTGGAGCAGGTGGAGCTTCATGTTGGACAGGATGGCTTGGGATCCCGACATTGAGAGATCCCTCCATATCAGGGTGATACAGAGGACGGGGAAGATCCAGTGGAGCATCTGGGACCCAGGCACATTTTACAGTGATGATGGGGAGCATCAGCTAGAGAGGAGGCTTGTTCAGGCATTGCTTGAGGACAAGCAATTTTTGGCGGGGAGAACTGTAATATTCCCAATTAGCAGCAGCTAATTGGAAATATTAATTTTTACTAATTTTGCCTTTATAAAGTTAAAATATAAATAAAGTGGGTGAAAAGGAGAATATGACTCGCTTAGGATAAAACGCACTCCCTAAAGTCACTTAGGAGATATAACGTTGTGGTCAAGGTTGGCCAAGGGGGGCCAAGTGACAACGTAGAGGGGTGACACACTTAGACAGCGTGGGCCCAGCCAGTGTAGTTGAGTTGGCAACGTGGGCCAAAGAGAGGCAACGTAAGCATGGTGGGGCCAAGGAGAGAGGGAGACTCACCCAAGATAAAAAAAGGAGAGGCTACCTCATTTCTCTCATGATTGATGATTATGCATTTTGGAGATTGTCTCTAGATGTAATATCCCCAAATGGGATATTTCACTGATTTTGCCTAAATTTACTTATATCTCAAAATATGGCATGAATCCAACAATTATTTAATAGAAGATTGCCATGTAAAATTAAACACACAAGTACATGCAAACCCATAACACCATAATGCAGAAATATAGCTCAGCTTTATTATATTATCACTGAGGTTACAAGCTGAAATGAAAGATAGCTGAGATAAATGAAATACAACTGACCTCAAGAAAATCTGTTGCAACTGCTGCACTGCGCTGGCCTCCAAACTGAACTATTGCACTCACCCTCCGGCAACAGCTACCACTGAATCCACTAAAGCTCCCGTTGAAGATCTGAATGATCCTCACTCCAATATCACTGAAGCTCTATGAAACTCCTGAATGAAGTCTCCTCAAGAGTATTGGGTTTCCGTCCAACACTCACAAATCACCCGAGGGTTTCCGTCCTGGGGCTACAACTGAAGTAGAGAACCACGTCCTCAAACCTCATATACACAAGCAAATGATCTACTCCAAAGATATCTCCCAATGGCCTCCTCCCTTTCTTTTATAGATCTCTTGGAGCCTTCTAGAGCATTATTTTATTATTATTTTATTCATGGAGCACTTTTCCCTTTTATTAAAATATTCCTTTTTAATGCAGAAAAGGGTAAATCGGCTACCACGCCTCCTCCGGTCACTGAAATTTGTGTCTAACTGTCCCACCATGTAGGTATTCTCGTCCCAGTTCCAATGAGCTATTACACTAAGGTGTTTCATCATGTATTCCTCCCGGAATGCCACCTTGAGCATAATCAACTGAGTTAAGCCCATATATAACTCAAATTTCCGAAAGTTATCGGAATGCATCGGAACGAAAGCCAAACTGCTCAGATGATGGAGTATATCAAGCGAATGCCTCCGGACACCATGAAAATTCCTCAAAACTCCTCCGAAAAGCTTCTGAGCCCACTGATAGCACCAATCTATACATGTGACTTGTCTGCTCCTAACTCTGGAAGTCCCTCCTAGCCCTGTCATAGGTGATACCAAAAAAAAGGAATATTACACTAGACATTGAGCACGCTTGCTGTTTAGCTAGTCTGCACGTACAGTTCAATACACCGAGTGTCTCCGTGCGGAGATCCCACCCTCAGCCCTGGGAGACTTCGAGTGCTTGCTCGGGTAAGGTATTCTATCATCATTTTTGCAGGAGGATTTGTGGTTGCCTTCGTTGTGGAGCATAGCATCTAGGGACTGCGCAATCTTGAGAGGGAGGACGCAGTTCATTTTTGGAGAGCTCCGGATTGGTGCCATCTTGGAGGATTCGGGCCGGAGAAGTGAGCAAGGGACCAACCCTTGCCTATTCTAGATATTTGGGAGAGATCAGAGCTTCAGTCATTGAGGAGCATTCCTTGGAGGGACAGCGCAGTCTTGCAAAGAGAGGACGCAGTTCTTGTTGGGGGAAGTTCTGGATCGCGGTGATTTGGGTGGATTTAGACCGGAGGATTAGGGAAGGGATCAGCCCTTACCTATTGGAGACATTTTGCAGAGGGAGAGGCCATATTTGGCAGTATTGCCTTCAGGGTCAGCGTTTTCTCTTGAGGGATAGCGTAGTGCCTCAAAGGAAGTATTTTCTGGGGTCATCCATTCTCGAAAAGCTCTCTGGGCTTTTCTGGGTTTTGGAAGAGGAGGCCATTCCCAGAGTTTCAGCATTTTCTGAGTTGGGGAACAGCCCCAAAGACTCATTCCATTCCAGCAGTTGCAGCAGCACGGCAACATTCTCCAGCAGCTTGGAGATTACGCAGTTAATAGAGGGAGCAGCCATTCCATGCATTGTTCTGAGAGTATTCCTACACTTGCCCTGAGCAAGTCGAGGTGCTATCATTCTGATCACCTTTGTACTTTCCTTATTTCTCAGTATTAATAAAATGGCTCAGCGTTCTCCATATTGTGTATTTTGTCTCGTGATTTATCTTTAGTTGTTGTGTACCTTGTTTGTGTGTTTTATATTACTGTCTATTTCCCTTTCGAGATATTACAGTTCGAAGGCCCAACCACTACACCAAAAGCCCGAACTGTTAGTGAGGACGGCATCCTAGGGTGTTAAGGGTGGGGTCTTAAGGCCCACCGAAGCATCTGAGGGCGGCGGCTAAACAACCCCTCATCACGCAGACCCCGAACACGTGGCAGGGCCCACCCTAAACAAGGCTGCCCTAAACAGGGATATTACAGCCCACCACGCTCCGTGAGTCTTGACCTCGAGACCTCTGCTCTGATACCACGAAGGCCCAACCACTACACCAAAAGCCCGATCTGTTAGTGAGGGCGGCATCCCAGGGTGTTAAGGGTGGGGTCTGAAGGCCCACCGGAGCATCTAAGGGCGGCGGCTAAACAACCCCTCATTACGCAGACCCCGGACACATGGCAGGGCCCACCCTAAACAGGGATATTACACTACATCTTTGCCTACCGACTTGTTTTCCTTAGAAGATATTCCTTTCGAACTGAAATTTGAATTGTCTCTGTTTAGATCAAAATCATAAACATCCTTGTCCGAAATTGTATTTGATCCCTTAAGGTTGTCTAAAGTCACATCATTATCTGAAGTTGTATATCGTCCGTAGAATCTAATTCAGAGTCAGATTTTGCTAAGAAGGTTTGGATTCAATTCGATAAACTTCAACAATTAGCAAACCATCTCCAATATACCTTCGAGAAGGCCTTCATACAGCATCAACAGGAGCTCTTGTCCATTGATCCTCTTTCAGCCTCATTCAGCCATACCGTTGCTTCTACACCATCTATTTCCTTTCCTAGCCAAACACCTTCAATACCAGCACTTCCTGTTGTACCTACAAGTTTACCTCCTAGAACAACCATGGCTAGATTTGCTCCATTGGTTCTGCCGGGCCAGTTCACTGATTTACTACAGAATTATGGACAAAGAATTCCTCTCTTTGATGGAACCACTGATGTTAGAGCGAGGTAGCACATTGATAAGATTACTGATTTCATTGATTTAGAAGTAGACAATGATGATGCCAAGATGAGAATCCTTGCACAGAGTTTCTCACGCAAAGTAAAGAAATGGTTCAGAGATTTGGCAGTTGGTTGAGTTCAGTGCAGAATTCATAACAGTTGGCAGATATTTTCGTCGCCAAGTGGGAGGAAAAGAAAATTCCACTTCAGATTTTGGCCGAGTATAATTCAATGAAGAGACAGCATAATGAGTCGATCCAAGACTATACCACTCACTTCAACAAGGTATACAACTCCATTCCCATTAATATCAAACCTCCACCTGATTTGGCCTTGTTGCACTATCCAGATGCCTTTGACCCGGACATGGCATATCAGCTCAAAGAAAGGAACCCTACCTCATTGGAGGAGATGCAGAAAAATGCAGTCAGTGTTGAAGCTAATCTTCTGATTAAGAAGTCAGAGTAAAGTGGAAAAGAGAGTTACAATAAAAGAAGAGCCATCAAGTTCATCTGAAGCAAAGCTGGACAGTTTGATAAGAACCGTAGAGAAGATGGTAGATAGAATGTCAATTTCAAAAAGACAGCAAGATAATCAACCCCGGAATCCTAACTTCCGAGGACAGCAGCAGCAGCCACAGTTTCGGATAAAGCAGAGAGAACAGAGAGATCCAGATCAGCAAGCTCAACAAAAAATCCAGACTCCATTATAGCAGAATTGTGCTCAAACACCGAAAGAAGATGATGATATTGTTGAAGAGAATCTTCTCTTTTCAAAAAATCAGGGACCTATTTATCTTACAGAGGATGATGAGTATATCGAAGAAACTTATGTGCCAGATGATCATGAACTTGTCCTTGCAAATGATGATATGTTGGCAATCCAATCCGATGACTATCGAAGGGGGTATCTAAATGCTCTCAGCGCACAGAAGAGACAATACACATTGAGAAATTGAGATGTTCCTATCACTCCAACTCAAAAGAGGACAACTCAGCAAAAAGATACTCAGCCCAGAAAAACTCCTCAAGCTAGTCAAAACAAGGAGGAGCCTGATTCCATAAATCAAAGCAAGAACAGTGAGGCATCTACAAGTACATAGAAGAAGGATAAAGAAGTGCAAAGGAAGGAAAGTCTAGCAAAAGAGCAGCCTGAAAGGCGAGATAACATCGTGAAAGAGGTAGAAAAACAATCCAACTTGTTTAGCTTAGAGAGTGAAATTTCTAAGTTGAAGGTGTCCATTCCTCTCACTGAATTTGTTAAAAATGATAGATATAGATCTCAGATTACTAAGATGTTGAAAGTAGACCACATGTCAGACATGGTCAATGACAGTGATGACCATCCCGAACTTCTTTTTGGCCCAACCATAGATGGAAACCTTGAAGATAGTTAAGTCCCTCCCTGTTATCTTAGTTTGAGAGTCCATGATTACATTCTCCATAATGCCATGCTGGATTCCGGGCCTTCACATAATTTAATGCCGAAAGATATCATGGATAAGTTGGGGTTGGACATAACCCGACCATATCATGACGTCTATTCCTTTGATTCTGATAGAGTCAGTTGCCTCGCTCTTATCAAAGACTTAGTTGTTTCCTTGGATCAATTTCCCGCTAAAAATGTGTTGATGGATGTTGCAGTTGTTGACATACCTCCAAGGTATGGCATTCTGCTTTCACGGTCTTGGGGAGCCAAATTGAAAGGCACTTTCCAGCTTGGTTTTTCAAATGCAACAATTCCGGTATTTGGCCAACTTAGGAAGCTATTCAGAGAAGTGAAAATGAAGTACATGATCACTAGTAAGGATAAGCCTAAGAATCACCCGATTCACTCTGTACATACTGATTTAGAATCATTTATATTGTATAATGATAGCAGTACTGATGATTTAGATATTCATCTTGTAGAAGGTGAAGAAATTTCAGAGTTAACAAATAGTGTACAAGCAGTCTTGAAAGAAGAAAATGGAAATCATAATTCAAAAAACTTGCAGCAAAAGACAGAATAGTCGCAGCAGGGATCAGTTGAATCAAAGAAAGGTAAAGATCAGATTGAGACAGTCGATCAAAAAGAAGAAGAAGAAGAAGTTCAGCCCGCAAAATTTCAGTTTCTCGATGATGAGGAAGGTCTTTGGCCATGGATTTCGATGGTGCTTTGGGGAAAGATGGAGCTGGCATCGGAATCTGGATCCGTAGCCCTATACATCAGTCAGCAAAAGTCCCAACGAATGTAAGAATATGTTCCTAAAAGCTAGCCTTTGATTGCTCTAACAACGAAGCAGAATATGAGGTCTTGATCACCGGTCTTCGAATTTTGAAAAGGCTAGGCGCGAAAAGAATCACAGTATATGGTGACTCCGAGTTGGTAATAAAGCAGGTAAAAGGGGAGTACCAGACCAAACATGCTAGCATGAGAGCTTATCGTAATGTTGTTCTTGATGTTTTGAAAACTTTTCCAAAATATAATGTCTTTGATTCCTAGAAGTCAAAATTTCATGGCTGATTCACTTGCCATAGCGGCTAGTAATTTTAAGATTCCAATTCATTCCACTAAGAAGTTTGAAATTCATGTGAAGCATCGCCTGGCTGTCCCTGACAATCTCAGATATTGGCAAGTATTTTGGGATGACAAACAGAATAATAATTTTCTGCAAATGGAAGGAGAGTTTGCTAACTCTCACATGGATGAAGTGTACAGTGAAGATGATCAAGTAATTGAGGCTACTGAAGTTGAAGTGTTGCAGTTGAAGGACAACAACATTCCACGAAGTTTAGTGCCTTTGGAAGAGTTGTTTGATCATGATGATGTGACCAAAAAACCCATGATAGTTCCCACAAAAACAAGTGTCGAAGATGTGAACATTGGTACAACGGAGAAACCCAAAATGGTCAAGCTAGCAAGATCCTTGTCCCCTGAGTTGAAAGGTAAATACACAGCTCTCTTGAAAGAATTTTCTGATGTGTTTGCTTGGGAATATTCAAATATTAAGGTGTACAACAAGGATATCATCCAACACACCATCCCAATCAAGCCGAATCAAAAACCTTTTCGCCAAAAGTTGAGGAGAATCAATCCCAAGCCGCTATCATCAATCAAAAAAGAGGTAAACAGACTGTACAAGGCCGGTATCATAGTTCCTATTTGATTTTCAGATTTCAGAAATCTGCATAGAAAGAAATCTCAACAAATTCGTCTCTGCATAGATTTCAGAAATCTCAACAAATTGTCATTAAAAGACAACTATCATTTGTCAAAGATGGATCACATCTTGCAGAGGGTTGTTGGAGCTTCAAGGATGTCACTTCTTGACGGATATTCAGGATACAACCAAATCTTGGTGCATGAAGATGACCAAGAGAAGACATCATTCACCACGCCATGGGGTACCTTCATGTACACCAAAATGTCATTTGGGCTCAAAAATGCAGGCGCAACTTTTCAACGGGCTATGGACATCGCTTTCTCGAATGAGAAGGATGTGTTTCTTGTAGTTTACCTTGATGATGTCACGGTTTTTTCACAGTCAGATGATGAGCACTTGCACCATTTGAGGATAGTATTTCAAAAATGCAGAAAATATGGCATCTCGCTGAATCCGAAGAAAAGTTTATTTTCCATGTAGGAAGGTAAATTACTTGGGCACATTATTTCAAAGGATGGTATTCGCATTGATCCCTCCAGGATTGAAGCAATTCAACAATTAGATTTCCCACGGAACAAGAAGGAGATTCAGTCTTTCAATGGAAAGATAAACTTTTTGAGAAGATTCATTCCCAATCTCGTTGAACACCTTAGAGATATGACTGACATTCTGAAGAAGGATAGCGAGGTAAGATGGTCAGAACCATGGTTGCTTGGGAGCGGGAGCGAGAGCGCCATTTTCAAAAGCTCCCGGTCCGGAGCGTTTCGGGGAGCGTTTTTTTTTAAATATATATATATATATATATATATTTTATATTTTTTATATTTTGATGCATATATGTCAATAAAAGCATGTAGAATCTAGGAATTTACAGGGTAAGTTCCGTTGATCAAGAACCAAAGGTCACTGCTCACAAACAGATCACAAATTAGTACACCAGTATAATCACGTGGTTAAAACCCTCAAAGAGGGAAACAGTCCACGCCATAAGCCAACGCGGCCACTTCAGGGAATTTATTAATATAAAAAGAAAAGTTACATATGTTTCTCTCATAAACGGTTACCAGACAAATGACCCTCCATGCTCTTTAAATAGAGATCATGGACCAATCGGGTGTTAAGCCACGGATCAAGTGTCGTTAATACCAAGGTGAGAGATAACCATCAGATCACTACAAATCGTGACCGTCGGATTATAAGTTACAAATGTACATGGTAAAGAAACACACTTTACCTAACTCTACACTAGACTAAGTTATTCTTAACTATTTCCTATGTGTCTGAATATCCTAACATCCCCCCTTAAGAACAACTTGGGATAGGATTGAAGGATTTACAAAGGTGACACAAAAGGAGCCTATTTCCTATGTGTCGAAATATCCTAACATCCCCCCTTAAGAACAAATTGGGATAGGATTGAAGGATTTACAAAAGTGTCACAATAGGAGAAGGAAGGAGGCATTAGAGCCTATCCCACCTTAATGACAGCTTTCCTGAACTCCAAGCATGGATCGAAGTTTGGTAAACTTTACTTTTGTGAGAGCCTTTGTAAAGATATCGGCTACCTGATCATTGGTTGGACAGTACTGCACTTCAAGAACACGATCATGAATGAGCTCTCTAATGAAGTGTATGTGGAATTCAATGTGTTTCATACGCTGATGTTGAACTGGATCTTTACATAGCTGAATGGCACTCTAATTATCACACCAAAGTGTAGTTCGATGCTGTTGATGAAGACCAAATTCAGACAGGATCTGACGAAGCCACATGGCTTCCTTGCTAGCTTCAACTGCACCACGATACTCTGCTTCTACTGAAGAAAGGGAGATGGCACTTTGTTTCTTACAAGACCAAGTAATAGGTCTTGAACCAAGAGTGAATACATATCTTGCAGTGGACTTCCGATCATCAAGGTCACCAGCCCAATCAAAATCAGTGAAACCAATCAACAAGGGAGATGCTCCTGCACTGTAATGAATCCCGAACTGAACTGTACCTCGAATATATCGAAGTATTCTTTTAGCTGCTTTCCAGTGACTTTCATGAGGTTGGTGCATAAACCGAGCGACAAGACCGACGGCAAAGGAAAGGTCAGGACGGGTATGGGTTAGATACAAAGGTTTACCAACAAGTTGACGATATAAGGTAGCATCAACTTTAGGGGTAGTACAGTTGACTGAAAGCTTGACTCCAGACTGAAAGGAAGAAGGGGTAGGCTTACAGTCTTCCTTGTGAAAGTGGTGTAGAAGATCACAAGCATACTCGGACTAAGAGAGGGTAATGCCTTCTTGGATTGCAAGACTTGAAGACCAAGGAAATAATGCAAGTGTCCTAAGTCTGTCATTTCAAACTTCTTTTTGAGGCTAGACTTCACATGGTTTATATGGTTTGGATCACTACCAGTAAGGATAAGATCATCAACATAAAGAACAAGGATGGTGAAGGAACTACCCACTTTCTTGGTGTAGACAGTGTTGTCAAAATGACACCTAGAAAAGCCATTATCTAAGAGAAATCTATCCATTTTGGCATACCAAGCCCGAGGAGCTTGTTTGAGTCCATAGAGAGACTTCCTAAGGCAACAAACAAGGCTGAAGTCTTTTTGGATAAAGCCAGGGGGTTGTTCCATGTAGATTTCTTCATGCAAATCTCCATGTAAGAAGGCGGATTTAACATCCATCTAATGGACTTCCCATTTAAAGGAGGCAGCAAGGGAAAGAACAAGGCGGATAGAATTCATTTTGGCAACAGGGGAGAAGGTTTCAGTATAGTCAATGCCTTCAACTTGTGAAAATCCTTTAGCGACAAGATGAGCTTTATGTCTATCCACTTTTCCATCCGGTCCAAAATTTGTTTTGTAAACCCATCTGCATCTGACAAGTTTTCTTCCTTTTGGAAGAGGAACAAGATCCCAAGTATTGTTTGCCAATAAGGAACGATACTCTTCATTCATAGCTTCATCCCAATCTGGATGACCGGAGGCTTCTTCAAAGGTTTCTAGATCAAGTTTTTCTGGAACTTGAGCCAATAAGGAAGAGGCTCTTTCGAATTGAGAACGTGTACGTCGTCGATCGGCAGGGTCACCTGCAAGAGAACTTGCTGCATCCCGAGTAGAGCGGACTCATCTTGGAAGCGGTGGAGTATAAGGAACAATTTCACGAGCTGGAGGAGGATTGTCATCCTCGCTGTCATCATCTGAACTAGAAGGAATGCTATTAAAAATAGAAGAGAGAGAGAGAGGTGGCACATATGCCGAATCAGGCTCGCAAGCCAAAGGTGGCACACCCGCCGAACTAGGCTCACAGGCCGATATATTTTCATCAAACTTTACATCTCTTCTAATGATTATATTTTTGGATTTGGGTTGAAGAAGTCTATATCCTTTGACATCTTCAGAATATCCAACAAAAATACATTTTTCACTCTTAGGTTTTAAGGCTTTATGTTTCGCATCTGGAATATGGGCCCAAGCATCACTTCCAAAAACACGAAAGTGACTTACATCTGGTTTGATTGAGCTCCAAGCTTCTTCTGGAGTTATATTCTTTAAAACCTTAGTAGGGGTGCGATTTACTATGTAATTTGCACAGTTAATGGCTTCTGCCCAAAAATTGAGACCAAGTCCTTTAGATTGAAGCATACAATTAGCCATTTCTTTTAAGGTGCGATTCTTCCTTTCAACTACACCATTTTGTTGTGGAGTATATGGAACGGTATGTTGCAATTGAATGCCATGTTCAGTGCAGAAGTTGATAAATTTGTTGTTAACATATTCTCCTCCATTGTCTGATCTTAACTTAAGAATTTGATGTCCAGATTGTTTCTCAACAAAGGCCTTAAAGGCAAAGAACATGTTAAAAACTTCACTCTTGAGTTTTAAGAAGTATACCCAAGTGCGTCTAGAAAAATCATCAATGAAAGTTAAGAAGTACTTGCAACCAGAGAAAGAAACAACAGGAAGTGGACCACATAAATCACTGTGCACAAGCTGCAAAGGGGCTGAAGCGTGCCAAGAGGCACGTTTGTCAAAACTATCCTGATGATGTTTTCCAAGTACACATCCGGAGAAAACACCATCTCGGCAAGATACCATAGGAAGGCCCGTCACCATATTTTTCTTACATAGAGTTTGAAGAGAGAGATAGTTTAAGTGACCAAATCGCTCATGCCAAAGTTTGCTCGCATCATCATTATGAGCAACAAAAACAAAGGAAAGACATGATGACCCAAAGTTGTCAAACTTATACAACCTTATGGAATCATCAGCAATGCTAATAGATAAAATTTGTTTAGGATCTTTGAGGTCCTTGATTACAACATCATGAGGTGAGAATTCTACTATTTTCCCTTCACCTGAATGAGTTATCTGATAAACAGATAGAAGGTTGCATGACAAGGTAGGAACACATAGTACATCATTAAACTGACCAGTATCTAGATGAATGGTTCCAGATCCTACAACACTAAGAGATCTATCATCACCAACATAAATATGTTTGGTGTTACAATCATTTAAAGAAGAAAGCATGGATTTATTTTTAGCCATGTGGTAAGAAGCTCCAGAATCAATGAGCCACTCATGAGAAGGAGAAGAAGAAGATACATTTAATGCATAACTAGATCTTGATGCTTGACAACCACAAGCAGAAAGTGCCATGCCTGAAGATGAAGGTGAAGAGTGCTCCAAATTGATGTTGTGCTTCTTCATTGCTACTTCTAAGGCTTCCATCTTCTTAAAACATTTGGACTCTATATGGCCATCCTGATTGCAAAAGTTGCAATGTCTATCTGCCTTCTTCCCTTTGTTTTGATTTGCCTTATTATTTTGGTGATTTGATTTTTCAATTTGCGGTTGAAATTGCTTAGGGCCCTTGTTTGGTTTAGGACCATATTTTTTAGGATACTGCTTCTTGGGATTCTTTTGATATGGTTGTTGTTGGGTTGCTAAGGCTTTCTTAGAAGCGTTGCCAGCAGTGATAAGACCAAGGTGTAAAAGTTTTTCTTGTTCTCTTATCAAAGAATCACAAAAGGCATCAAAAGAGGGATTCTTGTAGGTGGTTCCTGAAGAAATGATGGCTTCTCTGGTGGAATGGAAGGCGGAAACAAATACAGAGTATGTAGGACCAAGCTTAGCAAGAATGCAATATATGAGGCTACCATCTTCCTTTTTGACCTTACACCCTTCTAAAAGAAGTCTAAGGGTCTTGAATTTGGACAAAAAGTCTTCAATAGTGGAGAAATTATTAGGGTCCAAAGTAAGCAACTCATTTTCAAGCTGGTGGGCCCTGATTTGATTTTGAATGCCAAAAACATTATTTAGCTTTTCTAGGGCTTTATCAGGGGTGTCAATGTCAAGGATGTGAAATCAAAGATCTTGAGCAATGGACATTTCTATCAACCCTCGTGCTTGATCTTGTTTATTTTCCCATTTAGGAACTTTATCATCATCGGAAGGTTTAGTTTCTTGACCTGTGGCTATTCTATAAAGCCCTTTACTTCTAAGTATATCTACCATGTGAGGTAGCCATTGGAAATAATTGGTGTTGTTAAGAGTAACCGGGCATGCACTTTGCATTTTTTTTTTAAATGAAGTTGAGAAAAGTTGAAAATAACTGCTCCAATGGAAAGATCTCGAAAAATTAGGCCGTTTCAAAAAAAAACGGCTTCCAGATGAAGAAGTTATGCCTTTTGAAAAATCTGAGTTGTAGATGCCGAATAGTTACAGGAACGGGATGAAGTGCGGCTTTTTAAAAAAAATTCCGCCCCTTTGAACAAAAACTTTTTACAAAAGAAGCTTGAGAAGGAGACTTGAACCCAAGACCTCTATTCTCATAAACTAACCCCTCACCAAGTGAGATAGTAAAAGGATCACATTATTGTATGAAAGGAGGAAGGGGTTTTTTTTTTTTTTTAACTCTTCAGTGTGCATGCCTTTTCCTGCACAAAAAAACACAAAAACCGAGCAAAAAAAAATGAAATGCAAAGCCTTACAGCAGAATGTTAGATTTTCGGTTAGCCTTACCAGCAACTATCACTTTTTCACTATTTCTGATTTCCCAAGATCGCACAAAGACACGGGAAAAAAGCATACGTAGCAAAAAAATCCCTGCATACGTAACAAATATAACTACAAAATAGATGATTTATACCTCCAGATCTAAACTAACATAACTTGGGTAGCCAGAAACCTTTTCGCATGAAACGAAAGACGTTCCTCACTGTAACAGACGCTCCAGACACAACTGAGCAGTTCTCTAAGCCCAAAAATGTACAGAAATAGTAGATCTACAAAACGACATTCGCATGCAATCAAACCGGCTTCGGATTTTGATCAACAATGGACACGGCCCTCAAAAAAGCTCTGATACCATGTAGGAATTTACAGGGTAAGTTCCATAGATCAAGAACCAAAGGTCACCGCTCACAATCAGATCACAAATCAGTACACCAATATAATCACGTGGTTAAAACCCTCAAAGAGGGAAATAGTCCACGCCCTGAGCCAACGCGGCCACTTCAAGAAATTTATTAATATAAAAATAAAAGTTACATATGTTTCTCTCATAAACGGTTATCGGACAAATGACCCTCCATGCTCTTTAAATAGAGGTCATGGACCAATCGAGTGTTAAGCCACAGATCAAGTGCCATTAATACCGAGATTAGAGATAACCGTCGAATCACTACAAATCGTGACCGTCAGATTATAAGTTACAAATGTACATGGTAAAGAAACACACTTTATCTAACTCTACACTAGACTAAGTTATTCTTAACTATTTCCTATGTGTTGGAATATCCTAACATAGAATGATGAATTAGACATAAAAAACATAAAAACATAAATTGAATCATATAACATCAATCATCTAAAAGTTATAACCTTCATCAACCACGCCCACAAGTTGGAAACATAAAACATATTGACTCTTGAGTCTCGTGAATCATCAATCTGAAGGTTTCAAGCTTTCAAAATTCAATATATAACATTTATCATCATTGATATACAACATTTATCATCATTGATTCTTTGATTTCAAATTTCAATATATAACATTTATCATCATTGATATATATCATTTATCATCATTGATTCATTGATTTCAAATTTCAATATATAACATTTATCATCATTGATATATATCATTTATCATCATTGATTCATTGATTTCAAAATTCAATATATAACATTTATCATCATTGATTCATTGATCACCATATAACTTTCATGAAGCATCATATTCATAATTCATAATGACTTATAAACTTATAAATGCCAACTTCAAAGTTTTACCTTTCAAATTCAAACTTCAAACTTAAATTGTCATTAAATATGAAAGAGTCAAGTTTCAACTGTTCAACAGTTATAAAAGATAAAAACTACTAGAAAATAGAAAAGACTAGTAAACAACAAATCTATTTTATCTATTGGCTTGCCCCTTGCCACGCCCACGAGAAATGTCTAATTTGTGAGAACCAAGAGGCAATGGTGGTCTTCTAGTACTCTCAGGAGTACCACGTCCACGACCATGACTAGAAGGCGGAGGGCAACGTGAGGATGTAGGTGGAGGCTGAATCTGCAAAGGAACAATAGTTGGATATCGAGCACTGGCACTGGCACCCGCACTGCTACTGGATGGTGGGACTGGCACTATGTGTGGCGGTGGCATGGCTGTTGATGCTTCATCATCATCCCTCAAAAGTTCTGCTTCCAATTCTTCCATATGTACAGTGTCGTCCTCCAAATTATCATCCTTTGGGTTGTTGTCCCAGACTTTATATGATTGATCCTCATATGCCCGATCACAGTATTGACTCAACAACCTCAAGTTGTAATGCACATAAACCAAGATTTTAGCTCGGTTTTCATTCAGCCTGTTTCTTCTCACATTATATATGAAGCTGTAGGTGCTCCAACACCTCTCTGCAAAAGAAGTATTCACAACTTGTGAGAGAACTTTTTTTACCAACTTTGGCAAAAGTCCCATGCCGCCATATGCTTCCCACCATGTGAGAGCACCAAATCTATCTCTGTCTTCCATTGCATGGAAAGAACCAAAGTTACTAGTGCAACTGAAGTATCTGCCTAATTCAAGGCGCAATCTAGCACACTTCTCGCTATCAGAGACCAACTAATCTAATGCCTTCATGTACCCCTCTTGTACCTCTGGATCTATGTGAGGTTTGATCCTAACCCCACCTCCAAGTGCAAGTTGGCCCAACCAAGATGGAGAGTAGTATTTTGGCATAAGGATATATGCCAAGGCATGTAGTGGAACATTGAGTTTATTCCACCGTGCACACACACAGTCATGAATCATTGCATACAAGTTGGGATCATAATCCTTAACAACATCTTTTATTTGGCCCAACATGCTATCCATCTGCTCATAAACCTCCTCAATCACTGATTTATCTGTATCTGAAAAACGAATCATGTGATAAATGGGCTTGGTGAAATTCAAAATTTCCCTCACAAGTGCCCAAAACAAAGGGTCAAGGGCGGTCTCCTCCACATGTTCAAAACCTTGCATGTCAACTATTGTCACTGCCCTGTCCTTTAATACCTGTCAGTGTGGGCTTGACACCATTGTTGCCAATGACTCTCTTACCTTCAAAAGGTGCCTAAAGGTGAGGTAATAGCTAGCAAATTTAGTCTTTGCTATCTTCAACAACTCCAATTTGGAGTGAGTACAGAAAAGCCCATGGGTATTGCTATGATTTGTAATAAATCTTATCAATTTTTTACCTCTCTTGTACAAATCACCAAGCCATTTGAATTGAGGTTGTTTGTCTTTAATGATATCATGCATCAAAAGGTTCATTGTGTGAACCAAACACCCAAACCAAAATATGTTGGGGTATTTATCCTCAATAATTGCTCCTGCTGCCTTACAGTTAGCAGCATTATCAGTGATGACTTGGATGACATTGTATGGCCCAGTTTTTTCAATTATTTCAAGTAATGGTTCTGCAATGTTAATGTCGGTCTTGAATTTATCTGAATAATCATATGCTGAAAGGAATATTGCACCACTAACCGACACAGCTAGAACACTTATCAATGGCTTTCCTTTTACATTGGTCCATCCATTAGATACAATGGACACCCCATGCTCATTCCAAGAATTTGTCATTCTAGCCAAAGAATTGTTTATTTTAGCTTTTTCATGATCAAGTCCCACGGTTCTGGCCTTGTCATACCCAGGGCTCTTGTATCCTTTGGGGGCATCATTAATGGCAAAAACCATTTCATGCCAATACGGTGAGCGAAGAACATTGAATGGCACCCCACATGCATATAGAAACCGGAAAATTTTTGAATCCACATCATTCCTACACCCTTCGTCAATGAAATCGGATATGGTTCTACGCCTTAAGGAGATGTTTGGTCTAGGTCTGCCTCCATATCCACTGCCATGGGTGGAAGTTGATGGACTTTTTTGTCCATGATGTGATGGACCTGATGGTGTATAAGAATCAATGGAACCCCTATATCTTTTAGATCTCTGTAGGGCAATCTCCTCTTTCTTTCTATATTTCTCTCTCTTTGTTGCTGGCACACTTACACAAATTTTGATTCCTAGATTTTTCTCTCCATCCCCTGGCATTTTCCTACAAAGGTGCCTTCTGGCACGGGTGTATGAACCTGTGTATTCTTTATTGCAATGGGGGCAAAGAAATTTAGTGGTTCCACCACCTTTCCCTCCTTCCTGCCTCTGAACATATTTTCACAAAGGTGTTTGACTTTGGTCTTGTCTAGTTGGGGTCTTTGTGGCCTCATGTTCTCCACTCCCTCCTTCCTCCTCAGCATACTCCTCCTCTTCAAGATTTTCATCAAATCCACTATAACCCACTTCTTCATCCACCTCTTCTCTAATGGGCCTCTTTCTTCTACTCTCCAACACCATTATTACAAAGAAAGGAACCAACATGAAGAAAATCCCTAGCCATATAGCCATGATGTTTCAAGTTTCTAGCCTGCAAAAAAATGGAGGAATGCCAAATGGGAATAGGAAATGCAACATAGGGAAAAAACAATTCCATTTTTCACTTTTCAACACACTAAAATGCAACATTGAGAAAAAAAATCAAGTTTTCATTTTTGAACAACTTAAAAATGATTCCTAGAAAATAAAAAAAACTAGATTAGAAGTCCTACCTCTTTCTTGCAATCCTCCTCTTGCTCTCTTGCAGCTTGCTCCTTGCTCTCTCCTTGGCACTTCCGCTCTCCAAACTCTCAAGCTCTCGCTCTCCAAATTGCTCTCCAACTCGCAAGCTCTTGCTCTCACTCTCAAGCTAAAACAATGAAAACCAAATGAGGAGGGTGGGCTTTTATTTACTCAACCCCCTCTCCCTCCCTCCCAAAAAAAATCGGAATTTGACGTCCAATTTTTTTTACGCGCCGGGGAGTGTTTTTTTTGTCAGGGAGCGTGCGGGAGCGAACGCTCCCCGACCACTCCTCGCATTAAAAAAATGCTCCTGAATCATTTTTTTAATGGAGGAAGCGCTCAGGGAGCATTTTCTCCCGAGCGCTCCCTAAAACGCTCCCGAAAAAACAGGAGCGCGTTTTGGGAGCGGGATCGGGGGGGAGAAGCTTCCCCACAACCTTGGTCAGAACATGCGAAGAAGTCATTTAATTCAGTAAAATTTGCTTTGACATGTGCTCCCACTTTGATTAGTCCTCATTATACTCTAGATTTCATAGTCTTTTCATTAGCTTCCGAGCACTCGTTGGTTGTCATATTAATGCAGAAAAAGGATTCCAAGATGGAGCAGCCAATTGCATTTTTCAGCCAGACCATAAGAGATGCAATGCTAAGATATAACATAATTGAGAAGCAAGCCTTAGCCTTGGTGAAAGCGTTGAAAGATTTCTGAGTATACATTTTACACTCTCACATCCTAGCCTATGTTCCAAATGCAGGGGTAAAATATGTGTTGATGCAAAGAAATCCAAAAGGGAGGCGAGGAAAATTGATTGCAACCATGCTTGAGTATGATTTGGAGATTAAGCCGACAAAGTTGATCAAGGGACAGGGTTTGGCAAAGCTGATGGCGGAATCACATCTACATGCGTTGGATATAAATCTGATTTCTGCACTTTCAGATGAAGAAGTTGATGAATCGATGACACAGGAATCTCAATTTTTTCTCTCATCACCTTGGTATGCTGATATAGTTTATGTTCTGCAACATTTAAATCCTCCGGCGAGTGTGTCTAAAAGTAGAGGTAGATCATTGAAATTAAAAGCTTCGAGGTATTGTATTTTAGAAAGTGTGATATATTGGAAAGACCCGGGAGGTGTCTTGCTGAATTGCCTCATCGAAAGTGAAGCGAAGGAAGTGATGAGTCATTTCCACAAGGGTGATTGTGGTGGCCATTTATATTGGAAGACCACTGCAAACAAAATCTTAAGGGCTGGTTTCTATTGGCCCACTCTTTTTGCTCATGTGTACAAGACCGCGATGAGTTGTCACGAATGTCAAGTTTTCCAAGGAAAGAGGAAGCTGCTCCTGCTGCCGTTGCAACCCATATCAGTCCAGGCACCATTTCAGCAATGGGGTCTTGATTTCATAGGTAAGATCTGTTAGTGTCAGTCTTTGCCTCCTGCCACCAGTGATCAAATAGACTCTTATCATGTCTTGTTAGGGTCCCATTTTCAAATTTTTGTCATTCCATTAGGTGATCGTGCAAAAATTTGGTCACTGGATGTAGATCTAGGTCTGGTTTCACTCCTTTCAAAATTTTACTAGTTGTTGGCTCACTTTAATATTCCTAATTTAGCTTTTAGCCAAATAGAATATTAAATTTTGTCTTCCTTAATTAATAGATGAATAAGAGGGTAGAGGGACCCATAAATCCCTTTAGTAGAATAAAACCACTTCACCAGTGTGAAAGTGGAATAGCGCAATAGTGGAGGGGGCCAAGAGATCATGTGAATAGCGCAGTCAAGGAGGATGATATGGATCAAGAGAGCAGCACAGTTATGATGTGGGCCCAAGGGTGTGAGGTTCCACAAGTATAAGAAAGAAGTGAAGGCGGCCATAGAGAGCATTTTGGATTATTATTATTTTATTGGCATTCACGACTTTAGCACGCTTGAGCTGTTTAGCCAAGTCTACAGTGTTGTTTAGCACAAGGGTGTCTCCGAGCGAAGATCCCAACTTCATCCTTAGGGGACTTCGATTGCCTACTCAGGAGAGGATTCTTGTTGTCCATGTGAGCTGATCTCATCAACCGGCATTCAGGGCACTTGCAGACACTCTAGTGCTAAGCAGTCACAAAGTGACTTACGCAGTACAGTAGCAGAGTTCATCAGAAGAGGGTGAAATTCCATAGCATCTCCACTTGGAATCCATTGAAGGGATCAGCCCTTCAATATCTGGGCTTGGGAGTACTTGCAGCGATTCCATCTTTCAGTTCAACGCATAGTTCTGCATACCCAACAGTTATGCATTGCAAACCCTAGGAGGGTGATTTTCCAAGGTCAGCCAATCTAGAAATCCTTTCTGGGTTATTCTGGGTTTTTTCCATAGAGTCCGGATTCTAAATCCCGAATTTTTCTGAGCATCAGAGCATCCTCATCTACGCAGTCTCATTCACCCAGCAGCAGCATTTCCAACAGGGCAGTGCAGAGGAAGAGCTCCAGCAACGCAGCAGAGAGTAGTGTTTTCAGTGGGAGAGCTTGAGGCCATTCCAACCCACTTTTGTCGACTTGAGTGCCATCTATTTTGAGGCACTGTTGTATTGTTTTCACCTCCATATTAATAAAATGGCTCAGCTGTTCCGTCTATTTTTATGGTGTTTTCAGTTTATTTCCATATTGTTGTAGCTTCCAGTTTATTGTGTTTTGTATTACTGTATTTTCTTATTTGGAATATTACAATGGCATCAGAGCTCATAAACTTAGCTCAATTTGTGGAACAACCGGTCTATGACACCCGAAGATAGAGAATACATTACGGACCGGACAAGGAGATACAAAAACAGAGAACACAGAAATTCGCTGGAATAAAAAGTGACGGATTTGTGTTGGATATTTCGGGCAAATGAAGATGAATCTTGAAAATCCGAGACATGAGTTTTGTGCAGAACGGACCAATTCAGTTTCCTAATAAGCAATTTTTCCAAATTTGGTCTGGATTGAGAGAAACGAAAGGTTCTCTGAGAGATACGAAAACAAAAAAACGCAGAAATTCGTTGGGATAAAAGTGACGGTTTTGTGTTGGATGCTTCGGGCAAATGAAGATGAATCTCGAAAATCCGAAACATGGGTTACAGTAGATCTCAAGGTATTAAAGCCTTTCGAAAGGCATATAAAAGGTTGAGTGAAAAATCAACTCGGGTGGATCCCATTTCCAAGGTCCACCTCCCATTTATCCAGGGGACGACGGACAAAATTGCCCATGTCCTTAGAAGAAATAATGTCTCTGCTTCTTTCAAGCCTCTTTGCACTATTAGAAATTCTCTTGGATCTGTTAAGGACCTTATCGACCCTAAGGACATGAAAGGGGTTTATTTGATTCCTTTTTCATGTGGAACTCCTTATATTGGAGAAACTGGTCGATCCATTAGGCAGAGAATCCGGGAGCATACTGCAGATTTTAGGCACACTGGTCCCGTAGCTCAGCGCTTGCTGAGCACGTGGAAAAATCTTGTCACCATGTCTGTATTGAAGATTCCAAAGTCGTTGCCAAAGTAGATCACTTCCACCATAGGAAATTAAGGGAAGCAATCAAAATTGAACGACATGCCAAGAATCTCAACCGGGATGATGGTTGGAAATTAAGTAAGAGTTGGATCCCAGCTCTGACCAGGTAATTTTGTTTTATTTTGTATTTACGTTCATTTTCATATTTATATATATATTTATATATATTCTCAATTTGCCAATTTAGTAATTATTAATTAATTAATTAATTAATTAATATTATTATTATTATTATTATTATTATTATTATTTTAAATTTTTATTTATTTATTTATTTATTTTATTTAATTAACTAATTATTAATTTATTTCATTTTACTTCATTTTTATTTATTTACTTTACTATTTTTATTTTCCTCATTTTATCTTTATTTATTAATTAAAATTATTTTTTGCCCCTCCCTATTTATTTATATAATGCCCTTAACCTTTTTAATTTATTTAATTAATTAATCTATCATTAAAAAATTTAATTCCTAACTAACTAATTCTTTTATAAAATTTTACCCCTCCCTTCTCCTTATTATAAATTAAAATTTCTTAACCATGTTTTCTTTATTTAATTAATTTATCATTAAAATTTTAATTCTTAACTAACTAATGGCTAGTTATTTTATTTATTTTTATTAAAATAAAAAAAAATTAATCCTCATTAATAAAATTGTTTATTTAATTAATTAATTTATTATTAAAAAAATTTAATTTCTAACTTTCAATGGTTATTTTCGGGCAATGATGCATCTCCACTATTTATTCATCAAGATCGATTTGTTTCTCCACCTTGCCCTGAGGATGAACCACATTAGCTGGTTCGAAACGTCGACCAAATCCAAATAATGTGATTAATCCGAAAGACATTTTTATCGCTTGAAGTAGTTTTTCCAAATTCGGTCTAGATTGAGAGAAACAGAAGGTTCTCTAAAGATAATTTTCTGAGATTTGTTGTGGTGGTTGTTTTCCAAATTCTTCCAATTGCAATACCAGATTTAACTTGTGCCCAAAAATGTCTCAGTGGGAGGAATTTGAAAATGTTACTAGGAGCCTCAAGAGACTGGCGAGGCAGCTCGAAGAGTGGTTGTTAGCAAGGGCAGCAAGAAGAAACAGTAGTTGTCAACCTACAGATGAAGAAAATAAGAAGAACATGATTATTGAAAGAAACATTAATAATAATACTGCAGAGATGAAGATGGGAGGCAGAGTTAGTGATGAGATGAGAGAGAACATATTCATGGAGGACAAATTTCATCTAGCTACGTTCCAGTTGATTAAGCATGAGGCTAATGGTATGCAGCAGACACCCTTGTTGGATTTGCCTTTGGTAGCCCCAGTAGACAGATTGGAGGAGGCAGTTGAGCACACATCCATTGATGAGGCATCTTGGTCTATGACAGAGCTTCAGAACGACAACCATCTACAGTTGACTGATGAACATGTCTTGCATGTTGGGTTGTCTATGGAGGAGCAGTTGGAGGCTCATCTCGAGCCCATGATGGAGGAGGATGTATAGCCATCCTTTCGGCTACCCATTGATGAGGGGCAACATAGAGACCACACATTGGGATTCCAGCATAGTTCGCCTCAGAGGCGCGCTGACAGGATCTACAGCGTTATCAGCCCACCCCTACCCATTGGATTGAGAGAGGGAGAGCTTTCTGGACATACCAGAAGGGATGACTAGGATAACAGTGCGCAGTAGATGGGTGGGGTGCCAGGAGATGTATCCATCCTTGATAAGACGCTAGGATATACAGTAGTATTAGCGCACACAGCAATGCCATCAGTTTCGGGCCAACCTTCTCGCTTTGAAGGAGAAGGCCACATCTGTGTGAGAGGCTATCCTACGGCAGAACGAGGAGTTGGAAGGCATGAGATTTGTTTGTGATAAGTCAGCGGCAAAATTGGTCCACAATGGGGTATGGTTGGATTCCCTAATTGTGCAATTAGAGGGCACATTGGAGTGTCAGAGCACCCCCCTTCAGGCATACATAGACAGGGTGCAGCACTCGTAGGATGGAGGGATTATTTTATGTGCGGGGATTCTTGCATTTGATTCTTTTCTCGAGGTTGGATGGCGAGAGGTACTGAGTTGGTACCCCATGGAGCAAGCTAGGCAGTTGGATACATCCATGGCCACATTTCAACAGAGTCCATGGATTACCAGAGGGACACGAGGGCCAGATTATTGTTGGGATCCAGGTGGGATTTCCCATCACATGATAGAGTCAGTAGGTGATGGTAGTCGTTGCGCGATGGCTTTGATGTTTGGGCACACACACATTTTCAGATCTCTATCAAAGCCCCGGACATCCCTAGTGACAGGATGGTTCGACAAGAGGGTACGCCCTTTTAAGGAGCTATCTCAGCATATCGACCGTGCGTGGAGTCACAGGGTGATTAGCCTACTTTGGCAGGAGCTTGTCGGAGGAGGTGGCATCGGCAGGCCACCAAACAGGGCAGGACGTAGAGACGGTGCTCTCTCATGGGTATATGGTACACTTGATCTATGGAGGATAGGATCAGTGATGTCATTGTCATTAGCATGTGAGGAGTTGGGTTGCTCCGATCCTTTAGAGCAGATGGGGAAATATAGCCCACCTCATGGGGGGTTTACTAGCAGAGTGGTGGATATTTTGACCCATGCAGGATACTATACGGTATAGGATGGTATAACCGTACCGGCGGTATCCGGTAGTGTATAGGGGCAGGTTGCAGCATACAGTGGCATGATGAGGAGTGCGGAGACACTTGGTGGTATGCAGTGACCCATGATACTGTAGTGTAAAAACTCTGGTAAACTTGAATAAGTATATATTATTATTGATAAAGATGAGATGATTACAATGGGGAATCACCGAGGCTTTAAATATAGCCTCATGGTGTCCCTTGGTGAAGAGGCATGATCTTTGATCATGCCCTTTCACTTAATAAAACCTAGGATAACTATATCTAACTAATAATTAATAAAATATACATAACATTGCCCCTCTCTTAAAGATGCTTTGTCCTCAAAGCATACATAACGATGGACAATGTTGACGAACGCCTAGGTTTCTTGAGCGGTGGGCTCTTGCTTCCCACATTTTAAAAAGATCGTGAAGCATCTTCTCGAGCTCCATATGTTGGTGATGTGGATAGCGACAAGATTTGATATTGACAGGGTCGGGTCCTTTCTTGACTTCTATTGGATGTTCATGTTCCTTATTAGGAGGTGTTTTTATTGGCAGGTCTTGGAAGACTTTTTCGTGTTTCCTAACTATTCCTTGTTCTTCTGGTGATTTTTCGTGATTTCTCTTTAGATTTAGAGGTAAGTTACCAACAATTATCGTTCGATGCAACTTCTCCTCATCATCAAACGCTTCCTTCTTAACAACCATATCTGCGTGAACATCGACGGCCTCAACAGCTTCTGGCACTGTATCAGTGGCTTCGAATGTGTTTATCTCTTCACATTTTTCTTTCAATTCTGGGGATGAAACATTTTGCTGTTTATAAGAAACTGTATTCTCATGGATTCTTTCATTTTCAACGACTATGTCTGTTGTTGCATCTGTGATAACAGTCACGTTAAATTCTTTATGTGGCTCCTTCACCAACATTGTTTCTTTTTCTGCCATTGGATTTTTATTTATATAAAAGTTTTCAATAACTTCTGTTGTTGCATTACTGGCTTTATAAGTGGATTGAGTTGCATTTTCTTCTCTTGGTTTCTCAGCTCTATAACTTTCATGGTTGATTTCAGAGTCTCTACTTCTAGGTGGTTCAACACCATAGCCTTCATGTGAGCTGATTTCCAATTCAACCTCATTTAATTGCTCTTTTTCAAACATGTTATATTCATGATGATGATCTGAATTAGCTGAATTTTTTAGTTGATTATGTTCGACATTTGGGAATATTGGAAGTTGTGTCTGACTTAACTTATCTATCTTATCATTTAGCTTATTGAAGAGTTCTGTCATCTTGTTCATTGCTTCGCTATGCTTTTCTGTGACCTCGTAATGATTTAGCCACATTTGTCTTTCTATTCGATTTGTCGTATCATGAACCTTTTTGATGTCATTGGAGTGTCTTGCAACTATTCCTTCAAGATCGACTAATCTTTTTCCTAAGTCATATGAATTATTATTGATTTGTTTCTCAAGATCCACCAATTTCTTCTGGAATTCGGTCATCGACATCGATGAAGACATTGACGTGTATGAGTTGGGGAATATTTTTCTGCCAGTTTTTCCCTCTTTTTTTTTTTTTAAATTAATTAATTAATTAATTAAATTAATTTTTTTTTGAAATAATAATAATAATTTCTATTATTATTATTATTATTATTATATATTAAATAATAATAATAATTATTATTATTATTTTATTATTTGAATTATATATATATATATATATATAATTATGGGGAAAAAGATTGTTAACCTTGAAAAGTCACGTTGTTTTTAAAAGTCACTTTGTTTTGAAAAGGCACGTTGTTTTGAAAAGGGAAAATGGGTTTTAATACCATGGGCAATTACCATGGGTCCAAAAACCACGAGCTTGTAAACTACGAGCAATTACTCTTCCTTTTTAATTTTACTTTGTCTTCACATGTACGTATTTCTTTATATATATATATCTCTTTTTACTTTTTCTTTTTCTTTTTCTTTTGGAACTATTTTCTTTTAAATATATATATATATATATATATATCTTTTAATTTATTTCCCCTTTTGTGTTAACTTTCCTTCTCTCTTTATTTTATTAATATATATATATTATATATATATATATATATTTCTTCCTTCTTCTTTTTAAAAACAGATGTTGTTGCCCACAAGCACTTGGTTTTTAAAAAAAATCTGCAATTTTGGAATTTTCTTATAATTCCTTAATTCTGGGTGATCACACAAATCCCGAAGAGCGATGACTTTGATACCAATGTAGTGTAAAAACTCTCGTAAACTTGAATAAGTATATATTATTATTGATAAAGATGAGATGATTACAATAGGGAATCACCGAGGCTTTAAATATAGCCTCATGGTGTCCCTTGGTGAAGAGGCATGATCTTTGATCATGCCCTTTCACTTAATAAAACCTAAGATAACTATATCTAACTAATAATTAATAAAATATACATAACAGATACAGCGCAGTAGACACTTAAAGCGTTGCCTCCAAGACGACTTATGGACAGGGGCATTAGGTGTACCCTGGGATGCAACTCACCTAGGATTGATGAGGACATTGTTGAGCATCTGGACACACCACATCTAGGAGAGACATGGCTACTAGGGTGTTATCGACAGATCCGAGGAAGAGGTAGTGTCGTTCGGAGGATTACTCTTGAGCATTCAGGCAGCAAGAATGAGTTGAGGAGAAAGGGACTTTGCTTCATCTGCAAAGAACCTTGGAGGCTTGATCACTCATGCTTGAGTGATGCAGATGATGTGGCAGAGGTAGAGCAGGAGGACATTCCTTCTGTATGCCAGGACGAGGATTCTGAAGCAACAAAACTGTAGGCTTTTTGACTTTAATGTAAAAATACACAAGAGGTATTTGTAATAATAACTTATTATATATAAAATGTATAAGTGATAATAAATGTTACAATGAGGCCTTGCTTATATACCTAGGCAAGTAGCTTTTCATGACTGGACATGCCTTTTCACTTAACTAATTACTATTTAAGATAATCATCATTTGATTATTATTTACATTTATTTCTTCTATTAGTTATGAATTATATTCATAACAGATTCTTCTTCAGATGAATCCATGGGGTCATATGAGGATGATTCTAGGGAGCATGAGCAGTCATGTGGAGTTGAAGACAGTAGGCCGGATTTGTCTTCTAGCATACAAGGTGAGCATTCAGAGGACTCGATGAAAGATATTCAGGATGATGAGTCACTTGTGATGATTCAGCTTGAGACGCATATGGTGGAGCATGGGGCAGCTAAGGAGGAGGCTATCCACATCATGCATGATAGTCCTTTGGGGGAGAACCAGATGGAGGCTCACAGTGAGTCAGTGTTAGGTATGCGGCTAACCTTGGGGTCAGCCATTGAGGAGGAGTTGTTGGAGATCGTGATGCATCCATCTTTGGGGCGACCCATTGATGAGGTGTCGGTAGATGCACATATAGTTAGGGGGACTGCAATAATTTCAGGGAGCAGCACTCTCCATGAGTACATCGATGGGGCTTGCAGCATACCTTGCCCACTTGGGCCTATATAGAGAGAGGGGCCTTCCTTTTCAGGTAGTTCTCGTTGACAGGCAGGACAAAGCAGCATGAGTTGAGTATGAGTTGGCGATCACACCCCAGACATGTTCCATATGCAGATATCACCACATTGGATTCTTCGACCGGGATAGACTGGCGAGAGATCATGAGTTGGTATCCTATTGATGGTACAATCTTCTTAGTCAGGAGCTAGCGGAGCAGGGACTCGTAGACATGACAGATACTATAGTTTATAGTTGGCAGTGGGGCACATGTCTACAGCCCTTCAGCAGTCCATCCCAACTTCGAGAGAGTAGGATCAGCATTGGATTGAGTCAGGGGTTGGATTGGAGAGAGGTGATGAGTTGGTACGCAGTTGGTGGGGCAACTTATACAGTCAGAGCTACGGCACAGCAGGGGCCATGGAGCATTGATGCATGTTGGCGGTCTTCACCTCATGAAGCAGTAGCTATAGCCAGATGCAGTGCAAAGTCCAAGCTAGGGGACTTGGGAGATGATCGGCCATGGTGGCATTGGGATCCAGGAGGATTGATTGACGATAGGTGTGGTGAGAGATTAGTTTGGGATCCTGGCATTGAGGGGTTTGTTCCGGGTAGCTTGACACAGGGGCATAGCCTCACTGAGGGGTTTGTATGGAATCTGGGCATTGGGTCTCAGTTGCATCAAGCCAACAAGGTGGCCCACATCTTTGCAGTTGCTTGAGGACAAGCAACGTTTTGGCGGGGAGGACTGTAATGTTCCTAATTTAGCTTTTAGCTAATTAGAATATTAAATTTTGTCTTCCTTAATTAATAGATGAATAAGAGGGTAAAGGAACCCATAAATCCCTTTAGTAGAATAAAACCACTTCACCAGTGTGAAAGTGGAACAACGTAGTAATGGAGGGGGCCAAGAGATCATGTGAACAACGCAATCAAGGAGGAGGATATGGACCAAGAGAGCAGCACAATTATGATGTGGGCCCAGTGGTGTGAGGGTTCCACAAGTATAAGAAAGAGGTGAGAGCCGCCATAGAGAGCATTATGGATTATTATTATTTTCTTGTCATTCACGACTTGAGCACGTTTAAGATGTTTCGCCGAGTCTGCAGTGTTGTCTACAACGAGTGTGTCTCCGAGCAGAGATCCCAACCTCATCCTCGGGGGACTTCGAGTGCCTACTCAAGAGAGGATTCATGTTGTCCATGCGAGTTGATCTCATCATCCGGCATTCAAGCCACTTGCAGACCCTCTAGTGTTGCGCAGTCATTCAATGACTTAAGCAATCAAATAGCAGAGTTCATCAGAAGAGGTTGAAATTCCATAGCATCTCCGCTTGGAATCCATTGAAGGGATCAGCCCTTCAATAGTTGGGCTTGGGACTACTTGCAGCTATTCTATCTTTCAATTCAGCCCATAGTTCTGCATACCCAACAGTTATGCATTGCAAACCCTAGGAGGGTGATTTTTCGAGGTCAGCTAATCCGAAAATCCTTTCTGGGTTATTCTAGGTTTTTTCCATAGAGTCCGGATTCTAAATCTCGGATTTTTCTGAGCATAAGAGCATCCTCATCTACGCAATCCTATTCACCCAGCAGCAACATTTCTAGCAGGACAGCGCAAAGGAAGAGCTCCAGTAGCACAGCAGAGAGTAGTGTTTTCAGTGGGAGAGCTTGAGGCCATTCTAGCCCACTTTTGCCAGCTTGAGTGCCATCTATTTTGAGGCACTGTTGTATTGTTTTCACCTCCATATTAATAAAATGGCTCAACTGTTCTATCTATTTTTATGGTGTTTTCAGTTTATTTCCATATTGTTGTAGTTTCCAGTTTATTTTGTTTTGCATTACTGTCTTTTCCTATTTGGAATATTACACTCATTTCACCTCTTTGTTGAGTGTACCATCATTCATGAGTTGTTATCATCATTACATTCATTTTTATCATGGTTTCATTCAGTCCAGAGTCTCCATTAGGTCTTAGGGTTCCAAGGTCATCAAATCATCATTTCATGCATAAAGTCCACCAAGTGAAGGAGTCACAATAAATAAATTTCACCAATAAATTTGATTTTAGAGCAAGATGTAATTTTATGTTCCTAATTTGTAATAAGTTCTCAGAGTTCCAAGTAGCTGCACACTCAAAGTTCCATCAGCAAAGAGAAAAGTTTCAAAAGTCAAGCAGTGTTCCTAAGCCATCAAAAGATGAATTTCAATGATCTAATTCAGAAATTAAAGATAAAGAAGCAATATAAAGTCAATTTCAAGAAAGGAAATGTGGGTCCCAAGTTTGTTTAATGACATTTTTCAAGTATAAAGGCTCCCAAAGACCAAGAAGTCATTCATTTGCATCCTCAAGCATCAAGCTCTCCAAGTTACCAAGAAAAAAATCGATTTTTCCTTCAGAAAATCGAGTTCTGGCACCTTCGTTGCGCTTTTTCCAAAGGCACTGCACTTTTTGTAGGAGGGACGTTGCGCTTTTCACAATCCCTCATTGTGCTTTTCCTTTGTACATTGCGCTTTTTGCAGAAGGGAGCGACGGTCCCAAATCATCCTTGCAGAGGTTCTCAGCTTTAGTTCAGGGTTTCTACATCTATTTGCAAGTAAGTACACCTCATATAGCCCCTCCCTTCAGCTTGTGGTGTTAGATTTATGGTGCATACCCTCCCCTACTGTAATATCCCGAATAGAAATAGACAGTAATATAAAGCCACATAAACAAGCATTTACAACAAATAGAGAGACATCACATAAACAATGCAAATATGGAGAAACGTTGAGCCATTTTATTATGTAACTGAAAGATACAATGAGTACTGTTGACCACACTTTGTCAACGACCCCATAGCAGTACATCCCCATTTTTTCAAATGGGATTCATCATGTTCGACGTGTTCGCGCTGTTGACCACACTTTGTCAACTACCCCATAGCAGTACACCCCCATTTTTTAAAATGGGATTCATCATGTTCGACGTGGTCGCGCCTTTTAGATTCCATCATCAGTCGACAATTTTATGAATGATGTATACTCGTTTTGCATGTTTATGATATAAATGATCTAAATAAGACCGTCAATGTATGTAACAACCTAGGTAAGCCTAGTATGTTGGTGACGATCTCTATCCTAGGAGGTTTTTTGTCTCACTGATTTACTTGTGTTTTTCGACACAAGTTATCGGCAGAGTTTTCCCCTCTAGGCTCACTCCAAAGCTAAGATGGATTTTGTCATCAGCATGCTAAGTGAGTCCTAATGTTTTCTATCGAGTCCTTGTAAAAGTAGTTTGAGCTACTTGGTCTACTAGATCATGTTTTGAGTCGCAGAATTGGGTATCTATTTGAGGGTCTATACGAATGGGTATTCCCCCTTCATGTGTCTAAATGTATTATCTTATGTAAAGAGGGTTGGAAAAATAATTAAAATCCCCTCTCAATCAATTAATTAAATTTTCTGGTCAATTAATTAAAAAATCTTAAGCCAGAAATTTAATTAATTTTAGGTCCTAGGTGAGGATAAAATTCTTCAAAGGAAAAATTCGTTGGTCCTTAAAAAATGAATTTTTAAAGGCCCCAGGTCAAGGGAATATTGAGAATTTTAAGAAATTTTGGACCCTTGGGCCTAGGTGGTTAAGTCAAAGTCAAAATTTTGGGGTAATTAACTCAAAAATAGTATTTTTGAGTTAATTAAAATGGATTTAAATGATAAATTCGTTTTTTCCCCAAATTTATAATTTCGACGGTCCAGATTAAAAGATGATCAAATCTTATCGACGGTCGAGATTATTTTGACATGGATCAACCGAACTAGCCGTTGGAGATTTTGTCCTATAAATTAAAGGTCTTTATTAGTCTTGAGTCATCCGATCTCTGGATCGTGCACTTGTTCTTGGAAGCTCTTGTAATTTCTTTTGATGAATAAAGCATAAAGACTTTGGGGTTACAAACTTTGGTGTTCCCTTTCCAGATCTATGTGGTGATATTGTCTCTAAACTCTGCTACTTTATTTGGCATTTTTATGGTTGATGGCCTTCATGGATTAATCTGCATATAGGTATCTTGTGCAGTTTTCTGGGTTCATAAAATGACATTTTGATTTTTCTGAAGGATCTCATGTTATTTTCTTAAATCTCTATCAATCTAAAGTTCAGATCTAAGTGTGCAAGGAATTTTTTTTAAGATTTGAGCGTCTGGGGAAGTCTTCAGTTGGTCCAGCCGACTCTGATTCATAAATCTGAAAAAGCCCATTGTTTCTAATTTCCTGAATCTATCTTACGAATTTGTGTTTTTACAGGGTCTTTTAAGGCTTGTGCCTCTCTTTAAAATTTCTAATTTCTAAAAATTGTACTGAAAAAGGTTCAAATCTGGCCATGAGGGCCTCAGATCTGTAAATTAGTTTGTAAATTTATAATTTTTAGGGCTGTAAGGGTTTAATAATTTTCTTGGTGTCTACATTTTCAGGATCTGACTAGTTTCTTGCAGGTTGTAGGTTTCACTCATAATTTTTTTTTTAGCTCTGAGCCAGATCTAACCCCCAAGGGCCAGATCTAGCCTCAGAATTGTTTCTGTGGGCAAATCTGCATGGTTTCGATTCAAAGAGCATCAAAAATCTAAGTTTGCTGGGCGAAATTTATGTGTACTGGGTTTTCATTGTTGCCAAAAATGTTGTCAAGTCCACCTCTCACTCTGCAAGCCCGTCCTTTCTTTGCTGCCATCGATCTTCATCAAATTTGTCATCCTCATTGAGCGTCCCTCACTCTCCTATCCGCTCAGCCCCTTCCCTTGCCTTCACGCAGTGTTGTTCTCCTTTTCGTTGAGCCCTTCCATCGTTTCATCTCTGCCTTCACTCAATCTACATACGAATCCTACGCTGCATTTGCTATCCTCCTCTGTCATCGTGCCTCTTCTCTGCGGTCTTACCCTTCTCCTTGCTGTCCCCCGCTGCCTTCAAACGAAACCCTTCCTTCATTCGAGTCTCTACGCCCCTGCCTTTGCTGTGGCAAACAACATATGCCCGTCGTCGAGCTCTTGTCTCCTCATGTCGTCCGTCCATCGACCTGCAGGATGAAAGCAAACAAACAAACGCATATTCAACATCCCTTACATGTATACGCGTTGATTTTTTAATCGGACTCCCTTTGTTACGTAGACTTTAGATTTTAAATTCGATTTTTTTTATTTGTTGTTTTAGTTTAGTTTGATTAGATTTCGATTTTGGTAGGTTTTAGATTAGGATTTTAACTTCAATTTATTTTTAAGTTTAAATTTAGTTTAAGTTAGATTTAGATTTTAATCTTTTAGATTTAATTTAGTGTAGTTCTAATTTAGTTTTTTTTAATTTAGTTTGATTTTAGATCTAACTTAGATTTTAATTTAGTTTAGCCTCAGTTTAATTTTTGTTTCAAGATTTAAAAAATAAATAAAATATTATAAAAATTCCAAAAATACCAAAAAAATAAAAAATAAAAAGTCCAAAAACTTTAAAAAAAAAATTCTGAGTCCTATAGTCAAATGAGCTTAAATTTTTTATCCAAAATTTGACTGTGGAGCATTTCTAATTTCTGGATTGAGTAAATTGAAACATTATAATTTAGGAAATATTTCAAGCATATGGCATTTTAATTTAAATGATCGTTTCATGATAAATTTTGTTGATTGGCTTAAGTATCTTAATGAATGATTGTGGTGCTTTTTACTGAATATCATTGTAGTCATCTATATTTTCATAGCAACAGTTTTACATCCATTACTGTGCTTTAATTACACAACGAGATCTTTTAACTCCATAAGACACTGGTTTTAATATAATTGATCTTGGAAATCTCGTTATTCTTATCAAGTATTTGGTGTTTTAGCTGTGTCTCCTAGATTGGTTGATTTGCAACCAATTCTTGTCCTTCATTTCTGTTAGGGTCTACCTCCCTTAGCTTGCAAGGAGACAGCTTAAATAGAGAAATTGGGGATAAAGGTGATAGCCCCCGATCTGAGCCGTTGTCGCGGTGCCTAGACAATCTGTGTGACAACACGCGCTATTCAAATTCCATCGACAACTGACAGTTTTATGAACGATGTAAACCCATTCTGCATGTTTATGATGTAAATGATCTTAGTAAGACCACCATGTATGTAACAACCTAAGTAAGCCTAGTATGTTGGTGACGATTTCTATCCTAGGAGGTTTTTTGTCTCACTGATTTGCTTGTGTTTTTCAACACAAGTGATTGGCAGAGTTTTCCCCTCCAGCTTCACCCCAAAGCTAGGATGGATTTTGTCATCAAGATGTTAAGTGAGTCCTAGTGTTTCTACCGAGTCTTTGTAAAAGTAATTTGGAAATAATCCTAGCTAATTGGCTAGATTACTTTATTACAAGTTGCTTGGTCTACTAGATCATGTTTTGAGTCGTGGAATTGGGTACCTATTTGAGGGTCTATACGAATGGGTATTCCGCTTTCATGTTCTAAATGGATTTATCTTATGTAAAGAGGGTTGGAAAAAATAATTAAATCCCCTCTCAGTCAATTAATTAAATTTTCTGGCCAAATTAATTAAAAAATCCTAAGCCAGATATTTAATTAACTTTAAGTCCTAGGTGAGTCAAAATTATTCAAAGGAAAAATTCGTGGGTCCTTAAAAAATTAATTTTTAAAGGTCTCAGGCTAAGGGAATATTGAGAATTTCAAGAAATTTTGGACCCTTGGGCCTTGGAGTTAAGTCAAAGTCAACATTTTGAGGTAATTAACTCAAAAATATTACTTTTGAGTTAATTAAAAATAAATTAAATCATAAATTCAAATTTCCTCAAAATTATAATTTTGACGATCCAGATTAAAATATGATCAAATCTTTTCGACAGTCGAGATTACTCTGACATGAATCAACTGAACTAGCCGTTGGAGATTTTATCTTACAAATTAGAGGTCTTTGTTAGTCTTTGAAATCATCCGATCTTTGGATCGTGCACTTGTTCTTGGAAGCTCTTGTGATTTTTTGATGAATAAAGCATAAAGACTTTGAGGTTACAAACTTTGGTGTTCCTTTTCCAGATCTATGCGGTAATATTGTCTCTAAACTCTGCTACTTCTATTGGCTTTTGATGGTTGATGGCCTCTATGAGTTAATCTGCATACAGGCATCTTGTGCAGTTTTCTGGTATCTAAAATAGCATTTTGATTTAACGGAAAGATTAGTTATCTATTTTTCTGAAAGGTCTCATGTTTATTTTTTAATCTCTATCAATCTTAAATTCGGACCTAAGTGTGCAGAGATCGTTTTTTAAGGTTTGAGCATTTGGGGAAGTCTTCAGTTAGACGAGCCGACTCTCAGATTTCATAAATCTGAAAAAGCCCATTGTTTCCTAACTTCTAAGGTTATCTTACAGAATATTTTTTTCAGGGTATTTCTAGAGCTTGTGCCTAAATAAAAAAAATTATCCTAATTTTTATTTTTATTTTTTTGAATTTAAAGTTAGATCTAGCTAGAGCCTTATATCTTCAGATCTGGGAGTGAAGTCAGACTTATACTCCTCAGATCTGATAGATCTGCAACTCTTGTGCATAGATCTGTAAATATATTGTATAGATCTGTAATTTACATGTGTAGATCTGAAGTTTTGTAACATAATTTTGAATTCTAACATTTGGGTTTTTAGGATTTTTGCTATTTTTGTACATATTGGGTATTGGGTTTCTTTTCTTCACTTGTGTAGGATTAGATCTGAAAAATTAGCTAAGGAAATCTTCAGATCTGAAAAATCAGCCAAGGAAATTTTCAGATCTGAGCCAAATCTAGACCCTGGAGGGCAAGATCTGGGCTCAATATTTGTTTGCAGGAATAGATCTGAAAAAATTAGCCAAGGAAAACTTCAAATCTGAGTCAGATCTAGACCCTTGAAGACGTATAGGTTTTTGAGGCTATTTTCACAAGATTTTGGTCTCCAAATTTCTAATTTTCAAACAGTAACATTATCCCAAAATTTCAAGAATTTTCAACGGTGGGATCTTCAAAGCCTTGGGCTAAGGGTTTGATCTTTAAACCCTTATTTTCTGCAGATTTTATTACAGCAAGCAAATCACAAATAATTAAGCCCTAAAAACACATTTTATATGGTCAAAATTGTTTAGAATTGCAAAATCTTCATTTTCAGAATTTTTGACCATTTGGGCATCTTTAAATTTTCCTAGATCTGATTTTGAAGCTTGCTGGAAATTCTGCATAACTGTGTAAAATTAGATCTGGACATTTTTTATGCATATCCTAAATAAGGTCTAAAAAATTTGAATTTTCAATTTTTTGGCAAAACTTACTATTTTTAGACATTGTGGGGATCATTTTCAGTATTTTCAGTTTGTTGATCTGTTATCATTTTACTGTTATTATAAATTTATCAGTTCTGAAAATCAATGAATCAAACTCTCTGAAAGCCTTAAAATTGAAATTTTCAAGTTTTAATATATTTTTGCTATTTCTGGAAGTATTTGGCAGCGATTTTGGGCAGTTTTATTTTGCTGATCTGTCACTGTTTCACTGTTGAAATAAAAATATCAGATCTGAAATTTCTCTTAATCAAGCCCTAAAAATTGATTTTTCTTCAAATTCATCAATTTTTACTATTTTTTGTTATTTTGGGCATTGGTGCCGGCATCGTTTGTTTGCTGATCTATGGTTTAAATCACTGCTGCAATTTATATTTCAGATCTGAAATCTTGCTGAAGAATATATTCTAAGTTTGACTATAGGTTTCTGAATTGGAATTATATGGAATATCATAAATTCGGAAATATTGGAAATATCTGGCATTTAAATTTAAATGGTTGGTGATTAACTGTGGTTGGTGATCATTGAGCTATTTTTAATTGTGATTTTAAATTACTTGAAATCGGTAGTTAATTGTTTAAATCAATTTTGGGAATATTTCAAGTGATGATAGATTGCATGTCTTTATCGAACATTTTTAATGCATAATTGTGAGGGTGTTTTATCGGATATCATTGTGGTGAATTTATTTTTCATAGCAGCAGTTACATAGCAATTACTTGGCTTCAATTTCATAACGGGATATTTTGACTCCACAAGGCACTGGTTTTAAAGTCTCAAATATAATTGGATCTATAAAATCACATTAATCTTAACAAGTACTTGGTCTTTTAACTATGTCTCCTGAATTGGTTGATTTTCAACCAGTTCTTTTTCTTCATTTTTGTTAGGGTCTACCTCCCTTAGCTTGCAAGGAGATAGCTTAGATAGAGAGATTAGGGATAAGAGCGACAACCCCCGATCTGAGCCGTTGTCGCGGTGCCTAGACATTTTGTGCGACAACAGGTACAAAGGTGATCAGAATGATGGCACCTTGGCTTGCACAAGGCAAGCTGGAAATACTCTCAAAAATGCTCAAGGAATCGCTGCTCTGTCAAGGACTGCGTAATCTCCAAAGTTGTTGCTGTTATTGCCGGACTGCTACTACTGCTGGAATGGGATGGCTCTTTGGGGTTGTTCCCCTGCTCAGAAAAATATGAAACTTTGGGAATGAGCTCTTCTCTAAATACCCAGAAAAGCACAGAAAGGAATTCCGCAATGGATGACCCCGAAATTTGACCTCCCTTACAGAATAACGCTATCCCAGTGAAACACACTGGCCCTGAATGATCCTCTGTAAATAATGGCCTCCTCCTGTACCAAAATGACGAAATAGTGAAGGGCTAATCCCTTCACACTATCTCAGGCTGAATCCCCTGATAAATCCTCACTTCCGGAACTGCCTCTACCACAAACTGCGTGATCTCTCCCAGAGACTGTGTTGCCCAAGCAAATGCGTAATTCCTGGCTGAAGATACTATGGCTCCCTCCTGCAAAACAATGGATAGAACTCCTCACCCGAGCTGGCACTTGAAGTCCCTAGGGGCTGAGGTTCGGATCTCCGCTCGGAGACACTCGATGTGCTAAACAGCACTTGCAGACTTCGCTCAACAGCAAAAGCGTGCTCAATGTCAAAAGACAGCAATCATAGATGCATAATAGAATGAGAGAATGAGGAGCCTCTTCTCACCCGGGCCCCACCAAACTGCGATTTCCCTCTTGGTCCATGTTGTCCCTCTCTCACTGCGTTGTCATGGGCCCACGTTGCCACTTCCCTCACGCTGCCACTTCATCATCCTGGGCCCCACGCTGCCAAATAATTATATGCTCAAGTGACTTTAGGGAATTTTTATTTCCTAAGTGTAGGTTGTGTGTCTCATCACCCACTTTATTAACTGAATTAACTTTAGAAAAGCAAAACTAGCCAAAATTAATATTACCAATTAGTTGTTGCTAATTGGGAATATTACAGTCCTCCCCGCCAAAAATTGCTTGTCCTCAAGCAATAGCTGAACAAGCCTCCTCTCTAGCTGATGCTCCCCACCATCACTGCAAAATGTGCCTGGGTCCCAGATGCGCCACTGAATCTTCCTTGTCCTCTGGATCACCCTAATATGAAGAGATCTCTCAATGCCAGGATCCCAAGCCATCCTGTCCAACATGAAGCTCCACCTGCGCCACTCGCCATCCTGCCATGCTAATGAAGTCCCCCACTTCATCAGTGACTCGCTAAAGCCCGATGGAAGATATACATGATCTCCCCATGTAGTATACAGCTCACCCCTAGAGGTTATCAAGTTGTGTAGAGTTGTAATGCTCAAGCATCCTACTAATCTCTTAGAGGTACCACCATGCTGACGCTGCGCTACTCTGATAATGAGTTACTCCCCGTCATGCGCAGACTGTATCCTCCTCTCCTGAGACCTAGTGGCAGGAGATCTATGAGACAAGCTCATCCGGACCAGGAATTGCCATGATGCCAATACCTACCCCTCCGAATGTAGCTCTGAATCTATGCAGCAACAGAGAAAGTCTGCCTTGCCATCCAACAAAGGCCTTTGTGTACCCCCATGTGCCCACCCAATAGTGAACTAGATCACTCTCTATCCTGACTCCGACCATCATGAGGCAGAATGGGCTACCAATCAACTGAATCTCTACATCCCATAGTCGGGCCTGCTGCACTATAGCTCTGACAACTACGGGAATCCCTCCGTGCCTCATCTCTAGTCCCTGCTCGTGACCAATATAGAGGGTCCATATATCATGGGAAAATATGATGCATGCTAACCTGCCCTGTGTCGGCCATTGTGTAGTACCGATGACCGCTGGAAGCCATATGTGACAAATAGCCACCCCCTGAATGCAATCAATAAATGGATATCTGATACTCACAATTGACTCAAGGTATGTGGATCCCTCCTATCCCTGCCAACCATCTCCACTGAATCTGCCATCCACCCTCTCGATAATGTGTCGATACATTGTCTGGATCCCAGACACATACTGGGATGCTACCTCTGTTGTTCCCAGTATCCTCTGCTCATGCATGGTCTCGACATGCCCTGAGAAAAGAGTGACGCATGTCTCCCTCATGACCCGCTCCCCAAGCATAGGCTCAGCGATGACTGATGTGCCACCCCTGCAGAGGATCATCTCATCCCCTAACTTGTGGTTGTCAACTAGCGCACCGACCTAGTGCCACTGCTGAGAAGTCTCTCCCTTAGTGTGTTGAGTGTCATCCAAATATCTTGGGTGAGCCTCGTGTACCCCGTTGCTCATGCCCAGAGTGCCAAAGGACAACAACAGAATCGACTGTGCCCGTGAGTGATGTAGAAGAGGGTCAGGCGCGTGAGTCCCCACAGATACCGTCAAGTATCGCTCATCTGTCTCCCCATCGATCCTGGGTGAACTACCCCCAAAGGTATGCCCGGTTTTCCTATCCATGAGTCTCCCTGGAGGCAATACTTTAAGACCCTGTTGTGCAGCACCGTACACCCTCGCATACCACCGATCATCCATGTACTCCTTGACATGCCACTGCACACTAAGGCATACCCTTGTACACCGCGAGATACCCCCTAAATATTTCACCCTCCCATCACTTCCCTAAGCTCCCTAATCCCTTTATACATTCCCCCAAATTTTCCCTCACCCATCACAATCCCCTAACCCTACAATCCTACTCCCTCTCGCTTCCCCTTCTTCCCTAGGGTTTTCAAAAAAACAAACTAAACAAAATGGAGGAAGAAAGAAACATAATGGAGGAGGAAAGAAATGCCACAGAAGAAGATAAGAAAACATATAACAAAGGAGGGAGAATTCTGAGATTAGAGCCAATAGACACTAGGGAATTAATGGCATCACCCTTAGTTGTCAAATGTTTCTAGCATGTAGGTTTCTTTGAATTTTGTGAGATGGTACAAAGACTCCAAAGTCATCCTACTTTGACCAGGGTTTTCATCAGCAACCTCCAACAAAACCAAGTGACAATAGCAAGGGTGAATTTCACTATTTCCACTAACATCATTGCAGCAGCAACAGGAATACCAAATGTGGGTGAAAAATGGTTTAAGACTAAGGATTTGGATGCCCAGTTGTATTAGCCTTACCTCAAGGCACCTTACAAAGATAACATCAAAAATATTTTTCCTTTTGGTCAGTTGTTGAATAGGTTTGCCCCCATGATGAAAATCATCATGAAATACTTCACTTGTGAGGGCAGATTCTCCAGATTATATAGCTATCACATTAAGTTGCTCATGCATTTCACTAGGGTGAAATTGCTCAACCTCCCCTATTACTTGTACAGAAGCATTGATAAAATGGCCTACATAGTGCAAAACAGAGATTATGAGCTTCAGATGAACAACCTCTTCCATCACTCTATGATTAAAATCATTGTCCTTCACCACCTCAATCAGTTGAACATAGCATGGGAGACTTTCATTGAGGCAGATGTCTTCACTGCAAGACCAAATCAATCTGCTAGACCTATTCCACCACCAGCATCAGTTCCTCATAGGAAGACTAGGCTATCTAGCAGGGCTACAGTGAAACAAACCAAAGAGGTCAAAGAGGTCAAAACCTACCAGAGGGGACCTAGGCAAGTGTTTGCTCCACAAATTGTGGAAGGGGCCTTGCCTTCTTCATCAACAAAACAGGGAAATCAAAAGCAAAAAGAGGGAGTTGTTCAAGAGGAGGAAGACCATGAGGAAGAAAGAGAGTTTGACTTGGTGGACTTGGATGTCCAAGATGATCATGAAGCCTCAAATCTGATCATCAAAGAGAAAGATGCCACAATTAGAGAGTTGTGGGACAATATGCCCAGAGCACAATTTGTCATATCCTTCCTTGAACAAGAAAACAAGCAGCTGAAAGATAAACAAACACTCTTGGAATTAGAGTTGCTGAAGGCCAGAGGCAACACACGAAAGGCAAAGCAGTGATGGCACCTGATGAGTCTGACCATGGTGAGACTCAAACCACCAAGACAAGACCAAAAACAAGAGGTCTTAAGAGAGCATTAGAGCAGGAGAAACATGAGGCAGAAGAACTCAGTTTTGAGGAAAGAATAGCAAAGGAAATCAGTGATGACAGAGAAGTGTGGCTTGACAAAGTGAGCATCCACCTTGAGAAGCTCCTCCATAAGGCCAATAAGGACAATGAGATGCTCAGACACATGGCTAACAAATACACCAGTAGAAACAAGATTTGCAACATCAGAATCAAGAAGTTGAAGGATAAACTCAAGCAAACCCTAATCAAGCAAAAGGAGGAGGATAAACTTGAGTTACTTGTTGATGCCTCCTTGATTGCTTGAAACACCTCATCAGCACTTCATCTACCAATTTTGAAGAGTTTTGGGCAAGTTTTCAAGTTTTTGGGCATTTTTGCTAATTTTGACAGACTTTTTGCACAGTCAGCGTGCAAAAAGCGCAGCGTGGGCCACACTACGCTTTTTGTGGAGGCCTCCAAATGAGAAACTCTTTGCATATTTGGATTCAGAGTGATGTCTACATCAACTTTTGACTATTGGCACTCAAGAAATAGAGATTTTGACAGGTGGAAATTGCAAAAAACCACCTTTCTACCTCCTTTTTCAGCCTTTCGCTGCGCTTTTTGAGCAATCTTGGGAGATTGCATTTTTTAGGAGCTTCACTCAACCATTTTCAGAGCTTGAGCACATTTTTGACAACTAGATTGGAAGAGCTTTCCAATGAGCCATCTTGGGCCCAATTTGGACTTTGGGAAGTCACTCAAAAGTAGCTTTGAAGGCCCACGTTGCGATTTTCAGCAAGGACGCTGCGCTTTTTACAGTTGACTGATTTTTCAAGAATTTTCAAGTTTTCTCAATTGATTGATGGATTTCAACGAAATTTATTGATGTAATGGTGAAATGTAAATGTAATTATGTCATAAATAGTTACTAGGGGTAGACACATCATGTAAATATATAATTTTGGTCAAAGTGAATCAGTTTCATAAATGATAGGGATGAGTTGGCTAACCTCCCTAATCATTACGATTCTAATTGAGGATTTTGGGGATCAGCTCCACAAGTCAGGGATTCGACCCCTGAGAGTGGGAGAAGTAGTTTTTGGTCAATATCTTTCATTTCCTTTCTCATTGCAAGGGTTGGATGCTGTAGAATTGATCATTGAACACTAGTGTAATCAGACTTTTGGCAGGAAATAATAGACTAAGTTGCAGCTATTTTGATGGGATTCCTGTGGTAATGTGATTCGACATTGCTTCTTCTTATGTTTGCAAATGTTTGAATGTATTGTGATATTCATATTCATGCCATCTCTGAATGAAATTGATTCCTAAGTCAAAAAGACAGAATTCATTAGCTTATGCTCTGTTTTGGAGGAATAGTTACACTTTTGTTTCATCTTCTTCTAATTGAAAAGAATTCATGTTTGCAATGCTCTTTTTTGAAACCCTAGCAGTCTAAACCACTCCATCAAGATACCTTAATGTGTTAAAGTGTTTACCTACCTTGCCCCATCAGATCTCTGCAATTCTGGTCCTTATTTGCCCTGACCTAGTTCTTCCCTGAAAATCAATCAACCAAACCCTAGTGCTACTATACCTAGCCTAAAATCCTCTTGATCCAGTCATATTAGTTGTGATCCTATGGAGAAAGCCCTCTCCTGCCTAGTAGGGCTAGCTACTTGGCAAAATATTGGTCTGTGGTTACCTTTGTTGGTCTCTTCTCAGCCCCGGAGATCCGGTGGAGTGATAACAAAATCAATCCTTCATCGTCCGCTCAGCACAAGTGGATTCTGACAGCTACAGATTATTTTACAAAGTGGAATGAGGGAATCCCAACCAGGCAAGCAACTGATTTGGTTATTATTCAATTTTTGGAATCTAATATCTTGTCCAGATTTGGTTGTCCGCAAAAGATCATCACAGATAATGCAACTACATTCAAATCCAAAAAGATGGTGGAATTTTGTGAGAAGTACAATATCACATTGGGTCATTCAGCTGCATACTACCACAAGGTAATGGTTTGGTCGAATCTTCGAATAAGTCCTTGTTCAACATTATCAAGAAGATGTGGGAGGCAAACAAGAAAAATTGGCATAAGAAACTCATCAATGCCTTGAAGGCAGACAGAGTAAGTGATAAGAATTCCATAGGCATGTCGCCTTTTGAGTTACTATATGGGGTTGATACAGTATTTCCTACTCTCATTGTTCCAGTCATGAAGATGTTGCAGGAAATTGGCAGTGAACCGAATGATGTTCAGCGTTGGATAAATCAAATGATCCATTTACAACAAACCAGGGAGGAGGTGTTTCAAAACACTTCTAAGCTTCAAGAAAGAATCAAGAAAGTGTATGATCGCAAGACAAAGGTAGATGATTTCAGCGTTGGTGATGTCCTCCATTGGGATGCTCGAAATGAAGATAAAGGGAAGCACGGAAAGTTTGAGAATTTAGGGAAAGGACCATACAAGATTTCAGCTTCAAGAGGAAAACATTCTTACTTATTGGAGGAAATAAATAGGGAAGATTGCGGAGGAGGACCAGTCAATGGTAGGCTTCTCAAACACTACTTATTTTGATCAGATTTCTGAGATTTCTCACTACCATTGTATATATCATTTTACTTTTCTGTCGAAGTCTGAAGGAGTTAATCAACGAAGCTTGGAGCCGAAAGTGAAGGCCATAAAGTTTCCATGATTGGTTGTTAATTTCTAAGTACAATAAGTTTTAGTTTCAATCAATTTCAGTTCAGTTTGTTAGTCAGTTTTTTGTTTTGAGTCTAGTCTTTTCGACTCCATGCCCAATGGATTAGGCGACTTGGTCTACGGTGTTCTTAACACCTCCAAGGAGCTTCCATCCCAAGATGGAGCCAATGTTAGTGCCAGTCATTTCTGTCTGTCACCAGTGATCAAATGGGCTCTTTCAAAAATTTTATTAGGGTGTCGAGTCAAATTTTTATGATTTCAGTAAGTCTTCAAATAAACATTTGGTCACTGGCTAGTGTGTCTAGGACTATTATTGCTCCTTCCAAAAAAAATTCACCTGCTGGCCATTACCATCTCTCAGTTGGATGAGTTATCATTCCAAGGTCTTCATATTCATTTCAGTCAGGTCACCATGGTCCTCATTCAGCTCAGTGTCACCATCAAGTCATTAGGGTTCAAGTCACCAAAATCCATCATTTCATTGATAAAACTGGCAAATGAGGGAGTAGTAATAGGGATTCGCTCAATAAAGTTTGCTTCATATGTAATTTTATTCAATCATGATGTAATAAGTTCCTAATGTTCAAAGCTGCATAGTTTTCAAAGCACAAGTGAAATACACTTGGTGGGCCACCACACCTCAATGAAGAAACGACTCCAAAAGACTATAAAGGACCATCAAATTCATTTCTCTCATTAATTTCATTGATAAAGAGCTCTCACTCACCTACAAAGACAACCTCAGCACTCTAAGCATCCAATAAGACTCCAGAGAAGCAGTTTCAAGGTGTCACGTTGCGTTTTAGAGTTGTCACGCTGTGTTTTCTCTCCCACGTTGCGTTTTCTTTCTCTCGGTCAAATTCAACTTTCAAAGCATTCTCCAAGGCAATTCAAGACTCCAGCAGTGTTTTACAAGTAAGTTGAAGGCTTGGCACTCCTCCTATCAGTTTCATTCCTTGATTTGGTTGTGCAATTCTCCATTTTGCCCCCACGTTGTGTTTTTGTGGACGAGGCTTTGTTTTCACAATTGCATGGTGTAAATCCCTATCCCTAGCATACTACACCCTCCCTCACACTAAAAAACAACTCCCATAACCTTGGCATTCCCCTATTCCCATTTCCCAATTCCCAAACACCAAATCCTATCTCTACGCTACGTTTTAGGCAGATTCTAGGGTTTGGACTGTGCTAAAATGCCCTACCTCATTCCCTATACCTATTTCACCCCCCTCCACTTCCTATAGCTCCCTAAAACCCCTGCCCACTTCCCTAAATTTTCCCATCCTCATACCCCTTCCCTAAACCCTTCATCCCTTCCCATCACTCACTACCCCTGTTTTTTCCCACTAGGGTTTACCTTGTAAATTGTGAAATATGGAAGGAGAAAAGAAACCCTATAACAAGGGAGGCCACATGGCAAGATATGAACCACTCGATACACATGAGATGATGTCCTCTCCACTTGCCAAGCAGTGTTTTCAAAATGTTGGGTGTATGAGATTTTGTGCGCAAGTTCAAACAGTCAAATACCATGCCAAGCTCACAAGTTTGTTTGCTAGTAATCTTAAAAGAGACAAGGTCATAATTGCAGGGGTGAGCTTCAGAATCTCAGATGAATCCATAGCTATAGCTACAAGGATACCTAACAGTGGTGAACAATGGTTTAAAAGCCTTGACCTTGATGTGCAAAACTACAAATCATTCATCAAAGGTCACTACAAAGATGTCATTAAGAAAGTGTTTCCTTTTGGTCAACTATTGGATAGGTTTGCTCCATTGATGAGGGTCATTATGAAGTACTTTACATGTGACGGCAGATTTTCTAGATTGTACAAGTACCATGTTAGATTGCTCATGCACTTCACAGGGGTAAAACCACTTAACCTATCCTACTACTTGTACAAGAGTTTGGTAAAAATGTCAGAAAAGGTGCAACATAGATAGGGTGACCATGAAGCCAGCCTATTTCACCATGCTCTCATCAAAATTATTGTTGTGCACCAGCTTGCAGAGAAGCATATCACTTAGGAGACCTTCATTCAGTCAAATGTGTTTTTTCCATCTGCTAGTCAACCAACTAGCCCAGATACATATCAGCCACACTATCAGCACCATCCATACAAAAAGAGATTGGCTCAACTAGCAGGGCTTCATTCATGAGGGTACCTAGGGCTGAGGTGACTCAGACATATCAGAGAGGTAGGAGGCTTCTATTTTCTCCAAACATTGTGGAAGGGGCCAAGCCTACATCAACAGGACAGAGATCACCACCACAACATGAGGAGCCTACCCATTTTGATGCTGACATGGCAGATTTGGAGGTGGATGAAGAGCACAAATCATCAAAGCAGGTTATCATGAAGAAAGATAATGAGATTAGAGAGCTTAAGGACAGCTTGTCCAGGGCCAATTTCATGATTTCATTTCTTGAGGAGGAGAATATGCAATTGAAGGTAAACCAACTAATTTTGAATACACATAAAGTTGATGCTAGCAAAGAGCCAGTAAAAGGAAAAGCAATAGTTCATATTGATGATTCATATGAGCATGAAGAACATGTTAGAAGAAAGAGGCCAAGAACTAGAGGCCTAAAGAGGGCACTTCAACAACAAAGAGAGCCATTTCCACCAAAGGCACAGTTGATAGTGGATGAGCTTATACTAGCAGACATTGAGCAAGACAGAGAGTATTGACTAGATAGAGTCAATGGACATTTGAAAGAGCTCCTAAAGAGGGCCAACAAGAACAATAATATTCACAGGCACATGGGCATGCACTACTACAGGAGAAATCAAGTGTCTTAAGCAAAAATTAGAGAATTGAAGGCAAAACTCAAAGAAACTGTAATGGAGGAAGAGAAGGGAAATTTGGATTTGCTAGCAAATGCTTCCCTCATGGCTTAGCATTTCATCTCAGTTCATCATGAATCAGGTTTGGGGAAATGTTAAGCAAATTCTGAGAATTTTTGGAAATTTTTGGAAATTTTGGAGTTTTTCACTGTTTTTGACATAGTCACAGGGTTAAAAACGCAGTGTGGGCCACGCTGCGCTTTAGATGGGAGCCATTAAATGACAAAAAAATTACTTTCCTGGATTGCTTATGAGTTGTACATCACATCTAGCCCCTGGGAGCAGAGTTTTAGCAAGATCTGGCACAGGCAAAGGGCCAAAAGCCTCTCAAAAACCAACTTTCTGCCCTCACTTTGAACAGTACGTTGCGTTTTTGGAGTGACTGTGGGAGAATGAAGATTTGAAGGGCTAGAATCAGTCATTTTTAGTGCTTGAGCACTCTATTTTGTAGCCAACAGGAAGAGCTATCTCCAGCAACTTCCAGATGAGCATTTGGACCTCGAGAAGGCCTCCAAAAGTCACTTTTCCTAAGCACGCTACGTTTTCTCCAAGCACGCTGCATTTTTGCCTGAATTCGCTGCGTTTTTGCTTGTTGGTCCATTTTCTCTATTGATTTGGTCCGGTTTCGACCTCCATTGATGTAAATTGTCACTTTGATGTTTTGATGATGTAAACGTGTGTAAATATGCTGGATAGAGTAAACATGAGGTAGATACATGCTTGTAACGTCATTTTTGGTCAAAGGTATAAGTTTTTCTATCTTGGGGAGAGGTTGGTTAACCTCCCTAGTCTTTAGGTTTTAGGTGAGAGAATCATGTAATCAGTTCCTCAACACCAGGATTCGACCCCTGAGAGAGGGGAAGTGGATTTTTGTCTATATTTATGCCTTTCTTAGTCATTTTGATGGTTGGACATCAGAGGCTTGAGACCATTGTAGCTTGTGCTTCAGCTTTTATTCAGAAATTCAGAGGAACACTTGCAGCTATTATCTAGGAATTCATGTGCAGTGAGTTTTTGATGTTATTTTTCTCTGTTATAGTCTTTTATAAATGATATATATATTCTCTTTCCATGCCTTGCTTTCCTCAGTGATCTTCCTAAAAGTTTGATAAGCATAATTCTTTCGTGGCTCTGTTTTGTTTGGGAACATCATTTCATGTTTATTTCCTTCAGTGTTAATGAATTCATGATGCATGCTCATTAAGATCCTCTCCACTCTTTCAAACCCTACACTACACTAACAAAACCCTAATCCATCACTAAAGCATTGCTACCTTGCTCCATTATATATTTGCAGTTGTAATCCTTTGATACATTTGACCTAGCTACCTGGTTTTCTTCCCTGATCCAGCATAGCAAACTTTCAAAACCCTAGAGCTGACCTAACTAGCCTAAAATCACTCATCCAATCAAACCCTTTAGTTGTGATCTCATAGAGAGAGCCCTCTCTGGTTTGGTAGGGCTAGCTACCAAACTAAAAGCTTGGTTTGAGGTTACCTTTGTCGGCGTTCATTCATCAGCCTTGGGACATTGTGGAGGCTAACAAGGAGCAAATGATATAATGATGGAATGGAGTGGGGATCAGGCAAAACATCCAAACCACATGTTGTGAAAAATCCTAGATCTGGATTCCTACTGCAACAAATCTGAATTACTTCTACTATTATTTGATAATTATTTCATTACATTGAAATACCGAAGTAATTACTGAAGTAGTCTACACATATAATGTTGCGGAATAAATCTAAGTGTTGAATCAATCTGAACAAAATACAATGAAAAACAACCACATTTGATAGAGTTATTTTTGGACTAAGTGCCCGGAAAAAACCCAACTTGGGAAAACCGGTGCTGCAGATCTGAGGGTTTTATATTATTAAGCTGCAATATCTTGAGTACAACTAGGGTGCCAACATCCAGCAAACCCTTCAGAGAAATCTAGACAGCAAATATACTCGTGACATATACCTCACTTTGCAAATTCCCCGGCTGATCTGAACAGCGCTGGTGAAGCCCATCTCTGCCTCTGCGTGATGCCTACGCTAGAACTGCGTAAACCTGCGTGGGCAAGCTCTAGAACTGTGTCACCCCTGCTCAATAACTGATCTTAGTCTGATCCGGAACTGGATTTTTGCCCTCCTGGCTCGGAAACCCCAGCTCCCAGCTATCTCCGGACTGAATCAAAGAAACACTGCGTCACTTCTGCGTGAGTTCCTTCAGGAACTGCATCACCTCTCCAGGTGATTGCACTGTCTCTCTTTGCGTCTCTGCTATCTTTCTCTGTAATGCACTCTTGATCCTCCTGACCAGTTACTTCTTCTGCCCCTCTCTGAAATTGATCACTGAATCAACATCACTTAGCAAACCCTGCCCTAGTGGTTTGATCCTTGATCAAAAGTTGTGTCTCCTCACACAAACTCGGAAATGCCCAATGGCTCGAGTGTCAAGTGTATTTTCCATAGGCCCCTCACCCTCCTTCTTATAATCTTTCATTGACTCTTCAACGGCCAAGATTAAAACATAATCCAGGGCTAAGATTAACTTGGAGGTGATCCATGACTTTATCTAGAAGATTCACACTTGATTTAATTAATATACTTTAATTAATCAAATTCCTTAAGTTTAGACTTAGGAAAACATTAAAATTGATTAATTAATTTTATTAAATCATCTCTAAGTGGAATTTTCAAAAACCATTTCTGGGTTTTATGGAATACATGTGTCTTAGCCTATATACAAAATTACAAGGCTAGAGCACATCCGATGCTACCATAAATCAACACATGTCAAGCTGCCAGGGTAGCTAAAATAAGGGAAGCCCACACCTGGGTATATGTGTGTAAGAGGGAAAAAATCGTATGCCTTTTATTGATATTTCTTCATAATTGTTCGGCGCTGCAGGGGAATGAGAGCATGATGTGTAATATGTAGCAGTGAATACCCCCTTAAGGTTGAGCGGTTTATCGCCCACCAGGGGTTGGGACAATCATGGGTTCCTTAATGATAAAGGGGGTTCATCTAGGGCCTAGAGGAACCACGGTGATGGCAATGGATAAGGGGTAGAGCTAATGATTGGATTTTTCCCACATGATAAATTTGTATGTCGCGACCATCTTTTGCATTTTGTGGTACATTCCCTGTTGAGAGTGGCCAAATTAAGCTTTTTCTTTTCTTTTTAGCTGCATCAACCTTTGGGGCATCGTTCCAGGCCCGACCCAAGGTGTGGACAATGGGAAGGGGAGGCTAACCCTATGTGGATGAATGAGGCTAAAATGAGTAGAAGGGGAGTGATGTAGGTGGTATCAAGAAGCGAGACTGTTACCCACCACCTATGGGTAGTGTATATAGGAGAAACTTTTTCTTCTAGATGGTCCTCAGCCGGCAACCAACAGTCGCTTGAAGCTGCCAGATAGCTCAATGTGCCATTTTCTCCGCCACTTGAGCCAGCCATGTGGTCCCTCGACCACTTTTCATGAATGTATGTTTGAAGGTGGGCCTCTCGACCCCAATGCTATGGCTTTTCATTGGTATAGTTGAGTAATTTTCCTTACTTTTCATGGGCACTTTTGGGCATGGATTGGTGGGGGGATTCAGCATAAAGAGTGGGTTATGCTTGTATTCTTGTCTCCACTGCCCGATTTCGTGGTTACCCCTCTATCCTAGTTCTGTGAGATCTCCTTTACTGACAATTTGGCTTTTGGGTTGGCACTACATGGGAAATCCCAATTTTGGTTGTGTTGTCTCGCTTCTCGATTTAGCCCCATTCATCTATTTTCCCATCAAGGTCCACATGTGTCCACTGTGTCCACATAGGGTTAGCCTCTCCCTGCCCTTCTCCACACCTTGGGTTAGGCCTGGAACGATGCCCCAAAGGTTGATGCAGCTAAAAAGAAAAGAAAAGCATAATTTGGAGACTCTCAATAGGAAATGTACCACAAAAAGCAAAAGATGGTCGGAACAAACAAATTTAGCACGTGGGAAAAATCCAAACATGAGCTCTACCCCTTATCCATGGCCATCGCCCTGGTTCCTATGAGCCCTAGATGAGCCCCCTCTATCATTAAGGAACCCATGATTGTCCCAACCCCTGATGGGCAATGAACCGCCCCACCTTAAGGGGGTAATCACTGCTACATATTACGCATCATGCTCTCATCCCCTGGAGCCCCGAGTAGTTAAGATGAAAATTCAATAACAGGCAAAAGGCATATGAAGAAGGGTGGAAAAACAAAGGTCGAGGTAACTCATGTACCACTATTTGATCCCTCCTACACTCATATATCCAAGTGTGGGCTTCCCTTATTATAGTTACCCTTGCACCTTGACATGTGGCCTGGATGATTCCCCTGACCACCACTCCATTCCATTATTATATCATTTGCTACCTACCATTTGAGGGATGTACCACAGACATGCCAACCCCTATAGAGGTTGAAACCACCTAATAAGGTCCTTGGCTAACCCCTATTGAGCTTTGAGACACTTATACATACCAAAGCCCAGTATGGAATGGCAAGCCACCATGAAGTTCCCTATTGATTCCCTGATTTGTAAGCTCTTTTACTTGAATATTCTAATGATTTGTTGTATTGGAGGGCAACAGGACGCATTAGATCTTACGATGGATTGTAGGTGGATTCCCATTTGGGGCTTGGTCTCCCTATACAGGGTCCTAGCCCTCCAGAGGGGGCCACATTGGCACTTGTAGGGTGAGCGTTGAGAGCCATGGGCCTCCACCATAGCCGAGATTACTTCATGAATCCCCACCCGCCTTCGTCGACTGCTCCTATTCCACCTTTTGGATGAGGATGATGCACCTAGTCACCCTGCCCAGCTGGCTCCACAGATGTTCCATACACTTTCCAAATGTTCCAGGATCCAGAGGGTTGTCCCCCGTAGTAAGGGGAGGTCTTATGTCATCATTCCACCCCTTATAGTTGGTCTAAAGGCACTTCCAATCCATTTGGAGACCCATGAGGATGACTTTGTGCCCCCACACCCAGTAGGGAGCACTAGAGGTTTTTTCTTGAAAAACAAGGGGCCATCCCCTTGTCCACTGTGATGGGAGTCCATTTCTACATCATGGCACCCTTTGGACTTCATTTAGCCTCCTCAAAGGCCCAACGACTCACTTTGTTGATCATTCAACCCTCTTGAGAGGCTTATTCATGTATTATTGAGCTATTTGGTGGGCTACTCACCAAAAGTATTGTTATTACATTATTTTATTTTAGGGGCTCAATTAGGCCAAACTAGCCAAATCAAATACATTAGGAAGAGTATAAGTAGAAGTGTGATGGAATCATTTGATCATCATCACTTGGATTGGATCATTATCTCCTGGGAGACTTTCGTTATTCCTTTTGGAGGACGAGATTGGATGGATGGATGAATTTTGACGTTTGGATCTCAAAATTTTGTCTTAGAGCTTCCATATTGGCATATAATGATGATTGGATATACTTGTTCTCACAAGTAAGTACTTTTTAATGCTAAATTTGTCACTCTTTTTTGTGAAAATTTCAGAATATTACTTTTGCAGAAACCCTACAGTTAAATGGTTATACTTCTCCTACTTAAACAAGTTATTGATCTGAAATTTCAGCATTAACATCGAAGTAAACACATTAACAGTCTACACAGATACAAATCTAAACTGAATACATGCACCATGACAAAGTGACACAATATTTTCAGGACAACTGTCCCCGGAAAAACCCAATGCGGGAAAACCGGTCTTCTGGCCGTTGGAGGGTTTATATTATTAAGTAGATTCTAAGTACAACAAATCTGGGCACCTTACTGGTTAACCCGACAAAGAAATACAAAAATCTGCAGCAATACCTCTATTTCGGAGACAGAAAAATAGACTGATTCACACCCTCAAACGGGATTTAAAGAACTCAGCCCTTTTCAGTCTTCAGGAACCCCAGCGCTGCTCTGAAGCCCTCTGCGTCAGGTCTGCTAGGTTGTGACTACCCCTGCACTGCTCAGGAAGGACCTGCATCACCCCAGACTGGGTTACGCTGCCCTGGCCGGGCCTACGTCAGCCCTGCTGGCCTCCTACTACCTATGCGCTGCCCTTTCTGGGCCTGCATAGCACTTGCATAGAACTAAAGCCCTCTGTGCTGCGTAGCCGCTGCTCTCTCTGCGTTGATCTGACTGTTGCTTCTCTGCCTCTTACTGACTCTTGGCATGGGATCAGATCATCCCTCTCGCCAATACTACCCCTCGCTGCAGCTGAAACACTTCTGGAAATTCTTAACAAGCCACGCCCTAGAATTCCAGCGTAGTCTCAGTGCTCTTCCACTGTGTGTGTTCTCCAACTGACCCCAAGCATTTCCTTTATACTTTTCTTGTTGGAAAACCAACAGCTGTGATCTAATCTTGAATCGACGGCTAGGATTAAAAGAAAGTTTGATCCATGTGACTTAAGTCATTTTCATCACATGTTTAAATTAATTACCTTTAATCTTTTAATTTTCCAAAGTTAAACTTAAGGTCCTTATTAAAAGATTAATTAATTAATTTTCTCTTAAACGGGATGAATTTTCTGAAATCCCTTTCTGGGTCTTGGAGATCTCATGTACTCTAGTCCCTCCACAAAGTTTGGGAGCTAGAGCACATCCGATGCTACCCTAACACTCAAAAATCTCAACACTCCCTCTTAGCGAGGAATGTGCTCTAGCACAACACTTCACCCTTAAGGCTGCACTGATCTCTGGTGTGGGTCTCTGCACTGATGCTTGGCCTGCTGCCCTTCATCACTGTGTTGTTATTTCTCTCCCGTACTGTTGCCTCTGACGCTGCCATTGTCACTGCTACATCTGTACTACAGCTCCCTCTCAATCTGTTGCACCGTGTTGCCAACTGTTGCACTGCAATTCAGTTGCTGAGAGAAACAACTAAAAACTCCTACCCAATCTTTGACAGAAAAGTCAGTTGGGTTGCATCCTCATCACTGAAGCTCCATAGGTTTTTGATCTATGTTGTCATCTGGAGACAGCTGCATAGCCACAGCTCCGTGTGAAATTTTCAATCTGAAAGTCTACAGTTGCAGTGATAGATTTATTTCTCCTACTAATTATTTCAATAATTTATTTACAGAAATCTGTCGGGTGAATATCGAAACAAATACCACTAAAACATTCACAAACATATATGCAGATAAGTAAACAATAAAGGACATAAGCACAAGAATCAATCACATGTACACAGTTATTTTTGGACAATTGTCCCCAGAAAAACCCAATGCGGGAAAACCGGTGAGCAGATGAGAGTTTTATTAAATTCTTCAGCAAATGATTTCTTTACAAGAAATATACAGGAAGATAAAAATTTGAAACACTTGAGACAGAATTCTCTGCTCCTCCCGACAAATCCCTAACACCCTGATTAGTTGTTGCTTCTCTCTGTCTGTCTGCATGTTTCTCTGTGCAGTCCCTGCACTGGACTACGTAGGCTCTACGTGGGTTCACTGCGCTGCAGCCCTGTGTTGCCTCCTGTGACCCACTACGTCCCTCTGTCCCTGATCTCAGTCACTGCTAACTCCCTCCTCCTGCTTCTGCAATTCTCCGCCCTGCAACCCTCCCACTGAGATCGAATTCTCTTACTTCAGAACTGTTCTCCTTCGGGTACTGAGTGGATGCCCAGCTTGTCTTCCAAATGACCCTCAAGCCCTCTTTTATAATCTTCTCGTTGGTGAATCAACAACCCAGATTAGAAGTTTAATCAATGGCTAAGATTAAAACTTGACTTAATCTTTGTTTTCTAGAAGATTCACACTCTGACTTATTAATACCCTTTAATTATTTCATTTCCCTAAGTTTAGATTTAGGGTCTCCACTAAAAAAATTAATTATTTTAATAAGTCATGAACCGAGTGGAATACTGATGTGCAAGCCTCCTTACAAAGTTTGAGACTTGGAATACTTTCTGATGCTACAAAAATCAACACTCCCTCTTAGCGAGGAAGGTGTTCCAACAATATGCCTACTGCATGCTGCTCTGTTTTTGAAGCACCCTCTGCGTTGCAGATCTCTGGACACTGCCCCTCACCTGCTGCGCTACTACCCCCTATACTACTACCCTCTGTCACTGCTGCATCTGTACTATAGCTCCCTTTGAATCCTGATCCTATCCACTCCTGCTACTGGAATGGATTCTTGATCATCCCCATCTTCTCTCTGAAATAGATAAACTTAGTCTTCCCAGAGCTTTTGTGAGAATGTCTGCCACATGTTCTCCTGTTGGAGTGTACTGCAACTAAACAGCTCCACGTTGTACACAGTCCTTGATGAAGTGACACATGATGTCAATGTGCTTCGACCGATCATGAAACACCGGATTTTCAGAGAGCTTGATGCAACTCTGATTATCGCATAAGATACTGGTCGCTTCCATTTTCTCCTTTAGTAGGTTCACAAGCAATTTTCGAAGCCATATGGCCTCACACAAAGTTGTGCTAGTTGCCATATATTCTGCCTCTGCTGAGCTCAGTGCCACGGACTTTTGTTTCCTGCTACACCAGGAAGTCATTCCTGATCCTAGACTGAAACAATACCCACTGGTACTCTTCCGATCTACTGAACTCCCAGCCCAACCTGCGTCAGTGAACTCACTCAACCTGACATCACTGCCACGAGTGTACTTCAATCCAAGCTCGACTGTTCCTTGAAGGTACCTGAGAACATGCTTGGTTGCTGCCCAATGAGCCCTCTTAGGTTCTACCATGAACTGACTGAGGGTTTTTACAGCATAACAGATGTCTGGTGTTAATTTTGGGCAACTAGGTCCAAACTCCGGGTTGTGCTACTCAGATGATGATCCCAATATTTTTATTGGATTCCTCTTTCGGAGAGGTGTAAGATTGATCTAAAGATCATCTCGATCGGATGAGCAGAACATGTATTTTGAATTTATTCCACTTATGTGCTAGGTCGGCCTGGAATATAATATAGACTTGAATGTCTTAAAGGACATGTCACACACCCCCACATATGGTTATAAATAGGAGAGTTTTGGAGATCATTTCACACACATTGTGTGGAGGAAATTATCTTCTCTCTTCTTGGTGCATCTGTGTTAGGGCTTTCTCATGGAGCTGAATTAGGGCTTCTTGATGTAGTGTTTTAGGGTTGTGTGACACGCTCGGCTGAATGACCTATTGGAGACTTTGCTGGTTGAATCATCCTGCTGATCGCCGTAACGCCATCATTCTTCTTCTTTTTTCTATTGTTGGCTTGTCTTCCATCGATCGATTTATTTGTTCTATCTGCTTTAGTATTTTGTGCCCTAACCTGAAATGGCATAGAACATGTTCAGAAATTTACATGGTATCAGAGCTTAGGAGAAGACAATGCCCAACTTGTGAGAGAAAACAGAGGCTACTACAGCGTGGGAGAAGAAGAAGCTGTGTGGAACCTTTTTAGGAGTTTTTTGAATGCTGTTTTGGGCATCACCACAAGTCCGCATTAATTTCTGGAAGGCCGTATTACTTGAGGGCTTAGAGGCCTAACCCTTGTGGCATATTCCTCCCTCAAGTGAGCCACAGCTAGGAGGAGTTGTTTCAGCCCATACGCTGGCCTAAATAACACTGTCCTGGAGGCCGAGTTATAGTGTAAAGCTTCAGGCAGTTTATGCAAGATCAAGTGGCTATTAGGCAGCGTTTGGAGGCTTAAAAGGTGGTCCAAACCACTGTGCAAGAGAAGAGGCAAGTCTGAGTGAAGACCACACTATTTGGAGGTCTAGAAGTGAAAAAAAATGTGTTATAACACGCTGTCAAGAAGCCCTAACCAGTGACCTGAGCGCTGAAACCAAGAAGGTTCATTTCAAGACTGGTTAAGGGTTGTTTATGAGTGAAAGAATTTTGGGAGAGGCATTCGCAGCCACTAGGAGCTGTTGAGTAGGACGCAACCCTACAAATTAATTTGAGGGGCAACATAAGGGTATCCATGCCCTGAATTGCAGCAGAGGAGGGGACCTCTCCTAGAGCAATCCGCAGCTCTAAGGAGCTATTCTGGGCCAAAAATAAAATAAAATAAAAAATAAAGGGCTGTTAGGGACAGTGTTTTGTGCCCTAACCAGACCCTAATTTGTAGCAGTCAAAGAGACCTAAACAGTAAGCTTGAGGTATATTTTTTTTATACATGTGTAGATGTTAGATCCTAATTTATGGATCTGTTTGTGGATTATATCCGAGCAGATTTGGGTACCCTATTTAATGAAGTCTGTTGTGTTGAAAATCGGAATTCTTTTGTGACTTAATTCTGGAATTTCTCCTTGAAAAGAAGCAAATGGTTGACAAGGATTGGATGCATGCCTGTAGCATTGGACAAATTATTCTCTGTTGATACAAAGTATAAAATATCTGATCTCTGTCTCGGTGATGAAATATCTTTATGATATAGAGGCTATTATCCTTGTGATGCAAAGACTTTGTAATTCTAAAAAGGGACTGAAGGAACAAGGCTTATGATCACTGTAGCAATCAAATTCATAAAATATTAATGACTAATGAACATATTATCAGAAGCTTGAATTTGCAGTGATTTGTGACTTGAATGGTAAGGTAGTACTGTGGTATGCATCTTGCATAGGCAGCATTTGACATTGTTTGAATGATAGTTTGCATTCTCAGTATAGACAGCATTATATGGCACTACAAGATATCTACATATCAAAAGGACACCTACATGCTGAAGGCTGAATTTTGTAGACAAAGTCATCATTGTTTGTATTGATGGTACTCCTGAACACTCATCATTAAGTTACAAGTGTGGAGTCTGTTAGCAACTGTTTGTAGCAAGAACATCTTATCAATTGCTTGAAATAAAGGCTACCAAAACAGAGTAATAAGAGTTGTGGCAGTCACTATATAATCCCCTGGGTATTATTCAACAAGTAGGGATTTTTCATAAACTCTACAGAAGTCTCTTTATTACTTTCTGCTATAAGAGTGTTTTTTTTAGCAGAAGGCTGAATTTTGTAGACAAAGTCATCATTGTTTGTATTGATGGTACTCCTGAACACTCATCATTAAGTTACAAGTGTGGAGTCTGTTAGCAACTGTTTGTAGCGAGAACATCTTATCAATTGCTTGAAATAAAGGCTACCAAAACAGAGTAATAAGAGTTGTGGCAGTCACTATATAATCCCCTGGGTATTATTCAACAAGTAGGGATTTTTCATAAACTCTACAGAAGTCTCTTTATTACTTTCTGCTATAAGAGTGTTTTTTTTATTAGTTGGATCAACATCTTACTGTACAGTATGATGTGAGCCTTTGCATAACAGTGACATTTATGTGCTGCTACGTATGACAATATCTCCATGAGTGTTTCTGGTACATGACAGTTTTATACATATATATAACCTTGACTGTCATAGAACAGTGATAGCAGTATATCTACATGGAAGTAGGTGTGTCATATGGCAGAGTATATATGCCCTCACTGTTTTGATATCTTCAGCACCATGACAGTGATAAGTATGATAACAGTAAGATATAAATAGATGATGTATGGCATGACAGAGATATATGGTATTAATACTTGTGCTTGTGTCAGTGATACTTGTGTCTGACAGTGGCACATATGACAGAAATATAAAGATACCTACCGCATCATGATTGCAGCCTTATCTAAAATCACCTTGACAGTGATATGATGTATATATTGGGCATTAGTATCTGTGATGTTTATGTCTGGGCTATAGGAAAACTCAAGGGAGCCGTTGCAGAGATGCTGGGACTAAGAGGGAGACCTCCATCATCTAAACTCCTGAGCAAATGATGTTGCTGAAAAGATGGATCAAGCCACTGTGGAGGTTGCCCATGCCATGCTATCTGGCCCAAGTTTGCCGAAGTTTCTATGGGGAGAAGCTACGAACACTGCTATGTACATTCAAAATAAATGCTTCCAAAATAGAGTAATAAGAGTTGTAGCAATAAAATTCATGAAATATTAATGACTAATGAACATATTATCAGAAGCTTGAATTTGCAGTGATTTGTGACTTGAATTGTAAAGTAGTACTGTGGTATGCATCTTGCATAGGCAGCATTTGACATTGTTTGAATGATAGTTTGCATTCTCAATATAGACAGCATCATATGGCACTACAAGATATCTACAAATCAAAAGGACACCTACAAGCTGAAAGCTGAATTTTGTAGACAAAGTCATCATTGTTTATATTGATGGTACTCCTAAACACTCATCATTAAGTTACAAGTGTGGAGTCTGTTAGCAACTGTTTGTAGCAAGAACATCTTATCAATTGCTTGCAATAAAGGCTTCCAAAACAGAGTGATAAGAGTTGTGGCAGTCACTATATCATCCCCTGGGTATTATTCAACAAGTAGAGATTTCTCATAAACTCTACAGAAGTCCCTTTATCACTTTCTGCTATAAGGGTGTTCTTTTTATCAGTTGGATCAACATCTTACTGTACAGTATGATGTGAGCCTTTGCATAACAGTGACATTTATGTGCTGCTACATATGACAATATCTCCTCGAGTGTTTCTGGTACATGACAGTTTTATACATATATATAACCTTGACTGTCATAGAACAGTGATAGCAGTATATCTACATGGAAGTAGGTGTGTCATATGGCAAAGTATATATGGCCTCACTGTTTTGATATCTTCAGCACCATGACAGTGATAAGTATGATAACAGTAAGATATAAATAGATGATGTATGGCATGACAGAGATATATGGTACTAATACCTCTGCTTGTGTCAGTGATACTTGTGTTTGACAGTGGCACATGTTAGCCACCTATAAAATTTGCCATATCAAATGGTGGTTAAATCTCTTTTAGCCTTTAAGAAGCAATTCATGACCAAATTGTTAGTTCTTAAAGTCTTATGAAGATCTTTACCCTTTGAGGTAATCTTCACTGTTGTTTCCCTCTTTATGCTAAAGAACCTACTGTTTGCCAAGAGAAAGACTACTTAAAACCCCTTTTTCCCATCATTTTCACTCCTCCTTTAAACTCATAAATAAACCCCATTTTCATTCTTATTTTCCTTCATAAAATCCCTTCATAAACCTTCATTTTAACCTTCAAAATCATCAAACTCCCCTTTAAAACCTTATATCTCCCCTTTATTTGGTTTTAAAAATCCTCTTTTTAGCCTATCGGAACCCTCAGTTTGGCTTAAAAACCCTGTTTTTTGGCCTAAAAATCACCTTTTTACACTTTATAGGTCTTAAGCCCCCGAGGGCTTATTTCCTTTAACCCCTCCGTCTCATGTGTCCTTAGCCCCGCAATCGGGCACTTAAAACACAAAACCCCCATGTAAAAAACCTTTCCTCTGCCTATATTGCTCTTCCTGACGTTATGGTTTCTGATAAAATACCGACCATTGATCTATACAGATCAACGGTCATTAGGCCTAAATCCTCTTTCGACGACGAAAGGATTAAAACCAATGTGGACCGTTGATCTCTGCAGATCAACGATCATCCGGCTACCTATTCTCCGCCCCACCATCTACCTTGGCTCCTTTCCTTTTTAACATTTTCGTCTCCTTCCTTTAATCTGGGCCGTCCATCGAAGAGATCTAACGAACGAGAATAAACCCGATCCTTGTGTTTTAACCCAACACTTTCCCGCTACACGACAAAAATATCCCACGTCATCCTGCGGCCCCACTACTTTCCCCACTCGTGCAACTTCCCCGTCGCGTGCGATCCGCACCGTCGGATCTGGAGCCTCCGATCCGACAGCGGACGATGTGTTTTGCAAATTTTTTGCGCCCGCGAGTTAACACCAAAAAATTACGCGAAATGGGTGGTATTAGGAGGGACAGGTGTCAGCAAGTGTATGGAATCTCGTTTTTTTTGTGAATACTGCCCACCCCCCTCAGCGCTGCGGGAAAACCATTAATGGTTTTCCACCAAACCACTGTCCCCCGCAATGTTATTTTCGGCTTTAATCCCAACCATCGATCTCCGAGATCGGACGGTCCTGACTTAATTTCGCTCCCATTCGTTCGCCCTCCATCTATTTTCCCAAGCGATTTCACCGATTAATCTCAACCGTTGATTGTCTTAAATCAACGGCTCCAGTTCGCCCTCGCGGCCAAAACCTCCAAAGCAGTCTTTGAACCTATTTTCGCAGGTTTTTTATAATTTTTGTTTGTTTTGTGCAGGATATATGGGTTTTCCAATAGTTTTAAAATAATGCTAAGGCCAGGGATGACAATCCACGGGACATTATACGTGAAGAAAGGGAATCTACAGGGTTCAAATTATGTTTTTACCCATGCCTCATGAGCATTGGTGATGTCATGAAACCCTCTGCCCACCTGCAAACATGCAAACACAGTCAGAATCCATTAATTGAAGAGTATCAGCGTTAAAGACACAAGATGAAAGCATAAAGTGAAGAAATAAAGATTTTGATCAGAGTTTAAAGGGATTAAGGCACAAATTCAAGAATCAAAGGCCTTATCCATAGTCAGCAAGGAATAAAAGACCCAAAGATAAAGATCAAGCCCTGATTGAGCCTAAACACGGACCCAAAGCACATTAAAAGTGTTTTAAGGAAAAACAAAGAGATATATCAGTCCGAAAGGCCTCCACTGCCACATCAGAGGTCATATATCATCTTCAGCTACCAAAGTGCCACCTACAGCCTCAATAAATCAAAAGAAGGCATAGTAATTGCCCTAGTCAGTGATATTTTGTTAAAAACAGCCAGAGTTATTGCCAGCCTGCCTAAAGGAGTTTAAAGTCAACAAAATCTGCCAAATAGCTTAATACTTAATGAAAACCCATTAATATAGAGGAAATATCAGAAATCTTCTCTGTTGAGTTTCTCAAAGGCAAAGAGGCATTAACTTGTATTAATTGAACCTAGAGATCTTTTCTTTCATCCCACCTCCTCATCTTCTTATAAAATCTCTTTGAGGAGCACATTGTAAAGGGTTGGTTATTGGATTTCTGATGTAATAGTTGTTGTATCGAATCATTGTTGAATGTAAATAAATTCTGAAGCTCTGAAGCTCTGTTAAGTTATTGAAGAAGTTAGGTTGAGAAGAAAAATTGTTGTTGTAATGAAACATTGGACTTGAAGTATGTAACTGGATTGACAATCAATATACAGGTTGGTTTTTGGGATCCTGGTCTATGTCATTGGTGAAGTACCTCTTACTGTTATTGTTTTCCTTTCATGTATGTCATTTTGTTCATCTTTCTCTGATGAGCAGCAAGCATAGAGCTAGGATTTACTGTTAAAAGTACCATACTCTCACTAATAAGCTTTATCTTTATGTTTTCCTCCAATTATGTATTTAAGAATGACTTAAGTTAAGTGTGAACATTATCAAGGAATGTTGGTTAGTCCATGTCTTGATGTGCAAACTTCAAAGGAAGTTCTTGAATGATATTTTCATTACATGCTAAGTAGAGTTAAACTAGATAAGTTTATGGTTTGCCCTGTCTTCTAGTTCTTTCTCCAAAGGTTGTTTGAAAGTTTCCCTAAGAGTATGCTAAAGCAGACCATGATTGTAATACATCTGATCTGATCTTAAGCTGCACTTTGTTTTCTTATCTGTTTTCATCCCTTCTGAAAGTAGTCTAGTGAGATCAAGGTTGCAAACATCACGATCGGGATTAAATCGGCGAGGGGAAAAAATCAGAAAAAATCGTAAAAATCGGGAAAACATCGGTAAAAATCGGGAAAAAATCGGCACATACAAAAATATTCATTTTTTTTTCAATTTTTTTAATATCTAAAGCATCCACAGCATAAAATAAATGCATTGACACATAAATATGAAAAAAAACTAATATATAAGATGTGTAATATCATGTCTAGTGCTACAATCACACATAAAACTGAATCCTATCCTGAATACTAAGTCTTGAGTCTTAAGAGTCAACTCAGCCTCAAAATATCAACAAAAAATATAATAATGTATCTCATATCATGAGTCATAATGTCATATACAAAGGAATGTCAATGCACCATATAACCTATGGTCCTACACTACTGATTTCCTCTGCCCCTCTTGCGAGAAAATACAACAGCTTTGCCTTTCTCTCTAGATGAAGAAGCTGGCGGGACTGGCAATGGGCTCTGTCGTGCTCTAGAAGTAAAAAATGAAGCACCAGAATGGGAACCTGAACCACTAGGAGCTAAAGGAGGCAGACCACGTCCTCTACCGGTAGTAGTGGTAGGTGGTGTCACCTCCTCCTCTTGCTCCTCCTCCTCCTGTTGCTGCTGCTGCTCCTCCTTGTCCTCCCCCTCCACTACCTCCTGCTCTATCCAATCAGGGGCTGGCTCCATGACAGGCCTCTCAGCCTCAACCCTCCATTCAGCAGTGGTTTCAATCGCATCTAAAGAGATGGCCTCCATATCAGGGGTCCTCTCAAGTTGTCTCACCCACAATCTAAGATTGTAGTAGACGTAAACCATGTCATTGAGCCGCTGACCCTCCAACTTGTACAAGGGTCATAAATTAATAAATTAAATATTTTAAAAAAAAAATATTTAATGAATTCAAAAAATCAGTTCGAAATTTGAATATGTTAAGTTTTTTACCTGTTGCGCCTTTTGGTGTGTATTTTTTCAAATACACTCCAGTTGCGCTCGCATCCTGAAGCGCTACATGTTTGGCTGAGTATTCTAATGGCAAGTTTTTGGAGTTTTGGTAATATGCCACCGTAGCTCCTCCACCATGCATCTACAAGTTACAAGTTACAACAAATAAGATAAACTTATAAAGTTACAAACATAAGAAAAATTTTAAAATAATGAAAATCTTACCTGGCATTTTAGTAGTCCTATCCTGGACAGCCATGTCAAAGCTCAAGGTGCCACCTGCCATTCTATATACCTCCATCTCTTTGGATATCTCTGCATGTTCTGATGGATTTGGCACCATCTTCTGAACACAAGTGAAAAAGCCATCCATGACCTCAGCATCAAATAGGAAACTACATGAATAAGCAAATGCGGGGTTCAGGAAGACCCCTGCAGCATGAATGGGACGATGGAGTGTGTTGTTCCATCGATCATCAATCACTTCCCATAAAAGAAGTTGTCTCTGAAACCCCTCATCACCCTTATCATCATAATAGCTGCGAGCAGCTTCTTTGGCCCTATCCATGGCCTCATACAAGTAGCCCATTGCGGGCTTGTCTCCATCCACCAATCTAAGAACCTTTACCAAAGGTTCAGTAATGCTGCACACCTCTTCCACTCCAGCCCAGAAACTTTCCTGATATGACACCAACCTGCAGATGGCCTCTCCCTCTGATTTGCGGCTGATAGTCAAAGCACGCCACTCATCTGAAAGAAACATTCTCTTCAAATCCCACTTAGAATTCAAGAGGGATTGAAGAAATATGAAACTAGTGGCAAATCGTGTAATAGTAGGCCGCACCAACTCCTTCTTGTTGGTGAATGTCCTCATCAAATGAAGCACAGATGCATGATTATATATAAATTTTGTGATTCTCTTTGATGATTCTACAATCTCTTTGACAAAATCAATCTTTCCGATGTCCTCCAACATCAAATCAAGGCAATGTGCAACACAAGGTGTCCAAAATATGCTCGGATACCTCTCCATAAGCATCTTGCCAGCAGAAACATAGTTTGCAGCGTTGTCCGTTATGATTTGGACAACATTTTAGGGCCCAACCTCCATAATGAACACATCTAATAAATCACATAATAATCTTGCATCTTTGACATGTGCAGATGCATCAACAGATTTCATAAACATTGTCCCTTGGGACAACTGACCAAGAAGTTAATAAGGGTCCTACCCCTTTGATCAGTCCAACCATCTGACATCACAGTGCATCCTGTGACTTCCCATGATGCCCTTAACTCTTCCAATCTCTTGGTGCAGTCAGCTTTCTCATTTTGCAGAATGCGCCCTCTAAGGTCATTATATGAAGGGGCTTTGTATCCTGGGCCAACAACAACGATAGCATCAATCGTAGCCTGATAAAATGGATTGTTCCTGGCAACATTGAAAGGAATATCACTCCAAAGAAACAGTTTGCCCAACAACTTATCAGCTTCTTCTTTCTTTTTTTTAATAAGGGAGGAGATAGATGGTTGTGCCCTGTGAGTGGTTCTAAGAGCAAAAAATGAGGAAGCAGCTACGGGGCTACCTGTAGAAGAGGCTGATGCTGAAGAGCCACTACCACTCTCACGGTCAACTCCAAACCCTGATATTTGACTCTTCAGAGCTGCTTTGCTGAGTTTAGTGGTTTTTATTTCTCCCAATGAGTTCATGGCTCTTCTGATTATTTTTGGATTGGTGTTTGTGCAAGGGCCTACTTCATGCCCAGGAATTTGTGCCAAGTGGTATTTCAACCTGTATACCCCCCCTGTCATGTGATGACCACATAATTTGCAAGTCAAGTTTGATCGGTCAAACCCCTGATCAGGTTCACCAAATTCCCATAAAGGATCTAATTTCCTTGGCATGTTGGAAACTTTGAACTTTGAACGTTGAAATTTGAACCTATGGCACAAGAAAAATTGCAAGTTAAAAAATAAAATAGAAAAAAATTACAATTTTACATAGAACATTTTGATTTTTTTCACAAAAAAAAACCCTCAACTCAATGCAAAAATAACGGGAAAAAATACATGTTGAAACACAAGCAAAAATAATGAGAAGAAACTAAGAGCACAAGAAGAAATATAAAAAACAAAATTTAACAAACAATTTTTTGCATTTTTGACCAAAATAAACCCTCTCCTCTCAATAAAACAAAAACAAAAAAAAAAAACACAACCAAATGCAATCACAAATGATGAAAAATATATGGGTAATAGAAACCCATGGAAGAACAAGAAAAAAACAAAAAAAAATGGGTCAAATTTGATGCCCATACCTGGAAAAAACGTTTTGTCGGAGACACTTGGTCCAAATTCGATTTTTGTTAGCTTGGCTTGCAAGAAATTCTTCACTTTTGTCCAATCTTGGGCTTGTAGATCACGTATCTCCCTCCTTGGCTCTCCTCCTTCACTCCTTAGCTCTCATAACCAAACCTGTCCATGTGAAAATGAAAAAAAAAACATCAAAATCGCATTATAACCCCGTTGTTTTAGCATGCCACGATTTTTTCCGATCAAATCGCGATTTTTTGGCGATCGGCGGTTTTTTCAAAAAATCGGGAAAACATCACCGATAAAATCTTTGGCCGAAAAAAATCGCGATTTTTTCAAAAAATCGCGATTAAATCGCGATGTTTGCAACCTTGAGTGAGATTACTGGATTGTTGTCTGATAAGTTAGCTTTAATACAAGCTTGTCCAAAGAAGTTTATGGTTAGCCCTATCCTTTGGTTGGTTTCAAACAGTTGCTTAAAAAAGCTTTCCTTGTATGGAAAGTTGATAAATCCTTGTTGAAATTATTGACTTTTTCCACTTTCTCAACACTTTAATGTTCCATTCCATCATTTAATCTAAAGGATCTTTTGATATAGATGACTTGCGGCTTGGACCACTCTTGAAATTGTTGCACAATTAAACCCTTTTGTGACTCCATTGCCCAATGGATTAAAGCTGCTTCACACTAATCCTATCTGCTGAACACTTCTCAATATACTTGCATCTCCACCCTTCGGAAACTCTTTCATTTCGTGATATTCCATCCAATTAAAGATCATACCCGACCAACCAAACAAAAAAAAACCCTTGTTCTTAATAACTAGCCTAATATCATACTAAAACCTTAAAAAGATAAATCAATCTTTGCACTTATAGAGAGATCCCTCTCTGGATTCAGGAGGGCTAGATCCTAGAATCCCAAAGTGGTTTTTGATGGAGTCTCTGCAGTGTTTAGTCTTGTCACTCTGCTAAATTACAGAGACCTAACAGCACATATGACAGAAATATAAAGATACCTAGAGCGTCATGATTGCAGCCTTATCTAAAATCACCTTGACAGTGATATGATGTATATATTGGACATTAGTATTTGTGATGTTTATGTCTGGGCTGTAGGAAAACTCAAGGGAGCCGTTGCAGAGATGCTGGGACTAAGAGGGAGACCTCCATCATCTAAACTCCTGAGCAAATGACGTTGCTGAAAAGATGGATCAAGCCACTGTGGAGGTTGCTCGTGCCGTGCTACGTGACCCAGGTTTGCCGAAGCTTCTATGGGGAGAAGCTATGAACACTGCTATGTACATTCAAAATAAATGCCCGCATTCCACATTGGACTCCAAAACTCCCGAAGAAGTCTTCTCTGGTAAGAAACTTGATGTTTCTCATTTTAGAGTTTTTGGTTGTCCTGTTTTCTTTCATGTGCCGAAAGAAAAGAGAAGCAAGTTGGATGCTTCTGGGAAGAAAGGAATGTTTGTGGGCTACAGCGAAACTTCGAAGGCATATAGGATCTATGTGTCTGGTCAAAGAGAAGTGGAGATAAGCCACGATGTCACCTTCGATGAAGACGCTACCCTCCGAAAAGTGATGAACCTTCCTAGCTCCAAGGAAGACAATGATACAGGGACAGAGAAGCAGGAAGTGCCAAAGGATGAATCGTCGCCCGATTTTGAAGGTCAAATGGACCCTATTGATCCTCCTCCTTCTGGTAGGAAGAGACCCTCATGGCTCAGGGATACTCTCGAGGATGATGAGAGACATATGGCCCCAAGGGGGACATTTCGTGAAAGCAAGAAGCTGAATCGATACCAAGGGTATCTAGCAGCCACGAGTACTATTGTACAATCTGAGCCTGGAACGTTTGAAGAAGTCGTAAAGCATCAAGTTTGGAAGGATACAATCCACGAAGAATATGAGTCCATTATGAAGAACGATGTCTAGAATGTTGTTCCAAGACTACAAGACAAAGTTGTTGTCACCTCGAAATGGCTCTACAAGATCAAGCATAGATCTGATGGAAGTGCTGAAAAATACTAGGCAAGATTTGTTGCCCAGGGCTTCTCTCAAACAGAAAGCATTAACTATGATGATATATTTGCACCTGTGGCTCGCTATATGACCATCCGATCTATTATTTCCCTTGTCGCTATGCAAGGATGGAGTCTCCATCAAATGGATGTAAAGACCTCTTTTCTGCATGGATCGATAAAGGAAGAAGTGTATGTGGAGCAACCTCTGGGGTTCAACGTCGAGGATAGAGACTCTCATGTATGCAGGTTGAAGAAAGCTCTCTATGGGTTGTAGCAAGCACCCAGAGCTTGGTATGAGAGGATTGATAGCTACTTGATGAAGCTGGGCTTCTCTCGAAGTAATGTTGATCTGAACCTTTACTTCAAGGTCGATCATGAGAAACCTCTCATACCGGTTCTCTATGTGGACGATCTCTTCCTGACAGGTGTTGACCCTCTCATTCATCGGTGTAAGAGGGAGCTAGCTTCTGAGTTCGAGATTGAAGACCTAGGACTAATGCATTACTTCCTAGGCTTGGAGGTCTGGCAAAGACCTGACAAGATTTTCCTATCTCAAGGAAAATATATTAGGAAGCTGCTAGAGAGATTTGGTATGGTGGACTATAAGTCCGTGTCGACACCAATGGAGCTCAACTTCAAGAAGTTGTGTGGAAATGCTGTTGGGCCAACATTGGGAAATCCTACCGAGTATCGCCAACTCGTAGGTGCATTGGTGTTCTTAGTGAACTCTCGTCCGGACGTATGATTTGCAGTGAACATTTTTCACTGGGTTGGTGCTGAGAATCTCTTAAGATATCTCTGAGGCACGATAAACCATGGGCTGAGATACACTGTCGGGATTGGGACACTCCATGGATATTTCGATGTCGATTGGGCTGGCAGTGTGGTGGATCGCAAGAGCACATATGGATGCTGCTTTACACTTGGTTCTGCTTCGATGAGCAGGAAGCAAAAGTCGGTAGCTTTGAGCATCGTTGAGGCCGCATACATTGCTACGAGCATGGCCTGTAAGCTCTTCAGTGAGTTGTTCGGCCATGTAATAGATACCACAGTTATCTTTTGTGATAACCAAAGTGGGATTCAGTTGTCTGAGAATCTCGTGTTTCACGACCGATCCAAGCAGGTACCACTTTGTCCGGGACATGGTACATGGCACCGTAAGGCTCATATAGGAACTATGAGCAGGTCGTGGATATTCTCACTAAGCCCTTGGGGAAGGTCAAGTTCCTAACCTTCAGTGAGAATCTTGGAGTCGTGAAACGGTCCTGTTAAACGATGACCTATGAAAGCTCCGAGTCCGGTTGGACGATGAGCTCCGGGAGCTCTAGGACGATGAGCTGTGAGATCTCTGGGACGATGAGCTGTGAAAGCTCCAGGTCCTGTTGGACGATGAGCTCTGAGAGCTCCAGGGAGCGTGGGAATAACTTCTTGAAGCTATAAGCAACCACAGGGCTAGGCTTTCCAAACCTTGTTGGTGTGCTTCCGACCCCATCGTGATGACATTGAGTTGGTTCGCCTCTCTTTGGTCTGTGCCCCGCGTGCATCCTACCCATGGAGTCCGGGACTCATGGAAAGTACCCCTCATCTTGGCCAATGAGGTGGGAAAAGTTAGAGACCATAGCAAGACCGATGGATGCATCGAGGATTGTCGTACTCTCTATGATAGGATGACATGTGTCCAACGACTTGATCAAGGATCAAGTGAAGTGGGGTTTGGGACCTCCAACTGACTTCGGGTTAGTATGAGACTCTTTTGAGTCTTGGAGAGGTTTTAACCTCTGAGCTGACTTCGGGTCAGCCGGGTGTGATGTCTTTGTGACTCACTGTTTGAAATAAAGATGCCAGTAAAGCACGTTACGGCAGGATGACGCACGATGTTTGGATTGCACAAGTGGACGGAGTTCTCCCTAGTTGAGAGGGAGTGTTAATTTTGGGCAACTAGGTCCAAACTCTGGGTTGTGCTGCTCAGATGATGATCCTGATATTTTTATTGGATTCCTCTTTCGGAGAGGTGTAAGATTGATCTAAAGATCATCTCGATCGAATGAGCAGAACATGTATTTTGAATTTATTCTACTTATGTGCTAGGTCGGCCTGGAATTTAATATAGACTTAAATGTCTTAAAGGACGTGTCACAGACCCCCACAGATGATTATAAATAGGAGAGTTTTGGAGATCATTTCACACAAATTGTGTGGAGGAAATTATCTTCTCTCTTCTTAGTGCATCTGTGTTAGGGCTTTCTCATGGAGCTAAATTAGGACTTCTTGATGTAGCATTTTAGGGTTGTGTGACACGCTTGGCTGAATGACCTATTGGAGACTTTGCTGGTTGAACCATCCTGTTGATCGTCGTAACACAATCATTCTTCTTCTTTTTTCTATTGTTGGCTTGTCTTCCATCGATCGATTTATTTGTTCTATCTGCTTCAGTATTTTGTGCCCTAATCTGAAAATGCATAGAACATGTTCAGAAATTTACACCTGGCCTTGTGTTTACCAGATACATCAACGATCCTATGAGCTGCCTATACAACGTAGGATCAGCCTCATCATCTTCGGACGTGTTGATTTTCTTCCAGTTGGTGATCATTGGAGTCGTCATGGGTCTACAATCCTCCATCTGAAATCTCTTCAGAATCTCTGTTGTATATCTTCCTTGACCAAGAAAGATCTGCCCCTTCTGCTACCAAACTTCCAACCCCAGAAAATAGCACATCCGCCCTAGATCCTTCATGTCAAATTCCTCAGCCAAATTCTTCTTGCAGTCTGTGATGAGCCTCAATGATCCTGACAAGAATAGATCATCTACATATAAAACCAGTATCAGAGGCTCACTCCCTACCCTCAGATAGTAGAGATTGGGATCTGCGTCACTCTTGACGAATCCCATTTTCTGCAAGTAGCTGTCAATTCAACGATACAAGGCTCTAAGAGCTTGCTTCAGTCCATACAATGCTTTATTTAATCTGCACACGTGTCTTCAAATCATGCGTCTCGAAGCCTTCTAGTTGTTCTATATACACCTCTTCCTCTATCACCCCATTCAGGAATGTCGTCTTGACGTCCATTTGGTGAATCTCCCATCCCATCTGCGCAGCAAGGGATATCACAGATCTAATAGAGGTGTATCTAGCTACTAGGGCGAAAGTTTCTTCATAGTCGATCCCTTCCTTCTGAGCATACGCCTTAGCCACAAACTTGGCTTTAAATTTCTCGATGCTGCCATCTGCAGCATACTTGACCTTGTAGATCCACCTTGATCCTACAACTGATCTCTCTTGAGGTCTGGGGACCACTTCCCAGACATCATTCGTAATGATGGAACTGTACTCTTCCACCATTGCATCTACCCACACCTAGTGCTGAGCTGCTTCCCAAAAACTGGAAGGTTCTCCGACTTGAGCCACCAAGGTTTGATACCTCTCAGGCTGCTTACACTGTCTCTTCTTATTTTGGGGGACTCCGACAAAGTTTCCTTCATCTTTCAGAATTTGTCGTAGCTCCCTACTCGTTCTTCCACTCGTGGTGGGCGGATTTATCAGCTCTCCCTCTTGCAAATCCTCAAGAGACACGTCCCTTGGATCCCCATGCCTTGGAGAGGCTACTAAATTCTCTGACGCTGGTTGTTGAGGCCGAACCAGCGAATCCTCCTCGGACTGCATAGCAAAAGGCAACTCGCAGGATCTTCTGAAGGTCTTCTCCTCCATGAATTTCACATCCCTTCGCACTATGACGTTCTTGCTCTCAGGAAGGTAGATGCGATATGCCTTTGCATTCTCACTGTATCCTACTAGATACCCCTTTTCCGCAGTCATTTCCAACTTCTTCCTCTTCTCACTGGGCTGCCTTTGCATTCTCACTATATCCTACCAGATACCCCTTTTCTACAGTCATTTCCAACTTCTTCCTCTTCTCACTGGGCACATGGTAGTAAGTTGTACTATCGAAGATCCTAAAGTGACTCACTTCAGGCTTGCTGCCAGTGAAGACACTTTCTGGCGTGATCTTTCCCAATGCAGTGTGAGGAGTCATGTTCTGAACATAGACAGCTGAATTACAAGCTTCAGCCCACTGAAATTTGGGCATGTCTCGGTCATACAACATCGCCCTTGCCGCTTCGACAATAGTCCTGTTCTTCCTTTCTTCCACACCATTCTGCTCTGGATTGTATGGAGTTGTCCACTCTCTTTTGATACCTTCCCTTGCACAGAACCCAGTGAATTCCTTATCTATGTATTCACCACCATTGTCTGAACGCAACACCTTGATCCGCTTTCCTGTCAGATTTTCTACCAGAGCCTTAAACTCTTTAAACCGACTGAAGACTTCGGCCTTGGTCTTCAAAAAGTAGATCCAGGTTTTCCTGAAATGGTCATCAATAAAGGTGACGAAGTACTCGTCACCACTAAGAGCTCTAGTGGACATTGGTCCACAGATATCTGAGTGTATCAAGTCCAATACACCCTTGGCCCTATTGTTGCTTCTCTGATACGCTACCTTGGCATATTTTCCCAATACGCACCCTTTGCAAACATTGTCTCATTTAGTGCTCAGTTCTGGAACTCCGATTGCAGTCTTCTGGAGAATTTTTAACACCCCACGATGCAAATGTCCCATTCTTCTGTGCCATAGCTCATTCAGGTCCATTTCATCAGTACTACCAATCAACGCCATTAGGAATTCAAGTTGCAACTTGTAAATTTTGTTGCTTCTTACCCCGATTTGTGCCTTGTTCTTCCAACTGGGGTGTTTGACATAGACCCTATTGCCAATAAAGTAAACGTCATAACCTCGGTTTTGAAGTTGAGACACTGAGAGCAATTTCATCGCCAACCCGGGCACATGTAGAACGTTAGTGACCCAGATCTTATTTCCAGCCTATACTACGGAACCTTTACCAATAGGGGTACATTTTGCTTTATTACCTGTTGTTCAATATTTAACGTAAGTCATTAGTTTACTGAAAGGTGATAAGTCGTGCATCGAACATTATATCAAAAGGTGAAATACTTGAAGAGTTGGTCGAAGTGAAACTAAGTAAGAGAAGGCACGTGCCTAAAAGCTAGAAGCGGAAATAATACGAAGGCTGAGGTATAAAGTAAAAAGGGGTAGCGGAAATATAAAAGGTGCAATTATGTGGTACGAAGAGCGCAGAACAAATATATTAAAAGAATTGCCGCTTTTTGAATATGCACACAGGGAATTTCCGTGGGGGTCGAGCAGCGAGAGAGGGAAGAGACCCATACCCCCGCGGAATTGTGATAACGTGACGTGGTGGGGACCCAAGGCCAGAATGAGGTGGCAATGCCTGAGCACGAAGTATGGTGACGTGGCAAACGCAATGTGGGCCCTTACGACTGGTAGGGTATGTATTCAATTCGCTTTGTGAATGATATGTTTCAAAGTATCAAATGGTGTTACACGGCAGAGAGGTAAGGTAAAGTTCGTAGGTAAGCTGGTACTGAGGCCCGTACCAGTATTAAACCCGGCACGCGGTGTTCGCCTCTCCCCAACCAACGCCCAATCCCTACATGCCGCGTGCCCCACTGTCAGTGTCCTTACGACACTTGCCCTACTTATTTCACCTCTACCCGTTTTCACCTCAGAATTACCAGTCTCAGGTAGCAGTTTCCCGTATTTTACTGCAGTAAAAGTCTCAGGTCTTCCAGTTACGGTATATACAAAGCGGGAACAAGTGCCAGGTCTACCCAATCATCACCAGACTACCCCCGCGTCGATTTCCCAAGCAAATTTACCTACTGTACAGGTACTCCGTCCCTTTCATTCCCTCTGTTTTCCTTTCGTTTCTCTTTTCAGATTTCATATGTCAGTCATGGGAAGGGGGACACCCAAGAAAAACGAACCAGAAACTCCCCAGGTCCGAGATCATTTTAGCTGTAGCAGAGCAATGGGAATTCCTGCAAGTCATCGAGGAGATGAAATCTTCAGCACTCTATCTCAGAAGGCGATTTCAGGAAGGGGATCTCGATTTAGTCAACAGAGCTCAGCGTGCCAGAGAGTATGTGTCATTCTTGAAAGGGCTGAGAGCTAACGAAGCAGAGCAACACGGCATAGTCAGCCGGCACAAAGAGGCCTTGGAATGTCAGAAACTCATTGATAAGGAATCGGCTCGCGTCATGGCTTCGAAGGCCCTGCAGCAGTTGATATACAGCGTGGACCGGTTTGATGCAGTTTGGGCTGAAATTACGACAGCAGGGCTTCCGACGTGCTGGGACTCCACCACCCCTTCTATGTTGCGACCATTACCGGAATATGAAGCATGCCTGAAGCAAGAAAGGGACCGGACAGATGTCCTGTCAGATAAAACCACCCGGCTCAAGGCCGAAACCATGATCACATCACTGCGCCCAGAGTTTGCTCTCCTTCACTTGTTAAAACATAAAGTCCCTACTGAGGCAAATCCGAGCGATCTCACTGAGGCTTTCATCAGGGTAGAAGGATTTGCAATGATGCCTGAGCCTGCCGCGGACAGTCAGCAGAGGTGCGCCCAGTTCGTTAGCCAAATTGCCAATTCATCCGCAAACGCGCCGCCACCAGTATCAGCAACAGCCTCGACCCCTTCTCACAAATGATGCATTGTTATTTCATGATTCGGCCCTCGCGGCCTTTTTACTTTTTACTTTTTTATCTTAGTTAGTCTTTTTAAGTTCAGGTGGAATTTATATTTCACCACAGCAATTTACTTTTACTCAGACTGTTACTTAATTTTGGTTTTAAAATGGCCGAGCGCTTAACAGCAAAGGATGAGAGGTTTTTATCCCTCATCATGATTTTGGTTACTTGGACAAGGACTTCTAACAAACTCCTAGCATGCGATGAAGATATTTTCCCAAAATATCTTCTCGCCCATGTAGAGAAGTTCCTATATAAACAAGAATAGCAGAAAACACAAGGGGTTCCAGATTTTTCAGAAAAATATGCTGTAAGAAGATTTTGTATGTATTTTTGTTTAACTCTTGCAAGAAGGTTCAGAGCCCGTTGGGTTTCAATGAAGAGAAGTTTTGTCTGTAAGGAAGATTCTAGTCTTTGATACTTAATAGAACGTAACTTCCTCTTTACGTGTTGATCAATTGTCTGTCTTATCTCATCCGTTTCTCCTGTATCTGTGTTACTTTGAAATGCAGGCAACTCCCATTGGTACATAATAATTTTATCTAGATGTTCACATGTTGAAGAATGGAATCCAATGCTTTAAATATGGCTCATGCATGATATTTTGTTCCATTCTCACTGCACCCATACTTCTGCTATATTGGCTTCAAGGCGATGTTATTTTGGAATACGCTATTATTATGAATGGATTCTTGAATAGATAAGCCCATTACATGGTGATATGTGTGTCCGGATATTATCTAGGCGACAGCTGATATTTTCTCATTCTTTCTTACATAGTAAACATCTGCAAATGACTTATCTCTGTTAAGCAGTGTTGAACTGGCCCTCTTTACAGTGAACTATCTTTAAGTTGTCTGGTGCCTTTGCGTAAGAGTTTTACACTTTGTCTTTGCAATATGCCTCTTACATGTCCAACTTCTGAAAGTTTTGGTCCCATTCGAGTTGAACTCCCTGTTTATGAATAGAAAGCATGAGAGCTCCGTCCTGTTAGTTGTCCCTGTCATATTACATTACTTTTGCTCTCTGCGGTTTAAGATGTCCTAGGCACTGGTCTTTCACAACTCAAGGTTGTCTCAAGGCACGTTAGTGCCCCGGATCTTATTTCCAGCCTATACTACGGTACCTTTACCAATAGGGGTACATTTTGCTTTATTACCCATGGTTATTTTAAAAATCATCTGCTCCTCTTGGTAGTCGGAAAAACATTCCCGCACTCCCGTCATTTGATCAGAAGCTCCACTGTCAATATACCAGACATCAGAAGAAGCAATGCTTGATACGCAAGCAAATTCTTCTTCAAGTCTGGATGCCAGAACGGAAACATTGTGATCCATCTGTTCTATCATGCCTCTTTCCCTCCCTGGAGAACTGCGTGAACCCTTCTGAGTTGTTGCTGCAGTGGTAGACATTTGTCCACTAGTCAATTCTTCGTTCCTGCTACTCATCTCTGGCTTTGATACCATGTGAAATTTTCAATCTGAAAAGTCTACAGTTGCAGTGATAAATTTATTTCTCCTACTTATTATTTCAATAAGTTATTTACAGAAATCTATCGGTAAATATCGAAACAAATACTAATGCAACATTCACAAACATATATGCAGAGAAGTAAACAATAAAGGACATAAGCACAAGAATCAATCACATGTACATAGTTATTTTTGGACAATTGTCCCCGGATGAGGGTTTTATTAAATTCTTCAACAAATGATTTCTCTACAACGAATATACTTGCAGATAAAAATTTGAAACACCTGAGACAAAATTCTCTGCTCCTCCCGAAAAATCCCTGACACCCTAATCAACCTCTGCTTCTCTCTGTGTTTGTTTGTGTGTTTCTTTGCGTAGTCCGCAGTCCCTGCGTTGGACTGCATAAGTCTACGTAGGCTCTGTGTGTGTTCACTACGCTGCAGCCCTGTGCTGCCTCCTGTGACCCACTGCATCCCTCTGTCCCTGATCTCAATCACTGGTGACTCCCTCCTCCTTCTGCTTCTACAACTCTTCGCCCTGCAACTCTCCCACTAAGATCAAATTCTCTTACTTCAGAATTGATCTCCTTCGGGTACTAAGTGTATGCCTAACTTGTCTTCCAAATGACCCTCAAGCCCTCTTTTATAATCTTCTCGTTGGTGAATCAACAGCCCAGATTAGAAGTCTAATCAATGGCTAAGATTAAAACTTGACTTGATCTTTGTTTTCTAGAAGATTCACACTCTAACTTATTAATACCCTTTAATTATTTCATTTCCCTAAGTTTAGACTTAAGGCCTCCATTAAAATAATTAATTATTTTAATAAGTCATGAATCAAGTGGAATTTCCACAAACGGTTTTTGGGTTCTTTGGAATACTGATGTCCAAGCCTCCTTACAAATTTTGAGACTTGGAATACTTTCCGATGCTACAAAAATCAACAATCTGCACTTCGTAAATAGACCTCCTCTGCACTGCTGAAGTCACATCAGCCCCTGTGCTGAAATCCCCTCCGTTGTTGCTGCGCTACGTTGTCCTCCTAAACCCTCTACGCTGCTGCAACTCTGCTTTGCGTAAACAGACCTCCTCTGCACTTCTAAAGTCGCATCAACCCCTGTGCTGAAATCCCCTCCGCTGCTGCTGTGCTGCATTGTCCTCCTGAAGCCTCTACGCTGCTGCAGCTCTGCTCTGCGTAAGCAAGCCTACTCTGCGTTGCTGAAGTCACATCAGCCCCTGCGCTGCTCCCTTCAGCTTCCAGCTCTGCCTCTGCTCCATCTATGATTCTCTACACCCACTGCTCCACTTGTCCCGCTACTGTCTTAAGGCTCCCGTAGCACAGATGTGATCCAAGAGTTGGGCTACTCAAGGATCCCGCCACCACTCTGTAGCGGCTCTACAGATCCATGTCTCCCCACTTTCGTGGTCCATGAGCGCTCATGGCCACGTCATCTTCTGATCCATCGTCCACCACAACAGCCTTGGAGTTAGAAGCTTCCTTGTCCTTCTTCTTCTGAGGACAATTGTTGGCGAAATATCCCAGTTCGTCGCACTGGAAACACTTGATCTTTGATAGATTACGCTTCTTTCTCCCTTGCTGCCTCTTTGATGCCAAGGCAGCATCTTCCTCTTCTTCCTTCTTGACTTTGCTCGACCTGGTGATAAACTCTCTCTTGGTGATCCGAAAGATTTCTTCTTGTTGGAGGATCGCCCACATATTGTCCCAGTTGGGAAGGTCCGCTATGCCCAAGAGACTTTGGATAAAAGTTTCACAGTTCTCTGTGACAACATTTAGAGTCGTCCTCACCATAACATCGTCCTACACCTTCACCCCCATGCTAGTCAGTTGATCCCGGATCGCTTGAAGTCTGGACAGAAAAGGCTCAATCTCCTCCCCCTTGGTCATCATAAATAACCTCAACTGGTTCTCCAGAAGCATCTTCCTCTGGACGGATTTTCCTTCATATAGTGTGGTCAGAACCACCCACATCTCATAAGCCATCTTCTTATCGACTATGTGTGGAACTACATGATCTTTGACCTCGTCCATTATGAAGCATTTGGCATGTGTCGCTGCTTCTTCATGCTTCGCCAGGAGATCTGCATTGGTCGACGTGGCCAGGACTTTCTCTGCATGCTCCCTGTTGACCACATTTTGTCAACGACCCCATAGCAGTACACCCCCATTTTTTCAAATGGGACTTATCATGTTCGAGGCTCGTGTCATCCAGATTTCATCGCCGATCGACAGTTTTTATATGATGTAAACCCATTCTGCATTTTATGATGTAAATGATCTAAGTAAGACCGTCAATGTATGTAATAACCTAGGTAAGCCTAGTATGTTGTTGATGACTTCCATTCTAGGAGGTTTTTTGTCTCACTGATTCACGAAAGTGATCGGCAGAGTTTTTCCCTCCAGCCTCACCCCAAAGCTAGGGTGGAATTTGTCATCAACATGCTAAGTGAGTCCTAGTGTTTTTTATCGAGTCCTTGTAAAAGTAGTTTCAACTACTTGGTCTACTAGATCATGTTTTGAGTCGCAGAATTGGATATTTATTTGAGGGTCTATACGAATGGGTATTCCCCCTTCATGTATGTAAATGTTATGTATATTTTATTAATTATTAGTTAGATATAGTTATCTTAGGTTTTATTAAGTGAAAGGGCATGATCAAAGATCATGCCTCTTCACCAAGGGACACCATGAGGCTATATTTAAAGCCTCGGTGATTCCCCATTGTAATCATATCTCATATCTCATATTTTATCAATAATAATATATACTTATTCAAGTTTACCAGAGTTTTTACACTCCATTGGTATCAGAGCCATCGCTCTTAGGGATCTGTGTGATCACCCAGAATTAAGGAATTACAAGAAAATTCCAAAATTGCAGATTTTTTTAAAAACCAAGTGCTTGTGGGTAGCAACATTTGTTTTTTTAAAAAAGAAGAAGGAAGAAATATATATATATATATATATATATATTAATAAAATCAAAAGAGAGAAGGAAAGTTAACATAAAGGGGGAAATAAATTAAAAGAAAAAAGAAAAAGTAAAAAGAGAGATATACGTACATGTGAAGACAAAGTAAAATTAAAAAGGAAGAGTAAAAGTAAAATTAAAAAGGAAGAGTAATTGCTCGTGGTTTACAAGCTCGTGGTTTTTGGGCCCATGGTATTAAAAAGCCATTTCCTCTTTTCAAAACAATGTGCCTTTTCAAAACAAAGTGACTTTTAAAAACAATATTATATATATATATATAATTCAAATAATAAAATAATAATAATAATTATTATTATTATTATTTAAAAATATATATATATAATAATAATAGAAATTATTACTATTATTTCAAAAAAAAATTAATTTAATTAATTAATTAATTTTAAAAAAAAAAGGGAAAACTGGCAGGAAAATATTCCCCACCTCATACATGTTCAATGTCTTCATCGATGTCGATGGCTGAATTCCAGAAGAAATTAGGAGATCTTGAGAAACAAATCAATAATAATTCCGAAGAATTCGAAAAAAGATTAGTCAATCTTGAAGGTACAGTTGCAGGGCACTCCAACGACATCAAAAATATTCATGATACGACAAATCGAATAGAAAGACAAATGTGGCTAAATCATCACGAGGCCACAGAAAAGCATAACGAAGCAATAAACAAGATGACAGAGCATAGCGAAGCAATGAACAATATGACAGAACTCTTCAATAAGCTAAATGATAAGATAGATAATTTAAGTCAGACACAATCCCCAATATTTCCTAACATGGAACAAAATCAACAAAACAATTCCGCAGATTCAGAAAACTCAGAACAGCATCAAGAAAAGACCGATTCCCCACATCATCAAGAAGATAGTAATGCAAATTTTCAAAATAAGCAACTCTGGAATGCATTTGCTAATCAATATCCCCTTCTTGTTCCACCAGTAGCATATCAGCGAAGAGCCAAAATCGAACTACCCAAATTTGATGGTAATGAAAAAAATAGCGTTGCATGGCTTAATAAAGCAGAAGAATATTTTGAGATTTATGACATTACTAGTGATGACGAAAAAATTAAACATGCTTCCATGAAAATGGAAGGAGAAGCATATAATTGGTATATGTGGTGGAAAAAGACGACGCTCGCTATCAGTTGGAGGAAATTTAAGGATACATTCTTCAAAAGGTTTCAAGGCATAAAAGAAGAAAAGTTTTTTTCAATGTTTATCAAATTACGCCAAAAAGGAGATGTGGATGAGTACACTCGAGAATGAGAGACCTTGGCAACACGAGTACCAGGATTGTCGGAATCTCGTCTAATCCAGTCTTACATCTCAGGACTTAAAATCCACATACAAGAAGAGCTCGAACTACATGAAATTACGTCCGTAGAAGTAGCAAGGCAAAAAGCAAAAGCTGCTGAAAAGAAATTTGAAAGATTATCAAAACCAAAAAAAGTATATTCGAGACAAAGATTTCCTCAATCTGAAAATATAGATGACACAAAATATGTCCCACTCCATCTTCGTGAAGAAGAAAAAAATAGTGTGGAAAAACAAAGAATGAGAGAGGGCAAGTGCAAGCATTGCGGTGAAAACTGGGACCCTAAGCACAGATGTGCTAATGGAAAAGCGAAAAATCTATACAGTTGTGAAGCAACTAATGACGCTAACAATAATGATTCATATATAGAAGGATTAGAAGACAACTTAGAGTTCTCTCCAAAAGTGGATGGGGAAACTATTCCGCAAGTGTCATTATCAGCTATGACAGGCATATCACAACCTCAAACCCTAAGGTTAAGAGGAAATATCAAGAACAACAACGTAATGGTTCTCGTCGACACTGGTAGTACCCACAATTTTCTAGATTCAACCATGGCAAAAAGACTTAACATATTTACCTTCCCCATGCCTAATATGAAGGTAATGGTGGCCGATGGTAAGAAGATTGAGAAAGTAGGGAAATGCCATAAGGTCAAACTAAAGATAAAAAATTTCATTTAGAATCTCCATTCTACACCGTTCCATTACGAGGAGTAGATGTGGTCTTAGGAATTCAATGGCTACAAACTTTAGGTACTTATTCTGCCAACCATCAGAAGTAGTTTATAAGTTTTAAGTGGAAAGGGCAGAAACACAGGTTGTATGGATTCCAAGCCCCATAAGATCAAGTCGTATCTTCCTCTCTGATGACGAAGATGATTCAAATAGGAGCGCCAACATCTACAGTACAATGTCATCAGTTAGAAATGTTATCTTCAAAAGGGAGCCACGAAGAGTCATCAGAAGAACAAGGACTAGTTCGGACACACGAAAAAGTATTCCGGGATCTACCCATAAAAGTGCCTCCAGATAGGAAAATCAAACATCCAATAGAAGTCAAGACAGGATCCAACCTTGTCGATATCAGATCTTTTCACTATCCAGATCAACAAAAGATTGAACTCGAGAATATGCTCCACGATCTTTTTAAAATGTGGGAAGCAAGAGCCCACCGCTCAAGAAACCCAGGCGTTCGTCAACATTGTCCATCGTTACGTATGCTTTGAGGACAAAGCATCTTTAAGAGAGGGCAATGTTATGTATATTTTATTAATTATTAGTTAGATATAGTTATCTTAGGTTTTATTAAGTGAAAGGGCATGATCAAAGATCATGCCTCTTCACCAAGGGACACTATGAGGCTATATTTAAAGCCTCGGTGATTCCCCATTGTAATCATATCTCATATTTTATCAATAATAATATATACTTATAAAGTTTACCAGAGTTTTTACTAATTCCAAAGAAATGTATTATCTCATGTAAAAGAGGGTTGGAAAATAATTATAATCCCCTCTCAGTCAATTAATTAAATTTTTTGGTCAATTAATTAATAAAATCTTAAACCAGAAATTTAATTAATTTAGGGTCCTAAGTTAGGATTAAATCTTTAAAGGCAAAATTTGTGGGTCCTTGGAAAATGATTTTGAAAGCCCCAAGCCAAGGGAATATTGAGAATTTTAAAAAATATTGGACCCTTGGGCCTTGGTGGTTAAGTCAAGGTCAAAATTTTGGGGTAATTAACTCAAAAATAGTATTTTTGAGTTAATTAAAATTGAATTAAATGATAAATTCGTTTTTTCCCCAAAATTTTAATTTCAACGTTCCGGATTAAAAGATAATTAAATCTTTTGGACGGTTGAGATTATTTTGACGAGGATCATCCAAACTAGCCATTAGAGATCTTGTCCTATAAATTTAGAAGTCTTTCTCATTCTTGAGTCATCCGATCTGAGGATCGTGCATTTGCTCTTAGAAGCTCTTGTAAACTTTTGAGGAATAAAGCATAAAGACTTTGGGGTTACAAATCTGGATGTTCCTTCTTAGATCTATGTGGTGAATTGTCTCTGAACTCTGCTACTTTGTTTCTTGCATTTTATGGTTGATGGCGTTCATGGATTAATCTGCATACAGGTATCTTGTGCAGTTTTCTGGGTTATAAAATAACATTCTGATTTCTCTGAAAGAGTCTCATGTTGTTTTCTTAAATCTCTATCGATCTAAGATTCAGATCTAAGTGTGCAAGGAAATTTTTTTTTTAAAGATTGGGCGTCTGGGGAAGTCTTCGGTTGGACCAGCCGACTCTCAATAAACATAAATCTGATAAGCTCTTTATTTGTTAAATTCCAGGTCTATCTTACGATATTTGTGATTTTGCAGGGTTTCAAAGGCTTGTGCCTCTCATTTAAAAATTTTAATTTCTAAATTGTGCTGAATGGACTTAAATCTAGCTATGAGAGCCTCCCAAATTGTAAATTAGGCTTGTAAATTTGTAATTTTCTTTAGACTGTAAGGGTTTAATCTTTTTTTTTTGGTGTGTGTATCTTCAGATCTCGCTGGTCTTTTGCGGGTTAAGGGCTTAAATCAGAGTTTTTTTTTTTTAAATCTGAGGCAGATCTAACCTCCAAAGGCCAGATCTTGCCTCAAATCCCTCTTGTGGACGAATCTGGGCATTATTTGATTCAAGGAGCATAATAAATCTGAGCGTAAATTGAAGAAAATTTAAATTTGCTGAGAAATTTATGTGTACTGGGTTTATTCGTTGTCTTTGTCGCTGCCTTGCTGACCATATCAACGCTCTTTGCATACACATTCGGCATTCATCATTCATCTACATCAAAAAAAGCTCAAGCATCGATCTGCCTTCAAACTCAACTTCACTGCCTCATTGCCGTCCGTACGGACAACCCTTTCCTCCAGCGCTGCCCAGATCTCACGTTGCAAGAGTTCCCTTTGCCATCGATTTCCTTCAACGTCCTCATTTTTCCTATCTGCCCGTCGATTCTACCTTCGCTCCAGCAATCGTCCATCTCTGCTGTCTTTGATCTGCATCAAACCTTTCCTCCTTGCTTCTCCCTTGTCGTCAGCATTCTCCATTCCACACTGCTCCGCCGTCAAGTGTTCCCGTCGACTAAGCTCTGACCTGCAGCAAACAACAATGAAACGCAACATATGCATACACCATATTAAAATTCAAAAACCCCTGCGTTAAATCTTATTTGCATTCCTTTTTTAATGGTAACGTAGGTTCTAGATTTCGATATTTTATTTGACAGTTTTAAATTTTAACTTCATAGTTTTGTTTTTTTTTATTTGTTAGTCGTAGAGTTAGATTTTAGATTTATTCGATTTAGAGTTTTAATTTTGTTTTAGTTTAGAACGTTAGTTTTAACTTTTAGTTTTTTTTTTTTTTTTAGATTTTAACTTAGTTTTATTTTGTTTTAATTTAGTTTAGTTTTAAGGTTTAGTCTTAGCTTAGTCTTAATTTTTTGTTATTTAATTGTTTTGTTTTTGTTTTTGTTTTAGTTTAGTTTTAACTTAGTTTTGTTTTAATTTAATTTTAATTTAGATTTTAAATTTGTTTTGTCTAGCTTTAGCTTCTAGATTTTAAATTTTTTAAGTTTCATTTAGTTTTATTTCTAGTTGTATTTTAATTTAGATTTAGATTTTTTTAGCTTGTTTTAGATTAAAAAATTCCAAAAATTCTAAAAAAATTTAGAAAATACAAAAATAAAAAAAAGGTTTCAAATTTTCTATAGTCAAGTGGGCTTTTAATTTTTATCTAAAGTTTTGACTATAGAAGCATAATCTAGATCAAGATTAATTGAAGCATCATAAATCTGGAAATATTGCAAATGTTTGGCATTTTCATCTTGTGATAATATTGTTGTGGGTTTAAAATATTTTAATGCATGGTTGTGGTGTTTTCAATTGAATATCATTGTGATCAATCGTGTTTTCATAGCAGCAGTTAATCATCACTTACTTGTTTATAATCGCATAACGGGATTTTGTTTGACTCCATAAGGCACTGGTCTTAAATGTGAAATCTAATTTAGAGTTGTGGAATCTCGTTCATTTTATCAAGTATTTGATGTTTTAGCTGTGTCTCCTGAATTCATCATCCTCATTTGTAATAGGGTCTACCTCCCTTAGCTTGCAAGGAGACAGTTTAAATAGAGAGATTGGGGATAAGAGTGACAGCCCCCAATCTGAGCCGTTGTCGCGGTCCCTTGACAATCTGTGCGACAACACTCCCTAAGACCGTATGCCTCCATGACTACCAAGATTCTGGCCTTCTAGATTGCAAAGTTGGACAAGTTGTTCAACCTATCCTGATCATGTAGTCCATGAGGTGCTATCTACTCAGAAAATCTGTCGAAACTAATCCGTTTCTCTATGCTAGAGACTTGGATCTAGGGTCCTGTTGTCGCACAGATTGTCTAGGCACCGCGACAACGGCTCAGATTGGGGGCTGTCACCTTTATCCCCAATCTCTCTATTTAAGCTGTCTCCTTGCAAGCTAAGGGAGGTAGACCCTTTTATAAATGAAGATAACAAATCCAGGAGACACAGCTAAAACATCAAATACTTGATAGAATAAACAAGATTCCACAGATCTAAATTAGATTTCGCGCTTAAGACCAGTGCCTTATGGAGTCAAACAAAATCTCGTTATGCAATTATAAACAAGTAATGCTTAGCTGCTGCTTATTAAACCATGATTGATCACAATGATATTTTCTTAAGAATGCCACAACCATGAATAACAATTTTATGAGAATGCCAGATACTTGAAAATTTCCGAAAATAAAAATATTCCAATTATAACGCAGCTCGAAAATCAAAATGATCCACAGTCAAACTTAGATAAAAATTTTAAGGCTCAGTTGACCATAGAAAATTCGAAATTTTTTTATATTTTGTATTTTCTAAATTTTTTTAAGATTTTTTAAATTTTTATAATTTTTTATTATTTTTTGAATTAAAAAACCTAAATCTAAGTTAAAACTAAACTAAGAATAAATTAAAATTTAAAATCTAAAACTAAAGTTAAAATTAGACTAAACTAAATTAAATCTAATCTATATCTAAAATAAAACAAATTTAAAACAAAAATCTATTTAAAATTACATCTAAACTAAACGAAAAAAAATAAATAAATAAATAAATTAACCTTAAGCTAAAACTAACACCACAAAAAATCGAAATCTATGTCCAAACCAAAACTTAAAACTAAACAATAAACTAAACTAAAACAAAAGATCGATATTACAATCTAACCTTACAACCTAAAGAATCTAAGATCTAAACTTTAAAAAAATAAAATAAATGTTAACTAAGACAACAAAATTAGAAAAAATGAACGAAAGCATCAAATAACCTGAATCCGATTAAATGTACATGGTATGTACATAAGGTTTAGAACTTGCGTTTGTGCGTGCGTTTGTCATATGGCAGGTCGACGGACAGAGAAAAGACGTGAGGAAGCTGACGGCTTTGATGTTGTGAAGATCTGACGCGGGCAGAGATGTAAGGGTTCGAATTTTCTTTGTTTGCGTTTGCTGTTTTTTGGTTTGCAGGTGAGCTTGGACGCGAAGGAGAGGTGACGGGTTGAGGAACGATGCAGACGGCAGGGAAATGTGAGACGGATTGATGGCAAGGTGCTGGCTAAGGAGAATAGCACGACAGGTAAAAATCCGATGGTGGAAACGTTGGCTTGCAGGTGAGGGACGGCAAAAAAAAAAAACGATGAAACGAGGAGCTGGCAGCTAGAAACGTAGAGATGGAGGGCAGCGTTGAAGGGAGAAGGCTGCAAAGAGACCCCAGATAAAAGCTGAGACAGAGGCAGCGTTGATTAGAATGAGGAGAACCCAGTACGCACAAACACATTAACCTCAGATCTTCAAATTTCTTCATTTATGCCCAGATCTCATGCTTCTTAAAAATAACGCCCAGATTTGCCCACAGTGGGGTTTCTGAGGCCAGATCTGGCCTTTGGAGGCTAGATCTGCCTTAGATCTAAAAAAAAAAATTCCGATTTAACCTGTAACTTGCAACAATCAGTCAGATCTGAAGACACACGTCAAGAAACATTAAACCCTTACAGAAAAATTACAAATTTACAACTAGTTTACAAGTTTAAAACCCTCAAGGTCAGATTTAAAATCCATTTTAGCACAATTTTCAGAGAATTAAAGTTTTAGTGAGAGGCACAAGCCTTCGAAACCCTGCAAAATCACAAATATCGTAAGATAGACCCGGAATTTAACAAATAAAGAGCTTATCAGATTTATGTTTATTGGGAGTCGGCTGGTCCAACCGAAGACTTCCCCAGACGCCCAATCTTTAAAAAAAATTCCATAGACACTTAGATCTGAATCTTAGATCGATAGAGATTTAAGAAAACAACATGAGACCTTTGCAGAAAAATCAGAATGTTATTTTATAAACCCAGAAAACTGCATAAGATTCCTATATGCAGATTAATCCATGAAGGCCATCAACCATAAAATGCAAGAAACCAAGTAGCAGAGTTTAGAGAGAATTCACCACAGATCTGAGAAGGAACATCCAGATTTGCAACCCCAAAGTCTTTATGCTTTATTCCTCAAAAAGTTTACAAGAGCTTCTAAGAGCAAGTGCACGATCGTGAGATCGAATGACTCAAAAATGATAAAGACCTCTAAATTTATAGGACCAGATCTCTAATGGCTAGTTTGGATGATCCTCGTCAAAATAATCTCAACCGTCCAAAAGATTTAATTATCTTTTAATCCGGAGCATTGAAATTAAAATTTTGGGGAAAAAACGAATTTATCATTTAATTCAATTTTAATTAACTCAAAAATATTATTTTTGAGTTAATTACCCTAAAATTTTGACCTTGACTTAACCACCAAGGCCCAAGGGTCCAATATTTCTTAAAATTCTCAATATTCCCTTGGCTTGGGGCTTTCAAAATCATTTTCCAAGGACCCACAAATTTTGCCTTTAAAGATTTAATCCTAACTTAGGACCCTAAATTAATTAAATTTCCGGTTTAAGATTTTATTAATTAATTGACCAGAAAATTTAATTAATTGACTAAGAGGGGATTATAATTATTTTTCCAACCCTCTTTTACATGAGATAATACATTTACATCCATGAAGGGGGAAAACCCATTCGTATAGACCCTCAAATAAATACCCAGTTCTGCGACTCAAAATATGATCTAGTAGACCAAGTAGCTCAAACTACTTTTACAAGGACTCGATAGAAACACTAGGACTCACTTAGTATGCTGATGACAAAATCCACCCTAGCTTTGGGGTGAGGCTGGAGGGAAAAACTCTGTCGATCACCTTCGTGAATCAGTGAGACAAAAAACCTCCTAGGATAGAGATCATCAACAACATACTAGGCTTACCTAGGTTGTTACATACATGGACGGTCTTACTTAGATCATTTACATCATTACATGCAGAATGGGTTTACATCATCATAAAACAATGTCAACTGTTGATGAAAACTGGATGATGGAATCTGAATGGCGTAACCACGTTGAACATGACGGATCCAATTTGAAAAAATGGGGGTGTACTGCTATGGGGTAGTTGACAAAGTGCGGTCAACAGGTCCTTGGCGAGAAAGGCACCCTCTGCTCCCTCTGACAACTGACTTCCTCTCTTGGAAGTCCGCCAAATCACAACAAATCAACTCTCTTCGATCTGCAAATTTCTTTGGCTGGAAATCCTCTAAGAAGTTGTTCTCCTCCCGCTTTTTGTCAACTTGCTCAGGTTAAATTCTAAACCGATAGAATTTTAACCCCGCCAGCAACTACTGAAGCTCTGCAGCACTGATTCCGCACTCTGAATCAGCAACAACTTCAGGACTGCGTCACCTTAGCTGGCCTCTGCATGAACAGACAGTCCTAGCACAACCTTTGCACTGCCTCTGCGCAGTAAGTACGTGGACTTGCGTGGAGACTGCGTCACTCTGGCCTCTGTGTGGCTCTGCTCCATTCTGCTGCTACATTATCCTCTCTGGTCCGCTCTATTGCTTTCTGCAATAAGGATTCTTCAGTCTTCTTGCTGAAGATTCAACTAGATCTATGATCACTCTGATACCATGTGAAAAATTCTGAATATTACTTATGCAGAAACCCTACTGTTAAATCTAGTTATACTTCTCCTACTTAAACAAGTTATTAATCTGAAATTCCAGCATTAACATCGAAGTAAACACATTAACAGTCTACCCGGATACAGATTTACACTGAATACATGCACAATGACAAAGTGACACGCACGATTTTCTGGACAAATGTCCCCAAAAAAACCCAATGCGGGAAAATCGATCTCTGGCTGTTGGAGGGTTTATATTATTAAGTAGATTCTACGTACAGCAAATCTGGGCACCAACTGGTTAACCCGACAGAGAAATACAAAAATCTGCAGCAATACCTCTGTTCTGGAGACAGAAAACTAGACTGATTCACACCCTCAAACGGGATTTACAGAACTCGACCCTTTTCAGTCTTGAGAAACCCCGGCGCTGCTCTGAAGCTGAAGCCCTCTACGTCAACTCCGCTAGGCTTTCATTGCCCCTGCACTGCTCAGGAAGGGCCTGCGTCACCCTAGACTAGGTTATGCTGCCCTGGCTGGGCCTGCGTCAGCCCTGCTAGCCTCCTGTTGCCTCTGCGCTATCCTTTATGGGCCTGCGTAGCAGTGAAGCCCTCTGCGTTGTGCAGCTGCTGCTCCCTCTACGCTGCTTCTTTGCCTCTTGCTGACTCTTGGCCTGGAATCAGATCATCCCTCTCAACAATACTACCCCTCGCTGCAGCTGAAAAACTTCTGGAAATTCTTAGCAAACCACGCCCTAGAATTCCAACTTAGTCTCAGTGCTCTGCCACTGTGTTCTCCAACTGAACCCAAGCCCTTCCTTTATACTTTTCTCGTTGGGAAACCAACGACAGTGATCTAATCTTGAATCGACGGCTAAGATTAAAAGAAAGCTTGATCCGTGTGACTTAAGTCATTTTCATCAAATGTTTAAATTAATTACCTTTAATCTTTTAATTTTCCTAAGTTAAACTTAGCGTGCTTAATTAAAAAGATTAATTAATTAATTTTCTCTTAAACAGGATGAAATTTCTCAAATCCCTTTCTAGGTCTTGGAGATCTCATGTATTCTAGTCCCTCCACAAATTTTGGGAGCTAGAGCACATCCGATGCTACCTTAACACTCAAAAATCTCAACATTTTTATGTCACGTGCATGTTGCTAGGGATTTTCGCTATACTCGGCTGAAATTTGTTGCTTTTCTTGTGTGAAATGGTGGAAATTTGTCTCTTTATAGCATTGCATCATCTCATGGGCCATGTTTGAATAAGTGAATGTTACTAGAGATATTTTGTTGAAATTTTATCTCGATAAGTCATCACATATTGCATATCGATGTGTAAATACCTTGAGGAAATTGTCCATGCCCTAATCGCTATGCGAAATTGTTTTATAGGCCTCTTTGACTAAGTGAATCCATTCCAATCATTGAAATATCCTTGGCTCCATTTCCCCCAAAGGATTAGGCATTGGTCCTCCATAGGTGATCACCTTAAAGCATGTTTTCCTCACCTTCTCTCTTTCTTTCTAGGCCTTGCCTACATAGGTCATCTAGGGCATCAATTATCTCACATTCTAGCTATCGAAACACTTTGATTTTTGGTCCACAACTATGTTGGAGATTTCTCTAGAGACCCTCCAAATTTGAAGCAAATCAGACGGTGGGATCTTGAGATATTGCAAGCCCTAGATCGACGATCGTTTCTTGCCCTAGGTTTCCCTTCGCTAGACCTCAATGGGATTATTACATCAAATTCAAAGAAAATTTCTCCCTTAATCCCTTTCTCCCTCAATTAGGTCAAGCACCCCTTGGTTGATGAATTCCATCCCTTTGACCTAATTCTGGGTCCACTTGGTCCTGTGTGGTCCTACAAACTTTTAAAGATAATTCCACAAAGACCACTTTGAAGCCAAGTTTCCACAAGGATTCTAGGGTCGAGGAATCTCCTTGACAACTCATATCCTCAAACCCTAGCCCTTGAAATTCTCCTAAGGCCTTCCTAGAGAGCCTTTCATCTTGCTTTACGAGCAAGCATGCCATATATCTGAGCCTCTCTTATGAATAGGCTTCTGGGATCACCATTCATCCTATCATTGATCCATTCATCTTCGTGATCCTTATTATATTGGGTCTCCTCCCATCGGTGAAAGTCCATAAAGAGCAAGGAGCCTTAGCTGAGGTGACAGTGGGTTATCTCTCAATTGTTGCCCTTGACCTAGTAGTTGCCCTATAGGACCCCCTCTTAGGACATGTGCTAGTTTGAGCGGTAACATTTTGGCATTGTTGTCGGGGACACAAAACGTGTGTTTTGTTCCCCATATGGCTTGGGTTATCTCTCAATTGTTGCCCTTGACCTAGTACTAAGTAGTTGCCCTATAAGACTCCCTCTTAGGACATGTGCTAGTTTGAGCGGTAACATTTTGGCGTTGTTGTCGGGGACACGAAACGTGTGTTTTGTTCCCCATATGGCACATTGACATATCATTATTGGCAACTCCATTGGAAGAACGAAGCTTGCAACAAATCCATGAAGTTGGTGCTTCAAATGGTGCTTTTGGTAAGTTGATCAGGTGTTTGCAAAAGGAGGGAGTTGGTGCTTCCTGCTAGTGGATGCTAGCAAACAATCAAAGGGAGTTGGTACTTCCTGTGAGTGGTGGCTCACAAACAGGTTGATGTAATAGAGTAGGTGCTCTTATTTTTACATCAATAACAACAACAAGCTTTGGTGGTTTTTTCCCGATAGGGTTTCCACGTAAAACCTTTGTGTCTCATGTGTTTGTTGCTCATGATGTGCATGCTTGTATTGGTTGATATGGTTGTTATTATGGTTTGTTAATGATTGCTCTCATATAATGGATGCCAAGTTTGAATGAGTAAAAATGAATTGGCATAAAAGTTTATATTAGCCTTAATATTGATTCACCCCCCCTCTCAGTATTTGTTAGAGTCAATCACAGCGGAAAACAAAATTAAATCATACACAGCATAAAATAGAGACAACAGATTAACGTGGTTCACCCAACCAATCTGGGCTACATCCACCAAACAGAGGTACCGGCAATCTTATTCATCAACAGGAGATTACAATAGCAAATTTGCACATCTGCACTTCCTCTTCCACACACCTCACATCTCATATTCATTTGCCTCTACAGGCTTACAATTTATAGATGTAGAGAAGAAACTGAATCATAAATTCCATCACAACATAATAGAATAAAATATCTCCTCTTGCTGATTTGATGCCATCAGTTTTGGAACAAACCCATTGTTGGCATTATCTATGAGATTTTCTCCCAATTAATATACAAAAAATCTCAACAATCTCCACCTTGACAACAATTAGCCTGATACCTTGTTCCTTTATTATTTTTATTTTCTTTGCAAGCCAAGAGAAGCCAGACACCATCGTAGCTTCTCTAATAAAACTGGTTTCGTGAACACGTCTGCATAATTTTCCTTTATAACCTGTCTTACAAAATGGTACTTAATAGGTATATGCTTTAATTTACTATGAAAGGCTGGATTTTTAGCCATGTGAATTGCACTTTGACTATCACAAAATAACTTAATGTTGTCTTGCAGCCTACCAAACTCACCAAACAAACCTTTCAACCAAACCGCTTCTTTGCAAGCATGTGAAGCAGCTATGTATTCTGCTTCTGTAGTGGATAAAGCAACAATGTTTTGTAGCTTTGACATCCGGCTAATAGCTCCACCTGCAAGAGTAAAGACATATCCTAAAGTTGACCTTCTCTTATCCAAATCACCTGTAAAATCGGAATCAACATATTCGCAAACAAATTCACTACTTCTGTCATAAGTGATACAATAATCACTTGTGCCTCTCAAATACCGAAGCACCCATTTCACTGCTGCCCAGTGTTCTTTCCCTGGATTTTCCATATACCTACTGACAACCCCAACTGCATGTGAAATATCTGGATGTGTACAAACCATCGCATACATCAAAGTTCCTACTGCATTAGCATAAGGTATTCGAGACATATATTCCTTTTCTTCATTTGTATTAGGACATAAACTTGAAGAAAGCTTAAAATGAGAAGCTAAAGGGACTGAAATTGGCTTCACATTGTTCATACCAAACCTTAAGAGTATTTTCTCAATATACTTCTTTTGTGATAACCACAGCTTACCATTGCTCTGTCTCTGAAAATCTCCATGCCCAAAATCTGTCTTACTGCTCCTAGATCTTTCATATAAAACGTCCTAGCCATCTGAGCGTTTAACCTGTTGATCTCATTTATGCTTTTGCTTGCTAAAAGCATATCGTCAACATATAACACTAAGATAATGAATAAGCCATTACTTAATTTCTTAAAGTAAACACAATGATCATATTCACTCCTTATATAATTTTGGCTCATCATGAAAGAATCAAATTTCTTGTACCATTGTTGAGGCGACTGCTTTAGACCATACAATGATTCTTGAGCCTGCAGACAAATTTCGGGCATGGAGATTTTCAAAGACAGGAGCAATGGTAAGCTGTGGTTATCACAAAAGAAGTATATTGAGAAAATACTCTTAAGTACATTGTTTCCAACATAATGTTTGCATTACTAATACATAACATGTAATGAATTGTCTTAGTGGTGAACTCCTAGTAGCTCTACCATAAAATTCCATTTCTTCATTGAGTGGGTAAATGCCAGAAATTTGATTGCTAGGGCATCAAATTTCAACCTCCCTAGGAACAATTTTGGCTAATCTTTATCATCATAGACTCCATATTCCCAAGGGACAAGGCACTAATCCAAATTGTTGGTGATAATTCTTAAATTTTCTCCATATGTTCTATCTCTCTAATTCAGCCCTTTCAAGGTTAAGTTAGGAAACTAGGGCTTGATGCGAATCCCTGGGCAAGAGGAATTTTGGTGGTTGGAGAGACTAAACATTATGAGGATACTATTTACCACTAAATCTATCATTTTGGTGGGCATCCACTTCTATTTCATCAATAAATTGTCTTGCCCTAGTTTTCTTCCTTCAACTTAAGCGCTTCATTGAAGTTTTCATGAGCTTTGGTATAACTAACATACATTGTAAGAAACCTTTTCTCCTAGCCTTGACCTTGAGTCGCTCCAACACTCGTCAAATTTATCAAACCCTGGATCTTGTGCCCTTATTTCTAGGTCTCTTCATAGAAAGCAAATTGCTTCTTTCTGAAGCCTTGAACCTAAATTATGTCAATTTTTAATACTTCCAAGTGAGATAATTTCACATATTAGCCCTAGAATACCTATTATAAGTGATCTATTTCCATCTGGAATTGTTGGACATTGGATAAACCAGTGCTCCCCGTGTGTTTCGCGACATGTGCTTAACCGCCTCCCGTGGATCCGTGTTAAATTTAGATAACCATGGTATGTTCTATAGTTAATGCAATTTTACTTCAATCTTTCTTAGGCCCGATTCAATTTAGCAATCACATAAACATGAAAGTAAAATGCTAATAGGACATAATAATAGATCAACAGAAGACAAGCCAATAATTATAGATCAGATTTTACAATTCTTCTTGTCCAGCAAAGATAGAGAGTGATGTGCGTTACAGCAGTCAACAGGATGCTCCATCTAGCAAAGTCTTTCTCAACATCAGATCAGCCAACCCTCCAAGTGTCACACACGCCCCTCAAATACAGCTCCTCAAAAGTTAACGCTGGTCAACAAAAAGTCAATGTTGCAGTTTAGGGCTTCAATCAACGGGCTCCTTTTTCCTCGACCTTTGTGCCCTCTAATGCAGCCTCACTGGAGTGTAAAAACTCTGGTAGACTTGATAAATATATATTATTAATGATGAAAGATGAGATCATTACAATGAGGGATCGCCTAGGCTTTAAATAGCCTCAAGGTGTCCCTTGGCGAAGAGGCATGATCTTTGGATCATGCCCTTTCAGTTAATAAAACCTAATTTACCTATATCTAACTAATAATTAATAAAATATTCATAACATTGCCCCTCTCTTAAAGATGCTTTGCCTCAAAGCATATGTAATCGATGGACAACGTTGACGAATGTCTGGTTCCCGCGAGCGGCGAGCTCTTGCTTCCCATATTTTAAAAAGGTCATGGAGCATATTCTCGAGTTCAGTCTGTTGTTGATTTGGATAGTGAAAATATCTGATATCGACAGGGTCGGATCCTGTCTTGATTTCTGGAGACTCTTCATGGCTCCCTTTTGAAGATAACATTTCTAACTGCTGACATTGTACTGTAGATACGACTTGATTTCCTGGGGTTTGGAATCCATACAACTTGTATTTCTGCCCTTTCCACTTAAAACTTATAAACTGCTTCTGATGGTTGGCAGAATAAGTACCTAGAGTTCGTAGCCATTGAATTCCTAAGACCACATCTACTCCTCGTAATGGAACGGTGTAGAACAGAGATTCTAAATGAAAGTCTTTAATCTGCAATTTGACTTTATGGCATTTTCCTACTTGTTCAATCTTCTTACCGTCGGCCACCATTACCTTCATATTAGGCATGGGAAAAGCGAAGAGGTTGAGTCTTTTGGCCATGGTGGAATCTAGAAAATTGTGCGTGCTGCCTGTGTCTATTAGAACCATTATATTGTTGTTCTTAATATGTCCTCTTAACCTTAGGGTTTGAGGTTGTAATATGCCTGTCATAGCCGATAAGGACACTTGCGGAATAGTTTCGCCCTCCACTTCTGGAGAGAACTCTAAATTGTCTTCTAATCCTTCTATACACGAATCAGTACTGTTAGTGTCGTTAGTTGCTTCACAGCTGTATAGATTTTTTGCTTTTCCATTAGCACATCTGTGCTTAGGGTCCCAGTTTTCACCGCAACGTTTGCACTTGCCCTCTCGTATTCTTTGTTTTTCTAGACTAGATTTTTCGTCTTCACGAGGATGGACAGGGACATATGTTGTGTCAACTACATTTTCAGATTGAGGAAACCGTCGTCTCGAATATACTTTTTCTAGTTTTGATAATCTTTCCAATTTCTTTTCAGCAGCTTTTGCTTTTTGCCTTGCTACTTCTACAGACGTGATTTCATGTAGTTCTAGTTCTTCTTGAATGTGGACTTTAAGTCCCGAGATGTAAGACTGGATTAGACGAGATTCCGACAATCCGGGTACTCGTGTTGCCAAAGTCTCCCATTCTCGCGTGTATTCATCCACATCTCCTTTTTGGCGTAATTTGATAAACGTTGAAAAGAACTTTTCTTCTTTTATGCCTTGAAACCTTTTGAAGAATGCATCTTTAAATTTCCTCCAACTGATAGCGAGCGTCGTCTTTTTCCACCACATATACTAATTATATGCTTCTCCTTCCATTTTCATGGAAGCATGTTTAATTTTTTCATCATCACTAGTAATGTCATAAATTTCAAAATATTCTTCTGCCTTATTAAGCCACGCAACGCTATTCTTTTCATTACCATCAAATTTGGGTAGGTCAATCTTGGCTTTGCGTTGATATGCTAATGGTGGGACAAGAAGGGGATATTGATTAGCGAATGCATTCCAGAGCTGCTTGTTTTGAAAATCTGCATTACTATCTTCTTGATGATGTGGGGAATCGGTTTTTTCCTGATGCTCGTCCGAGTTCCCTGAATCTGCGGTACTGTTTTGTTGATTTGGTTCCCTGTTAGGAGATGTTGGGGATTGTGTCTGACCCAACTTATCTATTTTATCATTTAGTTTGTTGAAAAGTTCTTTCATATTGTTCATTGTTTCTGTGGTCTCGTGATGATTTAGCCACATTTGTCTTTCTATGCGATTTGTTGTATCATGGATTTTTTTTATGTCGTTGGAGTGCCCTGAAACTGTACCTTCCAGATTGACTAATCTTTTTCCGAATTCTTCGGAATTGTTAGTGATTTGCTTCTCAAGATCTCCCAATTTCTTCTGGAATTCCGCCATCGACATTGACGAAGACATCGAGCGTGTATGAGGTGGGGAATATCTTTCTGCCAGTTTCTCCTCTTTTTTCTTTTAAAATTAATTAATTAATATATTTAATTAATTAATTTTATTTTTTTTTGAATTAATTAATTAATTAATTAATAATAATTTTTTTTTAAAACTATATAATTATTATATATATATAATTTTTAATTAAAAATTATATAATATATATAATTTAATTATATAATTGTTATATATATAATTACAATATATATATATATATAATTATTAATTTAACTATATAATATATATTTTATATAATTAAAAAAAATATCGTTCCGATTTATAACGCCGTTTAGAAAAACCCGTTCCGATTTATAACACCGTTTAAAAAACTCGTTCCGCTTTATAACACCGTTTAGAAAAAACCCGTTCCGATTTATAACACCGTTTAGAAAAACCCACCGATTGATTTATAACACACCGTTTAGAAAACCACCCGATTTATAATATCGTTCCGATTTATGCTTTACCAACCGTCCGCTTTTTTTAAAAAAGACACGAGCCTTTCAGTTTAATAAACCCACGCCTTAAAATATTACCGAACCTGTTGACGTGCTGTAAACTTATACGTTGAAGATTTGCTGCAGGCCGGTGAGGAGTTGACTGTCGATTGTTTTAAAACACGCCTGTTCCAGTATCGGTGGTGACAGATTGTAATCGTCGACCTACCAAGATATGCGAGGTAGGTATAGACCCTAAACCAGAGATGATACTCAACCCTTTTACGACCCAAACACAGTATGTTTCTTCGTAAACCTTATCTTGCATTCCTGTCTCAGACTTGTCCGAATTGTTTGTCTTCAAATGAGGCCACAATCCACTGTAAACCAATGGAAGGGGGAATCGATACAAATGGCAGCGGAGAGTTCTTAGCACTTAGAACACGCAGAGAATATCCCAACGTGTGGATTGAATGCTGAACCTTCGGCTTGTTAAAAAAAAAAATTCTGAAATTTCTTTCAAAAAAAATTTTTAACTTGATGATCACACAGATCCAAGAGCGATGGCTCTGATACCAATGGAGTGTAAAAACTCTGGTAGACTTGATAAATATATATTATTAATGATGAAAGATGAGATCATTACAATGAGGGATCGCCTAGGCTTTAAATAGCCTCAAGGTGTCCCTTGGCGAAGGGCATGATCTTTGGATCATGCCCTTTCAGTTAATAAACCTAATATAACTATATCTAACTAATAATTAGTAAAATATTCATAACACTCACAAGCTCGGAATCTCCAAAAGATGGAGGTCAAAACTCCAAGGTTTGACCACGGTCAACGCTGGAGAACGCACCAGCAATCAACCCTAAAACAATCCGCAAATTTTCCCAGCTGCAACTCCGCACATGTGAGAGATAGAGGCTTCCAAAGGCTGATCAAACCAATCAGATCACAAGAGAGAATGTGTGATGAGTTGATGAGAAAATGATCTTCAAGTCTCTCTAATTTATATCATTCAGCGAGGGTGTATGACACATCTAGTAGGCTTGTGAGCCTACATTACAAATCTGGCCGACCTTGCACATGTGTGGAAAATAAAATCAAAATATATGTTCTGCTCATCCAAACAAGATGATCTTTAGATCAATCTTGCACGTCTCCAAAAGAGGAATCCAACAAAAATATAATCATCATCATATGAGCAGTGCAACATGGATTTTGGACCTAGTTGCCCAAAATTAACAATCTATTATTTCTAGCGATGCGTCCGTTTACTAACACCTGCGGGTTTTGGTGTAACGGTAATTGTGATTCCAACAAGTAGTATCAGAGCCAAAGGTCTCAAGTTCGAATCACACCTGACTCGTGTTGGGGGGGAGATTGTTGGACATTAGATAAACCAGTGCTCCCCGTGTGTTTCGCAACATGTGCTTAACCGCCTCCTATGGATTCGTTAATTGGCGATGTGTCCATTTACTAACACCTACAGGTTTTGGTGTAACGGAAATCATGATTCCAACAAGTTGGACATTGGGTAAACGAGGGCTCCTTATGTGTTTCACGACATGTGCTTAACCGCCTTACGTGGATCTGTTAATTATGGCGATGTGTCTGTTTACTAACACCTGCAGGTTTTGGTGTAATGGCAATCGTGATTCCAACAAGTGGTATCAGAGATAGGTTTCGAGTTTGAATCACACCCGACTTGCGTTGGGGGGGAGATTGTTGGACATTGGATAAACCAATGCTCCCTATGTGTTTCGCGACATGAGCTTAGCCGCCTCCCGTGGATCCTGTTAGCCACCTATAAAAATTTTGTTATACCAAAAGGTGGCTAAATCATTTTTTGGAGCCTTCAAGGAACAAATTTTATTGCAAAAAAGTGTTATCTCTTGAAGACTTTTGAAGGCCTCATGCCTCTGTCCAAAATCTTCCCTACTGTGCCCATTTTACACTCTGGAATTCTGTCGATTTCATGAGAAAAGACTGCTGCAAAATCACCTTTTTCCCTTTCCTCACTTGAAAAACTAGCCTCCATTTTGCTCCCCTTTTCCTCCATAAAACTCCCCTATTTTCATGATTTCCCTTCTTCTATTCATGAAAATCATTCTTTACCTAGCTTAAAACTCGTTTTGAACTATATTGAAACCCTCAAAATCCATCTAAACATCTGGAAATGTCCTAAAAAACAAGTATTTTGACGGTGGGTCTAAGCCCCTTTGGGCTAAAACCAAATCGTTTCCCCTCCATGCGCCCCAGCGCTAGAACCAAGTGCTAAGGTCCTAAGCACTTATCGCGTCGGAGCAACCCATGGAGCGCATTTGTTTGTGCGTTAAACAAAAAATCCGATGCCGATTAGCCCTGTATATTATAGCCCCCGATTGACTGTGGGCTCAGCGCGATATTGGCGTATGCCGTCTGATCTGAGGCCGGCTCATCGAACGGCGATCGCGCTCAAAAGAAGCTCGGGGGATAAACTAAGGTACGGCGCGACCCATGGCCCACAATCAATCGCCCTGGTCCCCACGGCCACGACAGCAGTCGGCAGTCCTCCGGAACCGATGGTCCCCACGCCTAGTCAGCATACATGTCAGCGCACACGCGGCAGCAACCAATTGGAGCGGGTCTCGTTTGATTCATCGCATAGTCGTGAAATACGGACCCGGGGAGCTTTATATGGCGGATTTCATAAAGATTTCCGGTCAAACTCACCCTGACGTCAGCAGGCCCCAAAACGGACTCGGGGAACTTTATATGGTAGATTTCATAAGGATTTCGGGTCACAAACACCCTGACGTCAGCAAATACCTTTTGTGACCCGAAATAGTTATGCAGCTTGGTTTTATCAAAATTTTGAAGTCCGGGGTATAATATTTGATAAAGGGTGTTTAACATATAATCTCTGTTGTCGATCTTGTAGGCCGATCTCATCCGACGGCCCACGATTGTCCCGAACCCCAAACACTGTTTTTAACCATATTTTCCTCATAACAAAGGTTTTTAACCTTTTTTCATCAAATTTTCGCCATTTCTTCGTAAAGTGACTCCCTCACTTTATTTTCTCCTAATCAATCCCGACCGTCGATCACTGCGTGATCAACGGCTCTATCTTAATTCTTCCTCCACTTTCCTTTCAACCTCCTCCAAACAGATCTACACCGTTGGATGATGCCATCCAACGGCCACGGTCCTCCCCATACCTTCTGAAGCAGTAAAACCTAAATAAAGCAGGATTTTATAACTATTGTTCGTATTTTGCAGGTTTCAATGGTTTTCCATCATATTAAAGAAAAAGCCAAAGGCTGAGAGTGACGATTCTCCCGCCTTCGATTCATTAGAGGAAAGCTATCCAAGGGTTCGATTTCCACGTCTTGTCGATGCTTCATGGGCATTGATGCCATACGAGCCCTGCGCGGCCTGCACATCAACAAGACACAGAGTTAAATAAATTAAATGAGTATCAATGTTGAAGACAGAACATAGGAACAGAAGATTGAAGACAAATTTGTGAGGATTATGGCTAAGATTGATTATCAAAAGCCTAATCCTCCAAATTAAAACATAATTAAAGAAAATCATGAGTGTTTTATCAGACAGAAAGGCCTCCACCGCCACATTTGAGGAAAATTGATTCCTCCCAGCTACCACAGAGCCACCTGTTGCCTCAAAGCATTCAAACAGAGGCCGAAGTTATTGATCAAATCAGAGATTTGCCTCAGCGCAGCCAAAGATTTAATTCTACAAATAAAATTAATGACAAAATATCAGCAGAGTTATTACATCCTGGAACAGAGCCTTAAAAGTCAACAAAAGCTCTCTCTGAGCTCAATTTTAATGTGAATTATTTAATACAGAAGACACATATGTAAGCTTCTTCATCAAGCCCCTCAAAGGCCGAGAAGCCTTTAAGACTGTATTAATTATCTTTGGAGATCTTTTATCAGATCTCACCTCCTCATTCTTCTATAAATACTACTAGAGAAGATGAGAGAGGGGTTGGTTGATCACTAGTTGTAATACTGAAACTCTCTGGAATAATACATAGTCTGTTGAAGTTAAAGAAGAAATTGAAGTCTTGGAAGCCCTAATGATGTTGTTGCATGCTTGTTTTTGAGAAGGCTCTATCATTGGATCCATGAGCTTGGCTGTTGGTGAAGTATTCTGAACTGTTTAATGTTTTCTCCTGTTTTCATTCTGTTCCATAATTTCTTACTACAGTAGGTTGAAAGTTTTAGGCTAAGAAATGACTCCTGGAAGCACCTTAGACCTGTTCATCCTTCATTGTTTCATGTTTTCTTCTGCTGAGGTATTTTAGAGTCTTTAATCTCTCTCTTTAGTCCTCATGCTTGTTTATTTCTATGATAGTTCAAATAAGTTGGTTTCAGCATGATTTATGGTTCTCCCTGCTTGTCTGCTGCCACTTAGAGGCTGTTATTGAAGTCTCCCTTTGAAGTATTTTTGTTTATAGTGAGCCAAGGAGGTATGTTTGGATCTTGCCCTTTTTCGTTGCTTAAACAGTTGTCTTAAAGGTATTTGTAGTTGTAATCATATATGTGTTAGGTGTTTCCTCTTCTATGAATGCAATTATCAGTGAATCTTTTATGTTTTCTAAGTCATTTGAAATAAAATCTTTGAGGAAATAGGGTGTTCCCCGAATCTTGGATTTCATTTTAAAAATTGTTTTGAAGTCATTATTTGTTTAAAGAGTGGTTTGTAGAATTCATGGCCAGCCCTGTCTATCAAATACCTCTTTATTGTTAAAGTTATGCTTTCAAATTCCCTTTGTTGAGAATTTAAATTCTCTTTCCAAATCATTGATGTCCATCTCATTTCAAAAACCAAAGGATCCTATGGCCAAGTTAGATTTGCCCTCTGATATCCCATATCCATTGATAAGTTTGTCATGACCTCTTTTTCACTCCATTTCCCAATGAAGCTACTACTTCCTCTTTCTACCTACCTTTCCTAGACCTTTCATATTCTGTTGTATCAGTTCAACCAAGCAAACAATCAAACACCTGCACTTAATAGCTAGTCTAAAACCAATACTCTAAGCACACAAGATAAACCTTTGCAAACAAATTTTTGAGAGATCCCTCTTTGAGAACAGGAGGACTAGATCTCGTAACTCTAAAGATTGGTTCTGATGTTGCATTGTCTTTTGATTTTCCAAACTATCAAAACACGGGACACCAACATAATGGCGATCACGGTGGGACCCTGAGTAAAATCTTCAAAATTAAACACTCATTGTCTAGTATAACATTAGTAACCTTCTTCAAGCACTACCAAGCATAACGGTAATCATGATAGGACTTATTTTGAATCAGTGACAAACTAAGTAACCCTTAGGATTCTCTTAGAACCTTATCAAACCTTGAAGGAATCAGTTACCAAGCCATAAGAGTGAACTCTATATTTTTTTGACACCCTAGTTAAGTGTTAAGTCAGATTTAGGACACTCTCATAACCTATAAGATCAAGAAACTCAGAAAAAACCCAAAAACATTTTCAGTTTGGCTTCATAATAAACTTGGTGGTGGACCATAAAACCTTTTACCTCCAAAAGAGCTAAAAATTTCCACCTGGTGACTCCACAATCCTAAACAGACCTTAAGATTCCACTAGGAAGACCCATAATCTTTGTAACATCATACAAAATCAATTAGAAGGCTTTAGGATTAAATTTTTCTTCTTTTAAAAATATCAGTTAGCCTCTTAAAGATTGTCATATTTGGTTAAACTTTTCCTTTAGCTGGGTTCGAAAAACACAGCATAGTGGCTCCTAGAAAGATTCATACTAGAGCTTTCCTTGACCCAAACCCACCGGAAATAGTTGAAAACCCTGAAAGTATACTTATGGAGTATCCTAAGATTAAACTTTCAACTATTTTCAGATCACTCGTGAGAGCTAATTCTGTTCCTGAAAATATTGCAGCTCTACACTAATCACCAGTCGACTTAAGAAATCCTTTTAGAACTAGGTCGCTTGATGATTTAATTCAGATAGACTCCGAGTCTTCAATTTTATCCCCAAAGCAAAGTGAACATCCTGGTAGCAAAGAAACCACACCACCTTATTTACATTTCCTTTTCAATTTAGGTATCTCTCATCCAAGATCAGCTCAACAATCTATCTTCGGTACATCCACATCTGTCCATCCAACATCCACTATCCAAATCACTTCATTGCAGCCCACTTTCCCTTTCACAAACCCACCCCTTGTAAATCCACCTTTCTTTCTAGCCATGGAAACATGGTATGCCCCATTAGTGTTACCACAACCTATGCTTCCCTTACCAAATGATTACCAATCCAAAATCCCTCATTTCACTAGAAAAGAGTCTACAATAGCTCAACATCATGTAGATAGGATGGAAGATGCTTTCGATTACATGGAGATAGAAGAAGAAACTGTGAATATGAGAATATTCGCCCAAAGTTTAGGAGGAGATGTAAAGAAATGGTTTAAAAACTTACCTCCTAACAGCATAAATGATCTCCTTGCCTTGCATCAAACACTCATCAACAAATGGGAACTCAAAAATAATCCTCTCCAAATACTAGCAAAGTATAGCAGCCTCAAGAGAAATCAAGGGGAGAGTGTTCATGATTACTCCACTAGGTTCAATAGCGTTTACAATGCTCTTCCACCTCACATGAAACCTCCTCAAGGCATGGCCTTGGTAAGGTATCCCGAAGGCCTTGATGCTGAAATGACTTATCAGTTAAGGGAGAGAGATTACTTAACCTTAGAAGACATGCAGAAAGGAGCTGTGAGCGTAGAAGCAAACATAATTGAAAAAAGAAATAGGTTGAGATCAGAGAAGAGGGTAACTTATAAAGATGACCTACTACCCTCAACCTCAACTTCTGACACAAAAATCGACAACCTAGTGAAGGTAATGGAGAGGATGCTTGAAAAGATTAATTTGAATGACAGAGTGCCCCCAAGAGAACCTCAAAACAACCAAAATAGAAACAGAAATCAGAATTATAGAAGAGAAAACAATCAAGACAAACAGAAGGAAAATGACCAACAGATTAGACCTCCCTTCCAGCAAAACTATGTAGATCAATATGAAGAAGATAGGGGAGTTGGAAAGGTTGGGAGAAGCTCATGTAAACTTGATTGGATCAGACAGTGGGGATGATGTTTTCCTCACTGAGGAAGAACAAGGTTTCTTCTCTGATCACAGAACAAACACCTATGAAGAGTCTGATGACTATAGATTGAGTTTTGAAAATGCAATCATGGAGGTGCACAAACAATACGATCTTAGGAGCAAGGGGAACATAGATAATTCAAAGGATAAGAACACTAATATTGCTATCAAGAAAAACACAGAAATTCAGCAGAAAAAACCAACATTTTGACCAAGACACCAGACATAAACAAAGACAAAAGTGTCCAGCCAAATGTTGAATAGAGTACCCCTAGCACTTCAGCTAGTGGTCCTAATAAAACTGTCCCAATTACCAGTCCAAACAAGGTTCAGCAAATCAAAATTGCTGAAAAGAATTCAATTGAAAAGACAGATGTAAATATGAACAAGTCAATTGTTCCTTTCAGCCTTGAGGGAGAGATTGCTAAGATAAAAATTACCATTCCCCTAGCTGAACTAGTAACCCAAGAAGTGTACAAAAACCAAGTTTTGAAAGCTTTGAACTTAGGAGGTGATACTAACACCTTGAACTTGACAGATGACAAACCTGAGTTGTTGTTTGGTCCAGAAGTTGAAGGAAAATACCAAGAAGGCGCTGTCCCTCCCTTCTATGTTAGCTTGAACATACACGAGAAAATTTTACACAATGCCATGTTAGATTCAGGAGCTTCACACAATCTAATGCCCAAGGTGGTAATGGAAAGCTTAGGCTTAGAAATTACTAAACCATACAAAGACTTGTATTCCTTTGACTCAAGCAGAGTCAAATGTTTGGGTTTAATCAAAGATTTGTGTGTTAACTTATCCCAAATCCCTGCTAAGAGTTTAGTCACAGATATAGTAGTAGCTGACATTCCCCCTAAGTATGGCATGCTCTTATCAAGATCTTGGGGAGCCAAGCTTCAGGGAAGCCTTCAAATGGACATGTCTTATGCCACCATCCCTATTTTTAACCAAAACAGAAGACTATTCAGGGAATCTCACATGAAGTACATGGTGAGCAATATGGACAAACCAAACAACTCTCCAATCTATTCTATTCAATCAAGTTTAAACTTTAGATTCCTTTATATTATGTAACGAAGATGAAATCACTCAACAAGATAAGGAAAACATAGACCCAATCAGTTCACCAGAACAATCAAATCTTCCCTCGAATCAAATTCAAAACATTGACAATCAACAGCAACAAGAAAATGAAAATGAGTCAAATATACTTTGGACAATAAACTTTGATGGATCCTGTAATAAAACAAGTGCAGGGGCAGGTGTTTGGATTCAAAATATAATCAGAGTTTTTCATATAAATTAGATTTCTCATGCACTAACAATATTGCTGAGTATGAAGCACTTCTCCTAGGCTTACAATTGCTTAAACAATTAGAAGCCCAAAGGATATCAATCTTAGGAGATTCTGAACTTATCATAAGACAAATCAAAGGAGAATACTCTGCTAGAAATCCAAGGCTCAGGGAATATCGGAACGCTGCCCTTGATTTATTGAAAACCTTTGAAAAATATGAACTTATTTTCATTCCTAGAGCACTGAATCATCTAGAAAATGAACTCGCCTTCAATGCCAGCAATTGCCAAATACCTGAGATAAATGAACAGCTTAGCATAAAGGTAAAACACCGGCCTGCTGTGCCTGATAACGAAGATCACTGGAAAGTGTTTGACTCTGACAAACACATAGATGATTTCTTAAAATCAGAAAACGATTTCGACATACCAATAGCAGAATCCAGCCAAAAAGAAAATTGTTTGTATATTGAACAAATTCCAGAAGTTGAAATGACATATTCTGCTGATATAAATCATTATGAGGATCTTTTTGAAGCAGAGATAATTGACAATGCAGACCAAGAAGACTTGGAAGTTTTACAATGCAAAAATGATAAAATTCCAAGAGGTCTCACACCTTTAGAACACCTTTTTGATGTTAACGATGTAGCCAAAGAACCGAGAATAGAGCCTATGGAAACAAATGTAGAAGAGCATAACATAGGCAGTCTAGCAGAACCCAAGATGATTAAACTGTCCAGCACTCTCCCGGCTCACATAAAATTGCAATATATAGGGTTATTCAAAGAGTTTAGAGATATTTTTGCTTGGGGATACAAAGATTTGAAATCATATGATACCAGCATCATCCAGCACAAAATTCCCCTCAAAGAAAATCAAAAGTCTTTCAAACAAAAGTTGAGGAGAATAAATCCTCTCTTACTACCTTTAGTTAAGGCAGAAATTGAAAAGATGCATAATGTTGGGATCATTGTACCAATTAGATATTCAGAATGGGTATCGAACTTAGTTTCTGTTAGAAAGAAAACAGGCGAAATCAGGCTCTATATTGACTTCATAAATTTAAACAGAGCCTCTTTAAAAGACAACTACCCCTTACCCAAGATGGACCATATACTTCAAAGGGTAGTTGGGTCAAAAAGGATATCCCTCTTAGATGGGTTCTCGGGTTACAACCAAGTGTTAGTGCTCCCAAGTGATCAAATCAAAACTGCTTTTACCACACCTTGGGGCACCTTTATATATGTCAAAATGCCTTTCGGATTAATGAATGCAGGGGCCACCTTCCAAAGGGCCATGGACATAGCCTTTTCTGAAGATATTGGCTATTTCATAATCATTTACCTTGATGACATAACCGTTTTCTCAAAAACTGATGAGGAACATTTGATTCACCTGAGAAAAGTTTTTGAGAAGTGTAGGAAATTTGGCTTGTCATTGAATCCCAAGAAGACACTCTTTGGTCTCCAAGAAGGTAAACTTCTTGGCCATATAATTTCGGAAGAGGGAATCAAAATAGATCCTACAAGGATAGATGGCATATTACAAATCAGTCATCCAAAAAGCCTCAAAGAGTTGCAATCTTTCATCGGAAAGATTAATTTTCTGAGGAGGTTTATCCCAAATCTTGCTGAGCTATTAAAAAACATTACAAACATGCTTGAGAAAGATGTCGGTGTAAAATGGACTTTACCAGCTAAACAATCATTCGAACTGATCAAACAAGCTCTTACTCAAAAACCAATCCTGATTAGTCCAGATTTTACCAAAGACTTTTACATCTTTTCTTTTGCATCTGAGCATACAATAGCTGCAGTTTTACTTCAAAAGAATGACTTGGGGCAAGAACAACCAATATCCTTCTTTAGTAGGGCCTTAAGAGATGCTCCTCTCAAATATAACATCATGGAGAAGCAAGCCTTAGCATTAGTGAAAGCTTTAAAAGACTTTAGGGTCTATATTTTACACTCTCACATAATTGCTTTTGTTCCACATACTGTTTTCAAGGACATTCTAAGTCAAGACCCTGATGGTAAAAGGGGAAAATGGATTGCAACTATTCTTGAGTATGACTTAGAAATCAAGCCCACCAAACTAGTTAAAGGGCAAGGATTAGCAAAACTTATGGCTGAGTCTAACTTCCAAGCACTAGACATGAATATGGTAGATGTGTTGGAAGAAATAGAAGAATCTACTGCTCCTTTTATTGAAGAAACATTTCTGAATTATCCTTGGTATGCTGACATTGTTTATGTGCTTTTATATTTAAATTCCCCTCCTTCTCTGTCTAAAACTAAAGCTAGATTTTTGAAACAAAAAGCTTTGAGTTTTTGCATCTTAGATGGGGTATTATATTGGAAAAATGCTGTTGGAATTTTGCTTAAATGTTTACTTGAAGATGATGCAGGAAAAATCATGCATGAGTTGCATGACAGAGAATGTGGAGGACACCTCTACTGAAACGCCACAGTGAAAAAAATTCTTAGATCTAGTTACTATTGGCCTACCCTTTTCCCAGACACTCAGAAGTTGGTCATGTCTTGCCATAAGTGTCAAATATTTGATGGAAAAAGAAAAAAATTTCCCTTACCCGTACATCCCATCAGAGTTGAGGCACCTTTTCAACAATGGGGTTTAGACTTCATTGGGGAAATTCACCCATCCTCCTCATCTCAACATAAGTGGATCCTCACAGCCACTGACTTCTTTACCAAATGGATAGAAGCTATACCCTCCAGGAATGTTAATGACTCTGTCATTATAAAGTTTCTTGAAACAAATAGCCTATCCAGATTTGGTTGTCCCAGAAAAATCATAACAGACAATGTTGTTGCTTTTAAATCTAAGGATATGGTTGATTTCTGTTAAAAATACCACATAACCTTGGGCCATTCCACTGCTTACTATCCCCAAGGAAATGGATTAGCTGAATCTTCCAACAAAAGCCTCATCAATATCATTAAAAAACTGTTGGAACAAAATCAGAAATCATGGCACAGTAAACTGGTTCATGCCTTATGGGCTGATAGGTTAACTACAAAGAAATCAATAAATATGTCCCCCTATCAGCTAGTTTATGGCATGGATGCAGTTTTTCCCACCTCATTAGGAGTGCCAGTCATGAAGCTCCTTCAAGAAGTGCAGGTTGAAGAGAATGATATGCAGAGGAGAATCAATCAAACCATCCATTTACAGCAGACCAGAGAAGAAGTTTATGAGAGAACACAGCTAGTCCAAGAAAATATGAAGAAGCTATTTGATAAGAGAACTAAGGCAGACAATTTTCAAGTTGGAAATGTTGTTCTTAAGTGGGATTCAAGGAGAGAAGAGAAGGGAAAACATGGCAAGTTTGAGAACTTGTGGAAAGGTCCCTATATTGTTAATGCTGAAAGGGGTCACAATGCATTTTTCTTGAAAGAATTGAATGGAGAAGATCTGTATGGAGGTCCTGTCAATGGCAGAATGCTAAAGCATTGCTTCTGCCAAGAATCATGATTTTCAAAGCATTTTATTTTTTCATTGTAAATATCATAGTCTGAACATTGCATTCAAGGTTATAAAAATAAAAATACAAAAACAAAGAAAGAAAGAAAAGAGGGCAGATTGTGAAAAAAGAAAGGTACAGCCCCATACCAAAAAAGAGAAACAAATCTGAAAGTGTGCAAGCTCAAATGCCACTCCTAAATAACACACTTCTAGTTAGTCAAACAGCCTAATCTTGACTAATTAGTTTTAAATTTTCTGCTAATAGGATTGTGAATTCGATTTGCCAAACTGTTTAAATTTTGGCTTATCAGTAGATAGTTTAGGATAGAAACCAAAGGTTCAAACATGCTCAAAATCTGAACCTAAGTTTCCAAAGAGAATGACTCAAATCTGTTTCAATTTTTGAGTCAAAAAAGATGTAAATCTGGTTCCAATTAGCTAAAAATCTGAAACAGTTGACAAAGGAAAGACAGCTCAAAACAAAAGTCAAAACGGAGCTGTAAAGCAAGATGAAGGAAATTCTTTGAAATTTCAGATCTTAAGCCTTTCATTTTTTATTTAATTTTCTGCAAAATAAGATCTATGTACAGCCTGTTTTTATGCCATAGATCAGCAACAAGTTAGACTGTTCAATCCTGACTTGTATGCTTTTAAATTTCTGTTGTAGAAATTAGAGAATAAAAATCTATTGGACAGTTTAATCCCAACAGATAGTAGATTAGGTAGAGAATCATATGGGCTCAACTGTTTAATCTGAGTCCATGGAGAAATAAGGAGTAGAAATAGATTAGATTTCCTGCTTTCAAAAGAATAAAATGTTGTGAAAGATTTTGCCAATTCAAGTGCACTCTAATGAAGAAAAAATGTTAGATCTGTAGGATTGGGTAGGTAGAAAGCTTGTTGATGAAAGATCCATTGTTTTTATGGCTGCTAATATGTTTTTAGGGTAAAAGAAGATCATTCAAGGAAAGAAAGGCAACCCAATGGATGAGGTACCGATCAGCCTCCCAGAGAATGCAAGTCTGAAAGTTCTTGATGTCTTCAAGAAGGCACCATCCCCAAGTGGAGCCAGGGTTAGCCATCATTTTTTGGAGCCTTCAAGGAACAAATTTTATTACAAAAAAAGTGTTATCTCTTGAAGACTTTTGAAGGCCTCATGCCTCTGTCCAAAATCTTCCCTACTGTGCCCATTTTACACTCTGGAATTCTGTCGATTTCATGAGAAAAGACTGCTGCAAAATCACCTTTTTCCCTTTCCTCACTTGAAAAACTAGCCTCCATTTTGCTCCCCTTTTCCTCCATAAAACTCCTCTATTTTCATGATTTCCCTTCTTCTATTCATGAAAATTATTTTCTACCTAGTTTAAAACTCGTTTTGAACTATATTGAAACCCTCAAAATCCATCTAAACATCTGGAAATGTCCTAAAAAACAAGTATTTTGACGATGGGTCTAAGCCCCTTTGGGCTAAAACCAAACTATTTCCCCTCCATGCACCCCAGCACTAGAACCAAGTGCTAAGGTCCTAAGCGCTTATCGCGTCGGAGCAACCCACGGAGCGCATTTGTTTGTGCGTTAAACAAAAACTCCGATGTCGATTAGCCCTGTATATTATAGCCCCCGATCATATTGCTTTTCATATAGACCAAGGCCCCGCAGTCGGGCGCCTATCCACTTCGTATATATAAAACCATCCCGACGCATGAAACTTTTGTTTATATTAATTTGTTGTGTTTTTTGCAGGGTTTGAAAAGGTTTCCGTCGGTGCAAAGCTTAATTCGCTCCCCACCGTCGATCTGCAGATCGACGACCCTCAAATCAATCGCCCCGGTGGTCCCCACGGTCACTTACTGTTCAAAAACCGGAGCAGTTTGATCGCACCGCCTTTGAAATGAAAGCTGTATTCCCCGTTTGGACGCGATCAATGCCACAGGCCGACACGTGGCCTTGAGCGGTTTGGAGATACCGCCCTCCCCGCTCGTTAAAGGTCGACTGTGGGCTCAGCGCGATATTGGCGTATGCCGTCTGATCTGAGGTCGGCTCATCGGACAGCAATCGCGCTCAAAAGAAGCTCGGGGGATAAACTAAGGTACAACGCGACCCATGGCCCACAATCAATCGCCCTGGTCCCCACGGCCATGACAGCAGTTGGCAGTCCTCCGGAACCGGTGGTCCCCACGCCTAGTCAGCATACATGTCAGCGCACACGCGACAGCAACCGATTGGAGCGGGTCTCGTTTGATTCCTCGCATAGTCGTGAAATACGGACCCGGGGAGCTTTATATGGCGGATTTCATAAAGATTTCGGGTGACACTCACCCTGACGTCAGCAGGCCCCAAAACGGACCCGGGGAACTTTATATGGCGGATTTCATAAGGATTTTGGGTCACAAACACCCTGACGTCAGCAAACACCTTTTGTGACTCGAAATAGTTATGCAGCTTGGTTTTATCAAAGTTTTGAAGTCCAGGGTATAATATTTGATAAAGGGTGTTTAGCATATAATCTCCGCTGTCGATCTTGTAGGCCGATCTCATCCGACGGCCCACGATTGTCCCGAACCCCAAACACTGTTTTTAACCATATTTTTCTCATAACAAAGGTTTTTAACCTTTTTTCATCAAATTTTCGCCATTTCTTCGTAAAGTGACTCCCTCGCTTTATTTTCTCCTGATCAATCCCGACCGTCGATCACTGCGCGATCAACGGCTCTGTCTTAATTCTTCCTCCACTTTCCTTTCAACCTCCTCCAAACAGATCTACACCGTTGGATGATGCCATCCAACGGCCATGCTCCTCCCCATACCTTTTGAAGCAGTAAAACCGAAATAAAGCAGGATTTTAAAACTATTGTTCGTATTTTGCAGGTTTCAATGGTTTTCCATCATATTAAAGAAAAAGCCAAAGGCTGAGAGTGACAATTCTCCCGCCTTCGATTCATTAGAGGAAAGTCATCCAAGGGTTTGATTTCCACGTCTCGTCGATGCTTCATGGGCATTGATGCCATACGAGCCCTACGCGACCTGCACATCAACAAGACACAGAGTTAAATAAATTAAAAGAGTATCAGTGTCGAAGACAGAACACAAGAACAGAAGATTGAAGACCAATTTGTGAGTATTATGGCTAAGATTGATTATCAAAAGCCTAATCCTCCAAATTAAAACATAATTAAAGAAAATCATGAGTGTTTTATCAGACAGAAAGGCCTCCACCGCCACATCTGAGGAAAATTGATTCCTCCCAGCTACCACAGAGCCACTTGTTGCCTCAAAGCATTCAAACAGAGGCCGAAGTTATTGATCAAATCAAACATTTGCCTCAGCACAGCCAAAGATTTAATTCTGCAAATAAACTTAATGACAAAATATCAGCAGAGTTATTACATCCTGGAACAGAGCCTTAAAAGTCAACAAAAGCTCTCTCTGAGCTCAATTTTAATGTGAAATATTTAATACAGAAGACACATATGTAAGCTTCTTCATCGAGCCCCTCAAAGGCCGAGAAGCCTTTAAGACTGTATTAATTATCTTTGGAGATCTTTTATCAGATCTCACCTCCTCATTCTTCTATAAATACTACTAGAGAAGATGAGAGAGGGGTTGGTTGATCACTAGTTGTAATACTGAAACTCTCTAAAATAATACATAGTCTATTGAAGTTGAAGAAGAAATTGAAGTCTTGGAAGCCCTAATGATGTTGTTACATGCTTTTTTTTTAGATGGCTCTATCATTGGATCCATGATCTTGGCTATTGGTGAAGTATTCTGAACCGTTTAATGTTTTATCCTATTTTCATTTTGTTCCATAATTTATTACTACAGTAGCTTGAAAGTTTTAGGCTAAGAAATGACTCCTAGAAGCACCTTAGACCTGGTCATCCTTCACTGTTTCATGTTTTCTTCTGCTGAGGTATTTTAGAGTCTTTAATCTCTCTCTTTAGTCCTCATGCTTGTTTATTTCTATGATAGTTCGAATAAGTTGGTTTCAGCATGATTTATGGTTCTCCCTGCTTGTCTGCTGCCACTTAAAGGCTGTTATTGAAGTCTCCCTTTGAAGTATTTCTATTTATAGTGAGCCAAGGAGGTCTGTTCTGATCTTGCCCTTTGTCCTTGCTTAAACAGTTGGCTTAAAGGTCTTTATAATTGTAATCATAGATGTGTTAGGTGTTCCCTCTTCTATGACTGCAATTATCAGTGAGTCTTTTATGTTTTCTAAGTCATTTGAAATAAAATCTTTGAGGAAATAGGGTGTTCCCCGAATCTTAGATTTCATTTTGAAAGTTGTCTTGAAGTCATTATTTACTTAAAGAATGTTTGTAGAATTTATGGTTAGCCATGTCTATCAAATATTTATTTATTGTTCAAGTTATGTTTTCAAGTTCCCTTCGTTGAGAATCAAATTTCTCTTTCCAAATCATTGATGTCCATCTCATTCCAAAACCAAAGATCCTGCGGCCAAGTTAGATTTGCCCTCTGATATCCCATATCCATTGATAAGTTTGTTATGACCTCTTTTTGACTCCATTGCCCAATGAAGCTACTACTTCCTCTTTCTACCTACCTTTCCTAGACCTTTCATATTTTGCTGTATCAATTCAACCAAACAAACAATCAAACACCTGCACTTAATAACTAGTCTAAAACCAATATCCAAAGCACACAAGATAAACCTTTGCTAAAACAAATAATTTGAGAGATCCCTCTCTGAGAACAGGAGGACTACATCCTGGAACTCTAAAGATTGGTTCTGATGTTGCCTTGTCTTTTGATTTGCCAAACTATCAAAACACGGGACACCAACAGATCCATTAATTCTGGCGATGCGTCCATTTACTAACACCTGCGGGTTTTGGTGTAAGGGCAATTGTGACAGGAATTCCTCCCATCGGTGAAATTTCGTAAAGAGCAGGGTTTTTCGCTGTGGTGACAGTGATCCACTACCCCATTGTTGCTTCTTGGTCTAGTTTACACCTTGTAGGGTTTCCCTCTCCAAGGCCTGCTAGATTTTGCGACAACGAGGCCAATTCAAGAGATAATGGACATACGATTGCAGTAAGGAGGAAAGCCTCTTGTTTCCACTTATATAATCCCTAACTATATTTTTTTTAGGGGAGAAATTAAATAGGGGAAGCTCACTAGGAGGTCTCATATGGATTTCAAGGAAGAGACGTTTAATTTGCAACAATCAACCAAGATTTTCCATAATTAATTTCAATTAGATACGGAATAAAAAAACCCTAGCAATAATTAATTAGATGTAAAACAATGAAAAATATGCAATATACTTACAATTCTTCCATGAAAAAGCCTTCTTTCAATCCCAAAAAGACATCTCCAAGGCATAAACCAATTTCCAATAGCGAAAGCACCATAAAAGTCACATCTCCACAAGTAGCGAGTTACACAAAGGCAAAGTGGATCTCTCAAGAAGAGGTTGAAATCCAAGAGTAATGATGAGAAATGACAAATGAGTGATCCTTATTACTTAATATATATGAGGTCTACTACTCATAATAATTAGTCTAAAAGCCCCAATGACAAGTTTGATTTTGAGTATACAAGAAAAAAATGGGTTACAAGCTATGTTGCAGGAAACGGCCCCCAAGGCGGCGTCCCCATACCCGAAACTTCCCGAAACGTCAAAATGTGGCCAAAACACAATTGAAACGTTTGGGTGGTGTTTCTTGATATGGAAACACCACTGAAACGTTTCTATGGTGTTTCGGCCCAATTCTGTCCCGTTTCTGGCCAATTTTGACCCATTTTCATGGTTTTTTTTCTTTTGGGGGCTCACTCAAGCACCCAAGAACATTGTGGGGCCTTTCCATGGCCAAAATAGATTTAATATAACACTAAATTTTATATTTAATCACTCCACAAACTAATTTATCTCTAATCAATCCACACTCTAGTTCTGCTAAAAACACAACTTGTTCTATTTTTGTTAATGAAGATGAAGATTAGAATTATAATATATGTAATTGTACGTGTCATTAGCGTATGTTATGTTTCATTTTAAACACATATAGTCACGCATAAAGGTTGTTTTTGGATGTAAAGCCTTATCTATAAAGGTTGATTTTCGAATCTTGGATGTAAAGCCTCATTTATAAATGATAATTTTGGATTTTGAATCATTTAATCATTTGTGAGAGTTAAAATAGACTGGGTTTTTCTTCTAAAATGTCATTTATGTGTCTCATTCTTTTTCAACTTATTTAAAAAAAAATTACGTACATCCATATATGTGTGTGTGTGTGTGTGTGTGTGTGTGTGACGTTTCGCCTGACGTTTCCAGGGATCACGTTTCCAGCCATACCATTTCGGAAACTTCCATACATTTGGTGTTTCGTGCAACGTAGGTTACAAGCCAACCCAATAGCTCAAGTTTCAACACAACAAAAATAAGCCACAAAAGCCCATAGGTGTGGGTCGAAACTCTCCTCTAGCAAGATGTCATGTGGGCAATATATGCTTTGAAAATGCATTGAATGGGCAAGATGGATGTCCAATCACCATAATCAACTTTCCTTGAGGGAAATCCCTCAAAATGCCTCCATGTGTTAAAAACCCTGTTCTGGGTGCCCTACGTCATCTTCAAGGGGGCTAGAAGTATGACATTGGTAGCAAAGACATGCTTCATTTCCAAAATTGGTCTTTTCACCTCCTAGGAGTTAGCCTTAAATTTTCATGACAACACCATTGTCAGATAGGAAGGGAGTGCAAAGTCCCAAAGCCTTGTAGGCCATGCAAATGTTTATGTATGTGGTGTCCTAGGCCATTTGATGGTCAACCATGCTCAATCCCTTTAGTCCGCACTCTCAATTCCTTTTGTCTTGGATAGAACTAGAGGCTTTGAGATGCATCTACTCGGATACATGGTATATGAGAACCACTTGTTTGATATGTAGAGGTGATCGCACTTTGTAAGGGTTGTCAAACCTATGGTTTTATGCGCACCCATGTCTTTCTTACATGGTCATGTTTTATGTAGTCTGTAAGCACTTCCTTGGCCATGGAATATTCAATTCTCCACACGACAGTCTCACAATTCATAGCAAGTGTTTCCCAAGGTACTTCGCAGATGCCAATGCATAGAGTCTCCACTCCAAAAGACAAGAAGGACTCAAAGTGATCAACAAGAGGTGCACTTGACATGCCACATTGAATTTTTGTCAAAAAGGATCCTACCAAGAAAAATTCAGACTCCAGGGTGGCCAATTTGTCTCCCATAGTCACATGAATGAAAGGTGGTGAAATCAACGTTGCATGTGCTACATTATACATTGCATGTGGATCATGAAGCCATCTATCACCCATGCACACCTTTCGGAGTCTAAAAGAAGATCGACGTTGGAATTTTCCAGCCCATATAAGTAAATTCGACATCACCTAGCCAAAAGGTAAGGATGGTAAAGGGGTCAAAGTCCAATTTTTCCAATCAAAGAGGTGAGTGTTGCGCACCCCCCCCCAAGGTGAACATTATCCTCTCCAAACTCAACATTAGTTAGACGTTGACGGGTGGGAAAATCGAGCCTCTCCTTGCCAGCCATCACACCATTAATGCTAATGTTGGAGTTTGCATGCAAGTCATTTACGCTTCCAAGGAATACGTTGGCACCCTTAATACACACGTTCGCCTCCTCGTAATCAACACTACCATTTTTCAATGTAAACATTGGCTAGAGAAGGTAGCCATTAACATTATCCAAGCTAGTTGTGAGCTTTCTCAAGGGGAATGTTGGCACATTTCTACTAGAAATTGTTTCTTCCAAGCAAATCGTGCCATTTTCAAGCAAGTAGACCCCAGCGGGTGAGTTTTTCTATGTAAAAGAAACCATTTTCTATTGCAAATGACTTAGTCCCTGGTCTTGTGGATGACAAGTCAAATAATATTATTTTGGGAGGGACAAACTAGTTGTTGCAAAAGAAATATATATAGAGCAAAACTTTCTTCCCAAATAGGTTGTTGTTGAATCGCGAGATCATATGCAGTAATAATATTTATTTTTCAGTGCAAATTTTTTGGTTTCCATTCTATCCTTTCTCTTCCTAATTTATGTTGTAAAAAAATTCTAGGGAATAGGCACAAGTTTGTCTGGGTTACTACAAGGATATTATGTTAATCCATTGAGGGGAAAAGTTATCACATGGAAGGAGAGGTCAAGGTACTAGTCTCCATCTTTCTTTTGTCAATGAAAGGTGTTTATCATATCTCATCATTGGAGATCCGACAAACCCTTATCGAGGGTTTCTTCAACAAAGGGGAAATTTCGTTTTTTTGTCATAGTTAACCTAGTGGTTGTAGACTTCTCTAAAGAGAGAGATTTCTTGGTGGAATTCAAAAACTATTCTTGACTAGATTAGGGTACGATTGACATCTTGATGCCAATCTCCTTTTCTAATACAGATTACGTAATCGACAAAAGAGAGGGTTATGATCTTGACTCCATTCCCTAGAAAGGTAAAAATATGGCCACAGTAAGTCACATCGCAACAACCATTTTTAGTCGATTAAATTTACTTTTCCGCATTTAAAAAAATAAGAATAAAAAAATATGTTCTAGTTGGTGCATAATGTTTTGCTTTAAAATTTATCTCTGAAGCACAGGTTTCCATCCCGGGTTCTCGTCCCCACGAACCAGGTTCTGGAAAGGGTACTTCCCAGATGAACCCAAACAAACCCGGTACATCCCATAAGAACCCGATACTTAATATCTTCGAGCTAGGTTCTTTTGCGTAAATGGGTTCGACGAACCCCCAAAATGGGTGTGTGAACCCGAAAATAGGTGCATGAGGGGTTCTTGACGGCAGTTTTTCCTTTGTCCGGAAATCCTTTTCTTCTCACATTCCACGTAACGACTTGTCACAAGGTTGAATAAGTTCATGGAAGCTCAAAATTCCAGTATCAAACGAATGATAGAGAAATGATTTGGGTATCGGATATCCATATGATATATCAGATGGAAGATAATCTCCTCCTGCCCAAGAGTAGCTTACAAATAACTTAATAAGTTTAATGCATCCTTAATTAACCGGTCCATTATAATAACAATTTTATAGTTGAAGTTGGGTTTTAAAGCATGTAAGGTTAATGCAGCCAAATCGTTGTACCATACTTTTATCTGAATATGGTAGAATCATACTGGAAGGGTTGTTATATTATTTTCAATGCAAACCCTATTCTCAGCATTCACAGTTTACTGGGATGTAGTTAGCAGGTCCACTAAATATATAAGCTAAAGTGTTGTTCATGAAAGGATTGGTAGAAGGATGGCATTATGTTATCTGGAAACATTCTCTGAGGGACTGATAATAATGAATTTCCTAGAGGTCAGCTTCATCTATAGGTTCTCTTTGACAAATAGGAGTCAAATCATCTTTTCTAGCATGAATATGTCATCCATGTCATTAACTTTATTATAGACCTTAACAGCATTGTGTTTCAACTTAATAACGAAATGTATCTGTATTTTAAAAAGAGTTTAGTCTGCCAGCCAGTGTGATAGATAAGTATCAGATTGTTAGGTTTCAAGTTTCAACTTAAAAAATTGTTAACATACATATTGTTAGGTTTCAACTTGAACAATTGTTAACATGTAAGTTGGAAGATTTCAAAATTTATATATGTTATTATTTATAAAATATATAATTGAGCGGAAAGGCTCATTCTACAGCCCACTATGATGTGTAAGGGTGTCTGTCCGTCATCAAAGTTGAAATTTTGCTCATGTCGGCCAAAATTTTAAAAAAAAATTAAAAATCTAAAAATAAAAAAATAAATAAAAATTAAATAACTATACAAAACATTTAAATAATGTCGGCTCATTAAAAAAAATGCACGTGAAGAAATTGGATCCCTCTCGGCTCATGTTAGATCTGTATTTGAGATGGATCTATGCTGGTATATATAAATTATAATATACTCCCGACAAACCCACGTACCCTGTTTCAAAAAGTGACGCACCCTTCTCCGCACCCATCCCCATTCCCATCCCCGAATCCATGTTTCCTGGCAAGATAGAAATTTATTCGCTACCCAAGGAAATTATTGCCCTCTGATTTATTTTGCGAAGAAATCATATTTCACAGGGGCATTGTTGAAGAGTTTTGCATATCCATAATCTTTCATAATTATTTTTTCAATCTGGAAAAACCCTCAATCAAGGATCAGATCAAGTCTACATTACCATTGTAATCCTTATTTGATTCGAGACCAATTGAGGCATAGACTGTTCAAAACCATTTACTGTACATATGAACAATCTACAAAGATTCAAGCCATGGCATACGAGAGATCCTAATTAGCAAGGGAGACACTTAAATGGGTTTGCACCTACCATTACGAACATGGGACCAACGGAGGGCAGGTTAGGGCAAAGACGAAAGGGAACCCTAGCATGGCACTAAACACTAAATGGGAAGCCACAATCACACAATTGGACCATTGGGATGGATAAGAGGACCTCGATGTTGTTCTATGGTGGGTCCTATATGGCAAAAGCACTATAGAATACCTGCAAATAAATATTCAATGGGATATATATATGACTGGCATAAGTGGAGAAACTATACACTGTAGCCATTTGCAAACTCCATGATATGAACACTTTCAGTGATAAAAAATGCCAAAACCATAGACTACAGTATTTAAAAACCAAGGAGAGCTAACCAAGATCATATCGGAGCTTGATTTCCATAAAAACAAAATAGAACAACAATATAAGAAGAGTAATTGACAGAAAGACTAAATCTATATGTTGTATATATGTTTTTTAATTACAAGGAGATCACCTGTATTTATAATACACTAGGAGCTCCCAGCATTAAATACAGGTAGTTGGTAGTTCACCTACCAAGCAGTAACAAATCAAATATGCACAGTGATTAGATCACTGAACTACATAAACTTAACTGAGTGGTCTATGTATGCCAACATCCCCCCATAAGTGTAACTTAGGGAAGTATGAAAAAGGCAATAAGTCCTAAAAATGGGTCCTGGCTACAAGGCCATGATACGTACCCATGTACAAAATGTTCTAAAGATAAACTCTGAGAAAGGAATAGAACAAGGCTTTTAGAAGAGAGTGACACCAATGCTAAAACACCTTGGAGTTGAAACTAAAGAAGATCCCACAAAGTTGCATTGAAAGGCAAAAGCATGAGGGCTATGAAGGTTGAAAGCTCCAATCAGGAAGTATAACCAAAAACTCTAAAGAAAAGGGCCAAGTAACCTCAAAGAACATGGTTGAATTCCGAAGCAGAAGAGGATAGTCGTAAATGCACAAATACGGAAAAACTGACAACTACCACATGGATGCTCGAAAAAAATTGGCATGGATTAGGAACCAAATAAAGGCTCCAAACATAAGCAAACCCCATCAACCAGTAAAAAAGCAATGACATATGTGGAGGCCGAAAGATCCAAACAGGAAGTATGACCAAAACTCTAAAGAGGGACAAGTAACCCCAAGCTAGCTATACCATCAAAATTCCTCACAAGAACTCCCAGTAGCCATGCAAGGTTAAGGAAAGTCGAGTTGTCAATCCATATAGATTCACATAAGAACTACAAGCACATTTTGATGTTCAAGGCCACCAATATGCTAATCCTACATGGCCACCGATCTTTTGATCCTGTCACTACTTCAAGAAATTTTTCCAAGTAGCGAGGATGAATATGGACGAGAACAAGACTCGATAGTGAATGAGCTGAAACCCATCTATTAAAATTCTCAGAAAATATAGCCTGCCAACTCAATTCCAACACTGAAAAATCCATTCAGAAGCTTCCCACGCGCAGAACTGAGATCTGAGATGATATGAGAGCTTTCGAACTGGAATCAGGTCAATTTAGCACTAAAATCAATCTGTTGACGCTTCGCAAAACAACCCTCCAAAAAACCTCCCGCTGCACCCCAGCCTGGTCCCAAGGGATCCTCCCACATTACCAATGTCAGTAGAGATGTTAAACCTTCAGCAGAATACAGAAGTCCATTTTGAACAGAGAATCCAGAGCTCCAAAAGGGTTGGATTCCCGTAGAAATGATCGACCCACCATGTTAGGCAAATAACCAAGAATACCACGACCATCAAAAATTCCAGTTGGTAACAGATCACCACGAGTGTGCTTGGTCGGAGCAAGAATCGTTAATGAGCGGTCATCTCTCCAATAAGCCTTCCCCATTGACTTTCGGCAATCACTCGACAAACTGCTTTCATGATTGCAACCTTAGAGGAATAACCCAAAATAGAAAGTGAACAACGGTCAGGTAACGGCGCAGAGAAGGGGTCAGCTTAGAGAGCAGTGAGCTCAGAACATGAATGAGCAGATATGGCACCAAGCAACATTGAAAACCCCACAAATAGCAGAGAGCTCCAAAAACAGGGGGTCATGGCTACAATACAGGTCAAGTCCACCACCAAAATAAAAATAAGCGATGGAAAAATTTCATATCCCACGCTCTGATACCATGTTTGAAAAACAAGGAGAGCTACCTAGGACCATGCTGGAGCTTGAACTCCGTACAGACAAAACGGAACAGCAATATAGGAAGAGGAATAGACAGAAAGAGTAAATCTATATATCTGTTGTTTATGTGTTTTTGAATTACAAGGAGATCGCCTGTATTTATAATATACCGGGAGGATTCCAGCAGTTAAGACAGATGGATGGCAGTTCACCTACTAATTCAGTAACAAGTCAAATATGCACAGCGATTAGATCACTGACCTGAGTAAACTTAATTCTATGGTGTATGTACACCAACATACAGCCATTTCCAAACTGATCGGCCCTTTACCTAATAATAGAATACTTACCAAGCGTAGTGGCGAAATGGAAGAAAAATAAAATAAAAACAGCAATGGGCAATGGAAGAGCTTACCATCTTGTGTGACAAGCGGATAGTCTGAAGCACTGAGGTTGATGAACCAATCCCAGTCGTTACTTTGTCTTAGGAGAATTGCCACAGCTTGCAGAGTACAAGCAACCATAGTCGGACCTTTGTATGTTACCAAATTGGCCTTTCCCACTACCTGGACATTCTTTATTTTGGAAAACGTAGGGTCAGATTTCACATACATGGCCACTTCAAGCCTTTCCCTTGGAGGTGCCTCGAGGTCTAAATGCAAAAGATAATGGTTTAGAGGATGGTAGAGAGCCTGTAATGTTCTTCTCATTCTTTGACTGTCTCCCTTGGTTCCTGAGATCAAATAAGCTAATCTCGGAAGTTTAGGCTGACCTGAATGAACATGTTGATCCAAGTTTGCTTCCACAAAATACCCACCTGCGCCATCCCGTTGGTTCCCTGAAGAGTTTATCCCCTGAGTGGATAAGCCAAACCTAATTGTTCCTATATAAATGAGAATCATGGATACCAGAGAACTAGCAACCATAGGAGCTAGCCATTTTCTGTCTGTGACTACCTTGTGGAAGTGAAGGTTTCTCCTCATCTTCTCAGTCAACTGAGAATTTTGAGGGACTGCTTGTCCCCAATCAGATACATAGAACAAAAATTTTGAACAGAAACCATCCGATAATGGGCCAGAGCTTCCTGATCCTTAAGTACATTCCATAGAAGAAACAGTCGAGAATCGAACCAGGTATGGTTGCTGTAAACTCCGACAGATCTACTGCCAGACCACAGGCTTGTTTGCAATAAAATAAGTCAACTAAATAAGTCCTCTAAACATAATGCGCCATGCCCCTCGATGCAGAAGACCATATAGTTTAAGAAAACCGATTAGCAAATAAAATCCCGTGCGTTTTCACATGAACACCCACCAATTGAACACTGAACAACATAGAATGGCCCCCAAGAATCCGGATCCGGATCCAGGTGCGAAAAGTAGAAAATTCGTATCAATGACAATAATCATGATATGTCAAGTTAATTATAACAATTTCAAAAATTGGTGGCTTTCATTCCTCAATTTTTGTTATAGTTTCTTAGAGTGAGGAGCATTTATTTTGTGGACGATTTCGAGAAGGGGGCATGGATTTTGTTGACTATTGACTTTCATGAAAAGATTTTCACGTAGGTATAATTGGTTAGTAATTTGTTTGGGCAGTGGAATAATGGCAAATATTAATCACTATGCATTAAATTAATTATTGGTTTAATATTTTTTTCTTATCACTTATAAGGTATGGTGTTTTTATAATAAAGGCAAGTTTTATATTATTGTAGTAAAATAGATTTCTTAATTATATTTGCTTTTGAAAGCAACCTGTTTGTAATTTGTAAAATATTTATAATATATTTTAATATTTCACATTGGTAAATGGTCATTTGTTTATTTTTGAAGATTGATTTTATTTCTAGGATTCTTATTTTTTAAATATAGGTATAATTTGCAAGTAGTAATTTGTTTGGTTAGTGGAAGTAGAGTGTTATCATTGTTTCAATTAGGATTTATTTTGGAATGATCTTTTATAGGTTAATGCATCTTTACAGGGAAGATAAGAAATTATGGCGAAATAGCTATCACAAATATAGTTATTTTGTGAAAGAAATGTGTTTGTAACTTGTGAAATGTTTTTAACACATTTTAATATCTAACATCGAAAAGTGATTACCTGTTGATCTTCATTAAAAAAATTCAAATGAGTACACACACATTTATGGAAATTAGATGTAGCTCGTGTGTGTGTGTGTGTAAATGAATACACACACACACATTCATGGCAATTAGGTGTAGCTCGTGTGTGTGTGTGTGTGTGTGTGTAGAGAGATAGAGAGAATGCTTGTCAATTGAATGTAGCTTGGGCGGTTGGGAGAAATGTTGTTATCCTATATACCAGGTTCAACACTTGTATGTGATATGTTGAGCTCATAATGCATATATCCTTGTAATGGCTTCAAGACTTGTGCTCTGAAAGCCCCTTGACGACCAAAACATGCATAGTCCTTATATGAAATATAAAGATATTTCTTCAAGAGAGAGAGAAAAGCCAAATACACCATCAATTAAAGTTCAACTTGTCATGAAAGGCACACAGATCTTGGAGGAAAACAACACTTGAATAGTTTATATCTTTGAAATTAGAGTTGAATATGTGCATCATGTAGGACTCTATCTACTCATTTAATGCTTTTAAAGGTTCTTAATTTGTTAGAATATTATCACTCAAACTTCTTTTGATGAGTAATCTCCAGTTTCCTCTTTGTGACATAGTTCGAAAAGGTATTCCTAGACCTATCTTTATGGATATAAAATATAAGTTTGAGGTTATTTTTTAATTTCTAAATATGAAGTTTTGTCTTTTGAACTTATTGAGACAAATATATACTTCATTAGGTAAGGTTAGTGTAATAACACAAAAAATGAACAGCCTTATTCATCCTTCTTCGTAGAATATATGTGCATAAATGATCCTTGTTCATTTCCCCTCTTCGCAAAATCCTTATAAATATGTAATTCTACTCAACTAAGAATATAAATTGTGATTTTTCATTTGAAACATTGATACATAAATACATATTATATTTGTTGTGCATAAATGATGGTGAAACCAAAATGTATCTTTTCATCAAGTGCTCATATGCTCAAACCTTATGGAGGGAACTTAAAAACCTTATAAGGGTGGAAAATGTGTGGCATGGAAATAATATAGAGGAATCTTTTATACCAAGGTCTCATAAATAGGGATCAAACAATATCAATATTTTCTTTATCTGGTAGTATGGGGTCTCTAATTAGCAAGAAACTTTATCATATTTGATGACAAGTTTATCCCACACTTTCAGGTATATGCCTAGATTTCATTATTTGCACAAAACTGTATTTCGAAGGATTTATATACCTTTGAAAGATAGATTCTTGTGTTCTAGATTAATAAGTCATATTGTCGGGGATTCTTTTAAGGAGTATTCCAAAGATATCAGAACTTTAGTTGTTCTAGTGAAGTGATTTATTTTTCAAATGGACATTGTATAACGTCTAAAGTAGGGTTTGGAGATGGATCAAACAATTTAGCTAAACTTTTGGCAAAAACTTATTGATGTAGTGTACTTTAAACAAAAATATCTCAAGGATATAGGTTTTTAGGGACTCCTCCCTTGTTATAAACTTAATGAAAGGGATTTCATTACTTCACAACATTATGTTAAGACCGAGGAGGGGGGGGTGTTTAAAGTGATTAGTTCATATTATCTCCATATCACTTTTTCTCATGTTGCAAGGAGCTTAATTTGTTGTTGATGTTTTGTCGAAAGAAGGGAAAAGTATGTGTTATTACCTCAAGTTTGTTCACAAGTGACATTCCAACAAGAATAAACTAAAGCATCACTAATTGGAAATAATGTATCATAATAAAATTACCTCACAACTACTTAACACACCTTATAAAGTGAGAAAAATCATATAAATGGGACCTATGTGACCTACCTATTTTAACACACACAAAAATTTCCTAGGATATAATTTGATGCATCTAAAATTATACTAACATGTGTGAGATCAACTTACTTTATGCATTAAAAAGGCTAGTAATCCTAGTTTAGGTGGCTCTAAGGTGATGTATGAGATGACCTTGAGCTCTCGTCTCATCGATATTGAGTACCATGATATCCAAGAGTCTCTAGCAAGCACCGAGGATCCTAGTTTGAATGAGGAACATTCACATTGGAATTCATTCTTCGTTAATCTTCGAATTTTCCTATAAATGACAACCTGTGGGATTTTTTTTTTGGACTGATTTTTGCGTCCGCAGTTTTTGGGTGCATGGTGATTTTTCCCATGGTTTTGTAGATCTAGTCAAAGGAAATACAGTTATATTATAATCCAGGGTTAATGGAATGGGGGTTTATAAATGCTACGACATGTATATAATGTATCATAACATTGTAAATGAGCATAATGAATAATCAATTTGGATTTCTCGGTTCTAGGTTCCAAGAGAAAAATATATGTGTATTTTTTATGCGATCACCATTGTATATTTTCTTTCTTTTTTAAGAATTTGTTTGCATATATTATATGTATGGGGTTAAAACCTACATTATGTGGCTCGTTATTGTGGGAACAAGGCTAGGAAAGTGAGTAGTAAAGTTCCCATCAAGGAGGTAATTGACCTCACTCTCCACACCATCCTATTCACTGTTACCCATGTGGTAGAATCAAGAAGTCCTCACCTAGCTTCTTGAACACAAATAGACAATGCAGTGAGATGCCTAGAGCTGGCAATATTCAACTTGTATGAAGAGTTGTTGGCCAATATGAAGGACTAACTTCCAAAATGCAAGACCAAAAAGAAAAAAGAAAAATGTAACACAAAGTATTCTAGTCTCCTTCTTGGAGAGAGTGTCATCATGTGACTGAGAGTGAGTGCCCACTTCCCACTACCCTTTGATCCATTCATGATGCACTGGCTAGAGTTGATGGGGACTATTTAGGGAGGCCATGTAACACATTGGTTCGATCGATTTTTCTTGTATTGGTTCAGAGAACACTATGTGGTTATGGATCATTATGCTTACTCAAGGACTAGTTTATAAGATGATGTTGACTTGGACTTACACCGAGGCACTCATTAAACTGCAATTAGTAAGAAATTTTTATTTTTATTTTTTTCTGATTTTTTTTAGTGTTTTTGGATTGTTGTCATATATAGTTTTTCTATTGATTTTTATGGGTACTTAGATACTAACACATTATGGTTTTGTGAACATAGATGTGGCACTAAGCCGTCCCCAAGGTCAGTCCCCTTATTACCATAGAGGAGTAGCACCCATGCGAGTAGAGTGAGAAGCCTCTAAAGAGGAGTGGGGAGAGGAAAATAATGAGTTACAAGAGTTCACTCACAACATGGAGGGGTTGGTGATGGGAGTACAATCGTTAGTGATTGATGATATCCCTCCACATCTATAGAGACACATAATGGGGGTGAAATCCTCCCATTTTTTAGGCCTCATACGATGCACATCCCATGTTGTGTTGTGTTACCGTCAGCACAGAGATTATTATCTTATTTTGTTGGAAATACCAAAGGAGGGGTTGAATAAATATTTTGTTACTTTTGATCATTTTTCACTTAGTTAATATTGAGATTGAACTCGCATCACAAAATAAACCATCCGCAATGTATGAATGCAGATATTAAAGTGAAAATAAAAAATTGTAGTAGAAATAATTGAAAACAATCTTTATTTTATTACAATCTCTTGTCAAGACACCAATCCTCTGCAAGCACCAACTTACAAAAATTGCAAGCTCCAACCTATCAATATGATGAGGACATTAATCATCAATAAGCACCAACTTACTATAATTGCACACTCCAACCTAAGCTTAGATTTTAATACACTATAAATTGAACATAAAATCAGGCTTAAACTTGGAATTCAAGACATCGGGACATAGAAATCGAACAAGGCATGAACTAGACCTTCAAATAGCATAAATAAACCCTGAAACTCGACCTTCAAATAGTAGAATTTGTCTCCTAAAATGAAACCTTCAAACAATCATACTCAGCCTTCAAATAATAGAAATCAACCTACTCATCCTCCAAAAATACCTATACTTGACCCACTAAAAGACCTCAAAATAACCAGAAACCCTTCCCAAGAAAAATGCCATTAAACTTTCAAAAGATGTGCCAAAAGCCTTCCAAAAAAAATTTCTTCAACTTGGGTTCACTTCTCTTGTTTTATGAGATATGAACTTCAGACCTGTGCTTTCAATCTCCTAAACACAAAAGTAAATGCTTGAGTCGAGTGCTTAGAAATGATTTTTCTCATAACTATCTATAGTGTGTTTGGACATTGGGTTAGGACCAACTTGTACACTAGCTAGGCTAATTGGTGCAGCTGGTAGAATGTATAGTGAATATTCAAAAAATGATTTCTCCTCAACCATGAGGAGTTATAATTCATGCCATATATCATTGGAAAAGTGTTGGAATAAGCTTTCCAACCATATAACCTATACTCCCATTTGAGCTAGGTAATTGGAGTAAATATTCTTTCAAAGATAAGGTACACAAATGGGGCTTGCTTGTACTTTGGTTGGGCCATCTTGACAAAATATTTCATATTTCCGTTAGAAAATTAAATATTACAGAGCAATGAAACACATAAAATATGCGGAAAACACAAGCACATAAAATGCATAAAACCAGAGAGAGACATATATACATGGTTCACCTAGTTTGGGCTACGTCCACCCCGAACAACCAGTCCTTCCTTTCTATTATCTAGCAAAATGAAGAGACACAACCTATAGCAGATCCGCTATAATATCTTGTGTTCTCTCTCACAGTCTCCCTATCTATTTCTCGCTCCGAGAATACACATACAATACACAGCCGCAATACAATACCCTCATAAAAGCGAGGGGTTGCCTTCTAGGAAAAAAAACCCTAAACTAAACATAACTTCTACTGTCAGATCATCCGCCTAATGAACGGCCCAGATTGACTAGAAATTACTGTACTTTTACAAGGCAATTTTACATCTGTTTTTAGCTTCGGGGGCGCTGCCCCTGAAACCCCCCGCCAGGGGGGGGGCTCCATAAAGTTGCAGCTGCCCCCCCCTGGACCCCCTAGGCAACGTTTAATTACAGGCGACGTTGCCGCCCCATTAAGGTACAAGGGTCCAACACTGTGATACAAAATAAACAAGATAATCAGGCTCCACACCCAACAATCTCCCACTTGGAGACTGATTGTAGCAACTCCACCACTGCTTCATTTGTTGGACAATGACTCCTCTTTGGACCTGGTTGTTTCTCATCTTCATCGTCATCCTTGAAGACCAATTGAAACTAAGCATGTTCTCAGTTTCTCCCTGGTTACAACTTTTGTTAAAATATCTGCAGGATTCTGGCTAGTGTGTATCTTTTCCAGCTTCAACTATCCATCTTCCAATACTGACTGTATGAAATGGTACTTGAGTTGTATGTGTTTAGTCCTGGAATGAAATGTTGAGTTCTTTGCAAGATGAATGGCACTTTGGCTATCACTGTATAATGTGCCCTTATCATGCTTCTTACCCAATTCATCCATAAACCTTTGTAACCAAATCATTTCTTTACTAGCCTGCGTAGCAACAACATATTACTGCTTCTATTGTTGAAAGTGCAACAACACTGGATTTGAAACCCAACTAACGGTTGTTCCACCTACGATAAACTCCATATCTGTAGTGCTCCTCTTTATTATCTGTCTGCATATCTGCATCAACATATCACATGAATCAATGTTTGAACCACCTGAAGCATAATGCTTGATTTGTGATACCTCTCAGTATATAATCCATTTCATGTGATCAATGTTATTTTCTGGACTATTCATGCACCTTGCAACTCCTACATATGCAATATTAGGCCTTGCATCTTGTTCCATTGCATACATTAAGCTTCCAACTGCTGATGCATATGGAACTTTAGACATGTAGTCCATTTCTTCTTGGGTCTTGGGGCACATCTCCTTACTAAGTTTGAAATGGCTAGCAAAAGGTGTACTAACTGGTTTTGCATTCTGCATATTAAATCTTTTCAACACCTTCTCTATGTACTCATTTTGAGACAGTGTTAATTTGCGATTTTTTCTGTCTCTAGTTATCCTCATACCAAGGATTTGTTTTGCAGCTCCCAAATCCTTCATTGCAAATGAATTTGCCAATTTTCTTTTGAGCACATTTATTTCCTGCATGTTAGATCCTGCAACAAGCATGTCATCTATATACAATAACAATATAATATAGCTGCCATCATTTTTCCTTTTTAGATAAACACAATGATCAGAGTGACATCTAGTATAACCTTGTTCAGACATAAACTTATCAAATTTTAGATACCACTGCCTTGGAGCCTGTTTTAAGCCATACAAGCTCTTCTTTAACCTGCACACCAATTTTTCTTTCCCTTTTACCTCATATCCTTCTGGTTGCTGCATGTATATCTCTTCCTCCAAATCTCCATGGAGAAATGATGTCTTTACATCTAACTGTTCAAGATGTAAATCTTCCGTTGCTACAAGACTTAAAACAGTTCTGATTGAATTCATTTTAACAACAGGAGAAAATATTTCATCAAAATCAATACCTTTCTTCTGTGCAAACCCCTTCACCACAAGTCTAGCTTTGTACCTTTGTTTTCCTCCATCTTCTTCCTTCAGCCTGTAAACCCATTTATTTTGCAATGTAGTTTTACCTGCAGGCAACCTGACTAAGTCCCAAGTTTGGTTATGCATTAAGGAGTCCATCTCTTCTTCCATGGCTAGCTCCCACTTCTTCCTGCTTTCAATCTGCATTGCTTCTTCATAACATTCAAGTTCACCAAAATCAGTCAACAATAAATAATATAATGAAGGAGAGTATCGTTCAGGGGGTCTACTTATCCTGGTAGATCTTCTAACACCACTTTCAGGTGTTTGAGGTGCCTTTTGTTGTTGTGGTGGTTGCTGTTGTTGTGGCTCTTGATTATTATTATTTTCAGGCACCTTTACCTTTTCTGTGATCTCATCAAGAACTGTGTATTCTTTGTTTTCCTTTTCCTTTTTCTTTTCGTGCAACTGATTCTTATACAATACCTTTTCATTGAATATTACATCTCTGCTCCTAATGATTTTGTGATTTTCATAGTCATATAAGCGATAACCAAAATCATTAACACCATATCCAATAAAGGTACATTTCTTTGGTTTTGCGTCAATCTTTGTTCTATTTTCTTTATCAATATGGACAAAGGCCTCACAACCAAAAGGCTTTAAACTTGACTCGGGATAGATTCAATGTTGACTAGGGTAAATAGTAGTGGTTTTGGGGCACATGGTATTGTGCACCCATGGTTTTCAGCTCATGGTATTGCATGTAATGGAGCCTATAAAAGGCTGGGAATACTTCATTGTAATGTAGGCCTAGAGGTGAGCGATGAAGGCTCATTTGGCCGGATTGGCCAGGGTTTTGGCCAATGCTTAATGAAATTTCATTGGTTGGGTTTTGCCCCAGATTTGGGGGTTTTCCCGAATAAACATCTTTGTTTATGTTTATGATTTGTTGCTAGCTATTTTATGGTTTTTTTGTTCCTCTCGATAAATTTATTATTTCTTCAGTAAATTTCTAACAATTTCCTCATTCCTATGGAATTAGAGGGAGTACCATATATTGTTGGAAAGCTCTCAAAAGATGTTATTTAACTATATAATTTTCTCTTTCATTTGGATATCCTTTGATGTCAATTACAATAATTTTTAATAATATTTCTCTTTGTTATTGATGGAAATACTTTGATATTTGCTTATTTTGATGTCTACTCCCCTTGTTTGCATTATATTCATACTTGTTGTCAACTACTCCCCTTGTCTACATTCTCTCTCCCTTTGACATCAATAGCAAGGGGTGCGCCCCCCTGATTTTTTTCTTCCTTTACTAAGATAAAGGAGATATCACTCCCAACTTCTGCTTGAGATATTCAAAAGTTTCTATGGGCAGAGGTTTGGTAAAGATGTCAAAAATATGTTATTTGGTGCCAATTTATTCCATCTTGACTTTCTGCTTGACAACTTGTTCTTTGAGGAAATGATACTTGATTGGAACATGATTTTTTTTATAGTGCATGATAATATTTTTTGAGATATTAATTGCATTAGTGTTGTCACATAAAATAACAATGGGTTGATAATATTCCACTTTGATGCCCTGTAAATTGTGTTTCATCCATAGAACCTAGGTACAAGAGTTTGTTGTTGCTATGTATTCGACTCCAGTTGTAGAAATAGAAATTGATTATTGCTTTATGCTTGACCAAGATACAAGGCACTCTCCCAAGAAAAATTCACTCCCACTCGTGCTTTTTTTATCATCAATGTTACCTTCCCAATCAGCTTTTGTGTATGTTGTTAATCTCAAATATGTAATCTTTGCTAGTTTTTGGTAGCTCAAACAAGTGTTCCAGTCTCTATTATTTTCTATGAGGCTAAGGAACATAGGAGAATAAATATCTCCAAGACCCATAAAAAATTTCAACAGAAAATGACTTAATTAGGTTAACTAGCTAAATATTAATTGTTTTCCTAACTTTTGAAAAGTGGTTATTTAAATAGAAATTTGCTACTACTCATGAATTCAAATTGAAAACAAGAGATGACAAATTTCATCTACAATTCCGCGAAATGGAAATCATAATTTAGAAACACGTGCAATGACATGCAAGCATCAAAACCATAAGAACACAATTATTTTACAAGGGAACCCAACTAGGAAAATTTCCTTTGTTGTTTTTCATTAATCAGATGAGAATGAGAAACTATTTGTTATGAAACCAACTCACAAAATAGAAGAAAATATAGATCAACGACTTGGAATTCAGCCTCTTCGAGGGGGAAACCTCCTTTACATTAAATAAATGAACAATTCTTGGATGATACAAATGACAAAACCTACCTTCTATATATAAGAGTCTAAGGGGTCGCAATATAACAATATGGGGACCACAAGGGCACAACAATAACAATAATTGGGCTACACCTATGGGGCACAATAATAACAATATGGGGACTACATGGGCACAACAATAGAAATAATGGGGTACACTAACAATAACAATAAGGGAATACACTAGTATTATAGGGACCTAACATGCCCCTCTCCTTCAAACAAGTGTTGTCCTCAATGCTTGAGTAGTTTTGGATGCTTCTGTATAAAATTATCATCCTCCCATGTATAATCTTCAGCGGGTAAGTTCTTCCACTTGATGAGATACTCTAAAATTGATCGATTTCGTAGCTGTCGCGTTCTTGTTTCCGTGACTGCTTCAAGTTCCAATATTATTTTTCCTTCCTCGTCAAGTTCTGGCAATATTGTTTAAACTGAGAGTTTGTCACCTATAACCTTTTTTAAGCATGAAACATGGAAAACTGGGTGCACTCGAGAAGATGCAGGAAGCTCCAATTTGTATTCCATAGTACCAATATTTTGCAACACCTTGTAAGGGCCATAGTACTTTGGAAATAATTTAGTATCCTTCTTAGCTTGCTCGAGGGACATTTTTTGTATGGTTGTAGTAGTAAAAATACCCAATCGCCTACACCAAAACTTATTTCGCTACGATGTTGATTTGCATGTTGTTTCATTCAATTATGCTCCAAAGTTAGGTTATCCTTTAAGAGTTGGATAACTTGTTGTTGATGCTCGATGTGATCTTCCACTACTTGGACCTTAGATTTTTCTCTTAAAGATGATTTCTATGTTTGAAACTCTAGTGAGCATAATTGTGCAATTACGCCTCGTTGTTCTTTCTTTGGGAGCTTTGTCATGCTATTAGAGTTGATTATATTTCATGGTTTCCCTGAGATACCCCTTAATTCAACTTCCCTTCCTTCCCAAAATTTATTGAAAATCAAAAGCAATCGTACCCAAAGATTGTAACCATTGAAATCCTAATACAACATTAGCACCACCCATTGGAATGGAAAGCAATGGGCTATTCAATAGATATTCCCCCATGTTTATCTTGATATTATGGCACTTTCTAGAGAGATTTATAGTTCCTCCATTTGCAACCATCACTTGACACTCTGGTGTTGGATATAGGAAGCAATTCAATTCCTTGGCTATCTTACAATGAATAAAATTATGGGTATTACCTGAATCAATCAACACTTTTATTTTTTTCTTCTTGATATTTCCTTCTACCTTGAAATTTTGAGGAGTGGTAATTCCTTCCAATGCATACAAGATATGGTTGGATTCATTTATTGTTTCTCCAAGGTCAGTTCCCGGTGTATATCCTCTTCTTTTGAAGTTTCTTGTTCCTTTTCTTCCTCCTCTTCACAATCTATATAAACTAATTTCTTCTCAACACACTTATGGCCTTTAGTGTATTTGATATCACAACTGTAACAAAGCCCATTTTATCTTTTCTCTTCCAATTGTTGTGGTGTCAACCTTGTAGGTTGTGGAAGGCTAGGGATAGCAACAATTCCATCTTTATAGTTGTGAGTGGTAGGCTTCCTTTTCGCCATAATTTTTCTTTCAATTTTTCTTGCCAACCTGAATGCCTTCTCTAATAAATTAGGTTCACAAAAGAAAACTTCATGTTGAATGTTATCCTTTAAAGTCCCTATGAAGACATCAATCCTATGCTCCTCTAGAATATCTGCTACCCTGATATTCAATTTTTGGAAGTCCTCAATGTACTCTGTCGTTGAACCCTTTTGTTTGAGATTTATCAATTGGCTAAAGAAGGTGTTTATCTTTGTATCCTGATAATGTGCTATCATTTTCTCCATAAAATTGACCAAGTGACAAGTGGTTTACGAGAATAAAGCCATCGATACATATGAACTGAATGGGTTCTAAATATAAATTTGTAATTTGTACCTTTTGTTTTTTTTCCACATTATGGTGATCAAAATATTGCTCCATCTGTAGTATCCATGTTATCGGATCCTTGCCATCAAACTTCCTCATATCAATCTTTGGAATACGGTGGGTCTTAAATCCAACGTTAGATTCTATGAAATCATGATTAACATTTATTATATTCTCATGATGAGTTTCATCTACTACCTTTTTGCCATTAGGAATAATTTCTTGTAGCAACTTTGTCAAACCTTCCATGTCTACTTTTAGACCATTCTTCGTGTCTTCCATGTTGCCTTTCAGTTTTTATTCTATACCATCGATCTTAGCTTCCATGCCATCCATCTTAGCTTCCATGCCATTCTTCAAACCATCCATGTCTTTCTTCAAACCATCCATGCCTTTCTTCAAACCATCCATCTTAGCTGCCATTTCATTTTTGGTTACTTTTTGCGAGAGTAAAATTTGTTGCACTGGGTCTCGTAATTTTGATATATCATGTTGCACTTCTTGCTCTTCATGCGTCATAGTAGAAATTTCTTAGGGATTAATGGGTGTGGAATTATTTTTGGGAGGCATTATAGAAACCAATACTGATATCAATTCTTCATTATGCCCTTGGAATCACTTCAAATTGATTTTTTAAACAAAAGTTATGCAATTAAAAAAAAAAAAAACACACCCTTTTCTTGCTTTTGAGGAGCTCGATATTGAACCTGATGTATCTCTATGATTTCAGATCCCTAAGATTTGAAATTTAGTCTTGTACTACCCATGTCATTCTTATTTCGAATGCCACAGGTTAGGCCTAATTTGGATTCTTCAAGACAAAGTTATGCCCGATCTCCCACAATGTCCTAATTATGGACTGGTTCAGTAGAGTGAATTTATACGAAGTTCCACATGTCACTATTTCAACCTTTAGCTCTGAAATATATACACACGAAACTGTAGTCCATTAAATTTCGACCAATTTTTACAGAATTAAAATCCGATGCCTGAAACGAAAGTTATGACGATTTTCCCTCAGTCACCTGTTTGAGATGAAATTTTGGAGCTTGCAAAAACCCTAACTTCCACAGATCATATCTCTGAAAATATAGCGAACCAAGGTCTAAAATGTTTTTATTAAGTTCATCAAGATTTTTTCTCCATATGGTAAAAATTTCAACTTTTGAAGCCTTGTAGAAAAAATGTTATAGTGAAAATTCCAATATGTCTTGTTTGAAGAAGCGAAACCCTAGAATCCCAAGCTCTAATACCAAATGTTATGAAAATAGCTCACAAAATAGAAGAAAATATAGATCAACAACTTATAATTCAGTCTCTTCAAGGGGAAACTTCATTTTCATTACATAATGTAGAAATTATACAATATGCATGTATATCTTGGATTCACACGATATAACAATCTACTAAAGTTAAATACTGAATCACTTCTACAAATATTTTGTAGAATTAAAAACACAATTGCTAATCACATGAACATGAAGAAAGATCAATCACACACAACACTGATAATTTCCTAGGGAAAGCTTACAGTTAAAAACCCCATTATCTTCTATTGTATATTAAACATGGATCATGTAACAATTACATAAAAAAATCTTCTCACAAGAGCCCTCCAGTACTTAGCTAATTGTCTCACATTGTCATATGCAAAACTAACTAACACATAGCCAATTCTCAACCTCTAGATAGCCTGCCTTGCTTGCGCAATCCCTAATGGTAAATATTCCTAAAAGATAGGAATTCTTGCCTGCCTTTACTGCGCAAGTATCATGGGCACTCCAATGGGTGTTTGCATGCATGTGTGCAAGCAGATAATCCTACAACTGATAGTCAACTTACATTTCACCTAGAACTCAACTGGGTCTCCACTGGATCTGACATGCATGCAGCTAATAATAATAAATCCTCAGTTGCATGTGAGATCATTGATTGTGAATTAATTAATATTTAATTCACTTGATCTCTCACTAGTGTATCTTTAGTTACAACTAGCACAATTGAGTTTAACTCACTTAACTGAGTTAAACTACTTACAAATTGCACTAACTCTTGCACCACTGCACTTCGAGCTTTGTTACAACTAGAATTACTCTGCATGCCTCACCAACAACCTCTAACTCGAAATCCATTAGCTAAATGAATTTATCAATTTCAGTTAACTCATTCAAGTCCACATTGAGAATAGATTACAGTTTAATGTCCATCTTAATTAAGGAATAATAAAAATATACATGCACCCGAAAATAGCGTTGTGGGCCACACCCTAGTCTGGGTGCTTAATGCAACCAAGTGTTGAATGAAACCAAGTGCTTACTGCACTAGGTGTGGGTGTTGAATCTTCTTGTTGAATCTCAACACATAAATGAACAATGACGATACAAATGACAAAACCTACCTTATATATATAGGAGTCTAAGGGGTCACAATATAACAATATGGGGACCACATGGGCACAACAATAAAAATAATGGGGCTACACCTATGGGGTTGAATAGCAACAATATGGGGACTGCATGGGCACATCAATAACAATAATGTGGCTACACTAACAATAACAATAAGGGGATACACTAGTATTATAGGAACCTAACGCTATTACAATGTCTTGCTTCGATTCTTAAGCACACCCTACACTATAAACCTACTCTCTTGATGATTGTCCTTCTCTGGCCAACACTTTTCCATTTCAAGCCTCCAACTTCATCCTATTTCCTTGGAAAATTTAAGAGAAATTGAGCTCCTAAATAATAGGGAAATTCCCTATTTCCTTTTGCAAATCCCAAGGAATTGATCACCTGTTTAACTTCCAAGACTGTACACTCAACTTGTATAAAATTGATGATTAGAATGTGCCTTTTCCTCCACTCCAACTATGAAATTAGAATTCCATGCATGTTTGGGCTATTTTTAGTTGATTGACTAGTGTAACTGAGAGATCAGTGAGTTAACAACAGTTCTACTACTCAACTGACTCAACTAGTAACTAGAGCTCAGTTAACGGAGTTCAATTAAAAATAACTGAACTAGATTCCAAAATTTTAGCAATCACTACATGCACAACTCTACTCGAAGCCTACAAACTCAAATTTGTTGATCTAATTAAGTGACAAGGCCATGTCACTCTAGCTAACTGCAATCCAAGTCATCCTACTGATGTGGAAAATCAGATTACTCAATTTAACTAAGGCACAAGTCAAATTGAGCCTTTCTTGCTACAATTTCTAACACTCCCTCTTAGCAAGAAAGGAATTTTGAACCACCCATATCCTACACCTGTGGAATTCAAATTTTCCTCTTGATAATGCCTTTATCAAGATATATTCATCCCGCTCCTCTGTTGGAATGTATTGCAGCATCATAATTCTTCTATGCACACAATCTTGCAAGTAATGGTACTTGATATCAATGTGCTTGGACTTGTCATGAAATATTGGATTCTCAAAGAGGTTAATACAACTCTGATTATCAGAATAAATCATTGTAGGATCCATCTCTTGATTGAAAAGACCCACAAGTATTTTCCTCATACATATGGCCTCACATGCTGCTTGACTTGCATCCATGTATTCAGCCTCTGTTGGTTTCTGTGCCACAAACATCGGTTTCCTGCTATACCAGGAAATAGTTTCAAACCCAACAAACCCAACACTAAAGATAGTACATGAAGTAATATTCCTGTTTAATGGACTCCCTGCTCAGTTTGCATCGGTGAAGCCTTGGAGCTTCACTCCCTCTGTCCTCATGTACCATAACCCATACTTGGTCGTGCCTCTAAGGTATCTCAACACATGGTTTTCTACCTTCCAATACAACTTGGTGGGCTTCACCATGACTTGACTCAACTGGTTAACTGCATAGCATATGTCGAGCCTTGTGTTCACCATAGACATCAAAGATCCCACAAGATTCTGGTTGATGGTAGCATCTACTAACTCTCTTGAAGAACCATGCTCCTTCCTTCAGTTTGTAGCTAAATATGTGTCCACAGGCTTGCAATTATCCATGTGAAATTTTTGAAGTATTCCATAGGAATACTTCCCCTAACTCACAAACAACTCACCACCACCCTGTCATACTTCCATCCCAAGGATTTAATGCATCAAGTATGTGTCTTTCATCTTGAATTTTCTTGCCAGATTCATCGTGCAAGAGTGGATCAACTGCTCATCCCCTTTAAGTATCAAGTCATCCACATACAATACCAAGATAAAAAAACTTTCCATCTACCACAATGTGGTAGAGATTGGAATATAATTCACTTTTGGTGAAGCCCAATCCGCTGAAAAATGTATCAATCTGAGTGCACCATGCTCGGGGCACCTGCTTGAGACCATGCATGGCTCTCCCAAGTCTACACACATGTATCCCTGTCATAAGTCTCAAATCCCTATGGTTGCTCTATGTAAATTTCTCCCTCAACAAAACCATTGAGAAAGGCGTTCTTCACATCCATCTAGTGGATCTTCCACCCCATCTTCCCAGCTAATGCTAGAATGGTTATGATTGAGGAATATCTTGCCACTGGTGCAAATTTTTCCTCATAGTCCACTCCCTCTATCCGAGAGAAGCCTTTGGCCACAAATTTTGCCTTGTACTTCTCCATGTTCCCATCATCTTCATGCTTCACTTTGTAGATTCATCTAGAACCAACCACTGACTTGTACCCTGGTCTCGACACCGCCTCTCATACACTTTTCTTCATGATGGAGTCATACTCCTCCACCATGGCATCAACACACATTGGTCAAGAAACTTCTTCCTCAAAAGAAGAAGGCTCTGACTCAATGAGTTATGTCACGAGAACCATATAATCGGTGTATTTTTCTGGTGACCTCCTCTGCTTGTGCAAGGATGTATGAGCTTGCACATACTCCCATGCATCCTGCACTAATCTATCACCTTCTCAAGCTCTCTTCCTCCCCTCTATAGAATATTCTAGTTGAGTGGGTGCCTCCACTCAGCCTCTTGTTTGCTCCTCCACTTGTGGCTGCTCCACAACATCCTAAAGCTCTGCATGAGGCTCCTCCGTTGGAGCTAGAAGCTCCTCCTCTTGTGGGATAATAAACTCTTTTTCTAGAGAGCATCTCATAGCCTTCTCATCATCAAATTTGACATTTCTTCTCACTACTATCACCCCGAGTGAGGCAAATACACCCTATAATTATGAGGAGTCTCTATGTATCCTACAAATATCCCCATCTTAGTTGTAGGCTCCAATTTCTTCCTGCTATCCTTAGAGACAGGAAAATACACAGTAGCTCAAAAAATTCAAAAATTAGCTACGTCTGGCTTCCTTTGAGAGAAAATTTCTTCAGGTGTAATCATGCCAAGTATTATATGGGGGCTCAAGTTCTGCAAATAAACTGTGGTCTTGTATGCTTCTACCCATATATGTAATGGCAACCCTTGATCATGAAACATGGCTCTTGTTACTCCCACTATGCTTATGTTCTTCCTTTCAGCTAGACCATTTTTCTCTAGGTTATGGGGTGTTATCAGTTCTCTTTTAATACCCTTTATTATCACTCGGATTGAACCTCAAGCTGAGAAAGACAATTCTGAGGTAACCTCAAACCATGCTTAGCCAAGTAGCTAGCCCTACTAGGCCATGAGAGAGCTCTCTCAGTATAGATCACAGTCAAAATAACTGAGGAAAGAAGATTTTAGGCTAGGTATAGTAGCATAGGGTTTTTTATTTTGATTGATAGCATTTTTCTGGATCGGGAGGATTCAAACAGCTAGGGCAAGGAAATTAGGTCAAAATTTGTAGGGTGTTCTATGGGGCAAGGTAGGCATAGTGATTTAGCACTTTAGGATTTCAATGGGTGGGATGATCAAGACAAGTGAGAATTTAGAAAGAGCATGGTGAAATCATGGGTTATTTATAAACTAAAGAAATTACAGACTATGAATGTCTACCCAAAACAGAGCATATGAGAATGGATTCTGCTTATCTAACTTGCATACATTCACATAGAAGTTATGGAATGATGAAGAAACTTAACAATACATTTCAAAAAATGAAAAAAGAAGAAGAGAAACTGAACTAAACACCACACCATAGGGATCCCATAAAAATAGCTGCAAATTTGATTAATATTCCTGCTCAAAGCTAATACAAAGTGTGTCTCTTCAAAGGCCAAGCATCCAACTGAGTCCAACCCTTATAATGACTGAGAAAATACATCATATAGACCTAAAACTAACTCATTCTACCTTCAGGGGGTCGAATCCATGAGAGGAGGAGTTGTTCCAAGAAAGATTGAATTGGCAACTAGAGAATAGGGTGGTCAAAGTGACTCGTCCCAAATTTGAGCAAACCGATTCATTACATGTCATTGAGGCCATTTACCTAATGTATAAACATTAGGTAAACCATAATTACATCACCAACAACTTATTACATGAGTAAAAATTCAAATTTACATGAGTAAAATTTTAATTCCTGAAAACTGATAAAACTGAGAAAATAGACAAAATTTGTCCTATGCGTAGCGCCAAGGAGGAAAACATTGGTCTTTTTGCAAGTCACTTTTCACTGACTTCCTGGTGTCCAAATTGCGCTCATTATAGCTCATTGGAAATCCTGTCCCATCTACTTTCCAGATCTTCTTCTTGTTTCTGATTTGGGGTTTATTTGACCCCTAAAAACTGCATTCTCCCATGACTGCTTCTATGCGTAGCGACATGCTGAAAAAGAGGTAGAAACATGCTTTTTTAGTTGTTTTTGGCCCTTTTGCCTGACCAGTTTTACTCCAAATGCATAGAAAAAGTACAGGGGGTATGTCCTCATCATTATGAACCCAATGATGTCTTCCGTTTGCTCATTATATGCCCCAAGAAAAATTGCAGCGCCAATGTGCTGTGCTTAGGGCAGAATTTCCTGTGTTTTTTCAAAATTGCCAAAAAAATCTCAAAAATATTCAAATTTTTCAAAAATTCTCAAAATGTGTGGGATGGGCCTACAACCACCTATCAAATTTGAGCTAAGGAAGCCTCAACAAGAATCTTGAGTTTAACCCCTATTCTTGCCCTTCCAGATCTTCCTCAATTTATCCTTCATCTGTTTGACCTTGATATTGCAAATTTTGTTCTGGGTCTAATAGTGATGGGCGATGTGCCTGAGCATCTGATTATATTTGTTGGCTTTCACTAACAGATTCTCCAAGTTAATGTTGACTCTATCAAGCCACACTTCTCTGTTGTCTTCAATTTCCTTTGCCAACTGCTGGTCAAAACTTAGACTTTGGGCTTCTTGTTTTTCTTTCTCCAATGCTCTTTTGAGGTTTCTTGTCTTTGGCCATCAAACTCATCATCACTGTGTTATTCCTCCATGTAATCTTCGTCCTCTCTCTCCATGCTTGTTCTTGGCACTTTGGAAAACCCTAGGGGAGAGGAAAGAAAGGGAGAGTGAGTGAGGGAGTGATGGGAATAGGAGTAGGGAAGGAAATGATGAAATGAGGGATTTAGGGGATAGGGATAGGCTCACAAAAATTAAGGGAGATGGGGAAAAAGGTTAAGAAAATTGGTGAGGTGATGGGAGGTGAAAATATGAAGGGAGATGAAAATGATGATTTAATTACAGGTCAAAGGTATGGGGGAAATCTAGGAAAAAGAGTGAAAATCCTAGAAATTGGGGTTTTGATGGAAGAGGGTAAAGGGACTTAGGAAATGGTAGTTTTAGTGTTTTTGGGAATATGGGGTGAAGAAATAGGGTCTAAGGTTAATAGTTTCGGGACAAAGGGTTTTTTTGGGAAATTTTATAACGGGGAGGGGAATTTTGGGAAAACTAGGGTTTTTGTGATTTTCTTGCCAATATGAAACTTTACCCATAAGCATAAAATGAAGGAAAAGGGATGAAAGAGGGTTTACTTGATTTAGAGAAGAAGGGACAAATTTGAAGAATTTGGAAGAGTTTGGAGGGTTTCTGGCCTAAGCGCAGCGCCTCACCCAGGACCACATCACCCTTCTCCTAAGTGCAATACCATTCAATTTTACACTGCCATAACTGCCCTAAGTGCAACGCCTTTGGCCTAAGCGCATCGCCTAACCCAGGAGCGTAGCACCCTTTTACCCCCAACTTGAAGATTGTTTTTGACTGCCTTCTCGGTGTCCAAATTGGGCCCAGGATAGCTCGTTGGAAATAATTTCAAGTAAAATTTCCAAATATACATTTGGTTTTATGTTTGGAGTTTATTTTCCTAGTCAAAAGTTGATTTTCCCAAGACTGGTAAAAAAGTGCAAAATGAGGGTGTAGAAATGCAGAGTGTTGTTGCAAGAAATGTTTGAAGGCCTTATTCAACTCCAAATTGAGCTCATGATAGCTAATTGGAAAGAACTCTCTGTCTAGTTATCATTTGACTCATCAAGAAAGTCATTTGGACAGTCCAACTATGAGAAATTTGATTTTCCCAAGGTCACTCCAGAAATGCAGTAACCCTCTTGTAGCACCTGTAATTTTGAAATTTCTAAGAAAAAATAATACCTGTGTAAAAACTGAAGGAGGTTTTTCTTTCCTGGCCTATTATGGAAAAAAACCTCTCTCACTTTTGTCAAATTCATCTATGTTTGGTCGGAAACATAGTTTGAGGCGAAACTGGCCCTATGAGTGGCAAATGGCTTGACTCTTAGATTGATTTCCTAGAAAATGATGGAGACATGATGTTTATGAGTCTGGAATGAACTCATACTTACTGATATTACCTACCTTACACATTCTCTTCTCATATGTCTATGATTCCATAGCAAACCCTAGCTCAGTGGGAGAGGAAATTAGGGTTTAGTGCTTGTGGAAAATGATGACTTAGGCACCCTTGGAAAAAGACAAATCCCTTTGACGTTTCATCAAATTCTGAAGTAGAAACTTTTTGTATTTGACACTTGATGTGTTGGCATGTGGAACTCTGAGTTGGCAACCTTGGGAGACTGAGTACTTATTACATTTGAACTGACATAAAATTACATGAATAAAAATAAAATTACATCTTGGAATGAAACTCACACTTGAAATCAAATTACAACTTTGGAAACCATCTTGGAGATCATCTTTACATGGTAAAGAGACATTATTGAGATCACTCTCACGCCTTTTGTTGACCTTTATTGAAAATGAGACAATGCAATGATTTGACCTAATGAAACCCTAGTGACCTAATGAGAAATGAAAGAAACTGACTTAATGAGTGATTTTGACTAAAAATGAAATGGAAGCAAACTTTTTTTCTACATGATGAAGACATGGAAAAGGGTCAACAAGCATATACTTGTGAAGGAAAATGGGACATTTGAAAAGGACCACCAACAGTGGAAACCATCTTGGAGATCATCTTTACATGGTAAAGAGACATTATTGAGATCACTCTCACACCTTTTGTTGACCTTTATTGAAAATCAGACAATGCAATGATTTGACCTAATGAAACCCTAGTGACCTAATGAGAAATGAAAGAAACTGACTCAATGAGTGATTTTGACTAAAATTGAAATGGAAGCAGACTTTTTTTCTACATGATGAAGACATGGAAAAGGGTCAACAAGCATATACTTGTGAAGGAAAATGGGACATTTGACAAGGACCACCAACAGTGGAACAGTTTTATATCATGACCTAATGGAATGATTTAAAATTCTTTAGAGTGGGACACCTAAGATGCACATGCAAAATGTGTTTTGATCCCTGGTGGAAGTATGCAAATACTGACACTAACATTGGCTCCAGATAGGGATGGTAGCTCCTTGGAGGTGCCAAGAACACCATAGACCAAGTGCCTATCCATTGGGCATGGAGTCAAAAGCTAAAGACTAACTGAATACTAAAAACTTGACTCAATAAACTGACTCAATACTGACTGAAAAAGATGCTTGGAATTGAGCGTATTCAACAAAACCTACTCTAATTGATCCATTCATCACTTTATTAAGTGAAATGGAACAACCAATGCAACCATGTAAGCATTCTAGCTGCTGTTTGAATTTTCCGCAAGTGCTTGCTTATGAGCAAGAAGAAAGAACTACTAAAAGGCAACTCCCATGAAAACTTGTCAATAGATTGAATCTTGATGAAATTGCAAAGCATGATCCCACTGACTAACCTCAAGAATGCTGCGAAAGGATCTTCATAGGAATACATATTGATTTCCAACCCATCGAATACGTTATTTCTCTGCTCTAGGTAGTCTTCGTACCTTGGTTTTAAAATTTTCCTAACATATGTGCTTTCTTTCGTTTATGACTGTAGCAAGTTGAAAAAAGGATCCTGAAACTCATGAATGAATAATTTTTCTTGATGATCATCAACAAAACAAGAATATTCTTCATTACTCTCCTGATATGACTGCAAATCTTAGTATGAGCTTTGTAATGAAACACCTGTTAAACAAAACAATGAAGTCGACTGTCGGATCAAGTTAATATCAACACTCTTTTCAGGCTCACAGTTAGCTAATGGAGAAGGACTTTTACTGCAAATATCATCTAACACATCAACTATTGGGTCATGAAAAACTTGAAAAGACTACTGCAACATATTTTCCATCGATTTTAATGAGACTACATGACACTCTACAGGCTGCTCATCCTTTCTTTAGAGATATTATGAAAATTTTCCTTTAAAAAATGAAATGCTTCAAAACATAGTGGTACAGCATCATATTGCATCATTTGATCATGTGTTTCAACTTCCAAACCTTCATCTGCAACTTGACATTCAATGGCATTCGGTGGTTGCAAATCTGGAGCTAAGGAGGATTCTATGTCACAAATGATTTTCTCAACCAATTTAGGAGAATGTTCATCATTTATAGTGTTGACCACTCACTTTTTTTCTTGTTTATAGTTTTCTCTTATTTTTTCAAATGAGGAGAAACACAAGGGTAAGGAGCTCTAATAAAAAATTTGATTATCCTCTTGATTGTCAAGATCAAAACTCAATGAGTGCTGATTTCTGATCGCATGAAATTTACCTCTGATGGACTAAAATGAAGTAAAAAAAAGAGGCAAAGATCCTTCACTTACTTCCAAAATTTCTAGACTTTCCTCATCACTGTCACCATAAATATGCATCGGCTGATCACTATATTCGAGCTGCTGAAACTGAACTTCCTCCTTCCACAAACCAACTGTTGATTGCTCTGCAAGATTAGCTTATGTTTGGAGAACATAATCATCATCATACTGATCGAAATTTGGCAAATAATCAATATAAGTAATGTCACCAATCATACACATTAGATTATCAGATTTTTTTTCCTCGGATTGATTTACAAATCCATTTTCTGATCTATGGTGACTCGGATTAGCAAGAAATTTTTTAGGGCTTGTAATCTTTTCTTTTTTCTAGGATAAGTGGGTCATGATGATCTTGAATGGAAAATACATCTCTCATGGTGATCCTTTGAATCATTTCCTCTATTGTACTCACCAAAATGTCGAGCTTTACCTCTAAAGATATTAGGTGCTCTGCAATGTTCTTCTTCTCTTCTTCCTTCAGCTTTTCCCTTTTGATCAACAGATTAGCCTTTACATCTACTGCATTTTTCTGCATCTCTTCATGTGTTGCACGGTTCCTTTCTCTCAGATGAAACTCCATTTCCTAACAAAGGCATCCGGGTAATGTAAAAGAGCTGAGCTAGGAGGGGATCTTATATCAGCAAGTATCGAATAATAGACTTGATTGAATCTGGCAGAAAATTTTTGTATTGTCTCCCCTAGCCATCTTTTTAGCTGGTCATACTCTTTTAGAATTAGGAAAGGGTTTTGTTTTACCACCCACTTGTTGAGGAAAAATTTGACGAACTGCGGGAAATCTTAGATGCTCACGGTAGGCAAGTTTTTTAACCAACTCTTGACTTTGCCTTGCAAAGAAAGAGCAAATAGCCTGATATTGACATCCTCTTTATCAAATTTGAAAAGGTATATGAAAGTCTCAAAATTATGCATATGTATCTCAGCAGTGATGTTGTCATATTCACCATCAAACCTCGGCAGATTTAGGTAATGATTTTCAGGGAAAGCATGGAGTATAGGAGGTAAGATGAGAGGTTTATATCGATCTGGAATTTTACAAGGTGTAGGAGTATGTACAGAAGTTGTAGGATCAGTCTTGATCTCTTTAGGCTCATCAATTTGAAGATGGTCATCATACGATTCAGAAAAAGGATGCGGACCAAGATCAAAAGAAAACTCGGTATGTACACTTTTTGATAGGTAGAATCAAGATTTTGATCATCTTTATCATACAAAAAACTTCGGAAAACTTTCAGGATAGTTTAAAAAAAAGAAGAGAAGTAATTTACAAGAAAGCAGATGAGATCTTGAATACAATTTCACTTTGAATACCTGACCTTTGTGTAAGATCCTTCCATTTTCCTGCTGGCAAGGTTGATCGTCCAATGGATTCTTTACATCAATATATGATATTTTTCTTCCCTGGTACGGTCGCCAATATGTTATTACTCAGATTGAACCTTAGGCTGAGAAAGGCAATTCCGAGGTAACCTCAAACCATGCTTAGCCAAGTGGCTAGCCCTACTAGGCCAAGATAGGGCTCTCTCTGTATATATCACAGTCAAAATGATTGAGGAAGGAAGATTTTAGGCTAGGCATAGTAGCACAGGGTTTTTTATTTTGATTTATAGGGTTTTGCTGGATTAGGAGGATTCAAACAGCTAGGGAAAGGAAATTAGGTCAAAATTTGCAGGGTGTTATATGGGGCAAGGTAGGCATAGTGATTTAGAACTTCATGATTTCAATGGGTGGGATGATCAAGATAGGTGAGGAGTTATAAAGAGCATGGTGAAATCACAGGTTATTTCTAAACTAAAGAAATTACAGACTATGAATGTCTACCCAAAACAGAGCATATGAGAATGGATTCTGCTTATCTAACTTGCATACATTCACTTAGAAGTTATTGAATTATGAAGAAACTTAACAATACATTTCAAAAAATGAAAACAAAAAGAGAAACTGAACTAAATACCATACCATAGGGATCCCATAAAAATAGCTGCAAATTTGATTAATATTCCTGCTCAGAACTGATACAAAGTGTGTCTCTTCAAAGGCCAAGCATCCAACTGATTCCAACCCTTACAATGACTGAGAACATACATCATATAGACCTCAAACCAACTCATCATAGCTTCAGGGGGTCGAATCCATGAGAGGAGGAGTTCTTCCAAGAAAGACTGAACCGACAACTAGAGAATAGGGTGGTCAAAGTGACTCATCCCAAATTTCAGCAAACTGATTCATTACATGTCATTGAGGCCATTTAACTAATGTATCTACCTTAGGTAAACCATAATTACATCACCAACCACTTATTACATGAGTAAAAAGTCAAATTTACATGAGTAAAATTTTAATTCCTGAAAGCTGATAAAACTGAGAAATCAAACAAAATTTGTCCTATGCGCAGTGCCAAGGAGGAAAAATTGGTCTTTTTGCAAGTCACTTTTGACTGACTTCCCAGTGTCAAAATTGCGCTCATGATAGCTCATTGGAAATCATGTCCTATCTAATTTCTATATATTCTTTTTGATTCTGATTTGGAGTTGATTTGAACCCTAAAAACTGAATTCTCCCAAGTCTGATTCTATGCACAACGCCATGCTAAAAAAAGAGGCATAAACATGATTTTTTGGGTGTTTTTGGCCCTTTTTCCTGACCAGTTTTTCTCCAAATGCTTAGAAAAAGTACAGGGGGTATTTCATCATCATTATGAACCCAATGATGTCTTCCTTTTTCTCTTTATATGCCCCAAGAAAAAGCGCAGCTCCAAGGCATTGTGCTTAGGGAAGAATTTCCTGTGTTTTTCCAAAATTACCAAAAAAAACTCAAAATTTCTCAAAATGTGTGGGATGGGCCTATAACTACCTATCGAATTTGAGCTAACGAAGCTTCAACAAGCATATTGAGTTTATCCCCTCCTTTCTTTCCCTTCCGGATCTTCCTCAATTTATCCTTCATCTATTTGACCTTGATATTGCAAATTTTGTTCCGAGTCTGATAGTGACGGGCCATGTGCTTGAGAATCTGATTATCTTTGTTGGCTTTCACTAGCAGCTTCTCCAAGTGAATTTTGACTCTCTCAAGCCACACTTCTCTGTTGTCTTCAATTTCCTTTGCCAACTGTTGGTTAAAACTTAGACTTTGGGCTTCTTGTTTTTCTTTCTCCAATGCTCTTTTGAGGTTTCTTGCCTTTGGCCATCAAACTCATCATCACTGTGTTATTCCTCCATGTAATCTCTGTCCTCTCTCTCCATGCTTGTTCTTGGATCTTTGGAAAAACCTATGGGAGAGGAAAGAAAGGGAGAGTGAGTGAGGGAGTGATGGGAATAGGAGCAGGGAAGGAAATGATGAAATGAGGGCTTTAGGGGATAGGGATAGGGTCACAAAAATTAAGGGAGATGGGGAAAAAGGGTTAAGAAACTTGGTGAGGTGAAAATATGAAGGGAGATGAAAATTATAATTTAATTACAGGTCAAAGGTATGGGGGAAATCTAGGAAAAAGAGTGAAAATCCTAGAAATTTGGGTTTTGATGGAAAAGGGTAAAGGGACTTAGGAAATGGTAGTTTTAGTGTTTTTTGGAATATGGGGTGAAGAAATAGGGTCTAAGGATAATAATTTTGGGACAAAGGGGTTTTTTGGGAAAACTAGGGTTTTTTGTGATTTTCTTGCCAATATGAAACTTTACCCATAAGCATAAAATGAAGGAAAAGGGATGAAAGAGGGCTTACTTACTTGGTTTAGAGAAGAAGGGACAAATTTGAAGAATTTGGAAGAGTTTGGAGGGTTTCTAGCCTAAGCGCAACGCCTCACCCAGGAGTGCAACACCCTTCTCCTAAGCGCAACGCCGTTCAATTTTACACTGCCAGAACTGCCCTAAGCGCAGTGCCTAACCCAAGAGCGCAACGCCCTTTTACCCCCAACGTGAAGACTGTTTTTGACTGCCTTCCCGGTGTCAAAATTAGGCCCATGATAGCTCGTTGGAAATCCTTTCAAGTCTAATTTCCAAATATATATTTGGTTTTATTTTGGAATTGATTTTCCTTGTCAAAAGTTGATTTTCCCAAGACTGGTCAAAAAGTGCAGAATGAGGGTGCATAAATGCAGAGTGCTGTTGCAGGAAACTTTTGGAGGCCTTCCTCAACTCCAAATTAAGCTCATGATAGCTCATTGGTAATATATCTCTATCTAGTTATAATTTGACTCATCAAGCAAGTAATTTGGAAACTTCAGCTATGAGAAAATTTGATTTTCCCAAGGTCACTCCAGAAATGTAGCAAACCTCTTGTAGCACCTGTAATTTTGACATTTCTAAAAAAACAGGATACCTGTGTAAAAACTGAAGGAGGCTTTTCTTCCTTGGCCTATTATGGACAAAATCCTCTCTCACTTTTGTCAAATTTATCTATGTTTGGTCGGAAACATAGTTTGAGGCGAAACTGGCCCTATGAGTGGCAAATGGCTTGACTCTTGGAATGATTTCCTGGAAAATGATGGAGACATGATGTTTATGAGTTTGTAATGACCTCATACTTCTGATATGACCTAAATTATACCTTCTTTACTCATATGTATCTGATTCCATAGCAAACCCTAGCTCAATGGGAGAGGAAATTAGGGTTTAGTGCTTGTGGAAAATGATGACTTAGGCACCCTTGGAAAAAGACAACTCCCTTTGACATTTGATCAATTGATAAAGTAGACACTTTCTGTATTTGACACTTGATGTGTTGGCATGTGGAACTCTGATTTGGCAGCCTTGGGAGACTGAGTACTTATTACATTTGAACTGACTTAAATTACATGAATAAAAATAAAATTACATCTTGGAATGAAACTCACACTTGAAATCAAATTACAACTTTGGAAACCATCTTGGAGATCATATTTACATGGTAAAGAGACATTATTGAGATCACTCTCACAACTTTTGCTGACCTTTATTGAAAATGAGACAATGCAATGATTTGACCTAATGAAACCCAAGTGACCTAATGAGAAATGAAAGAAACTAACTCAATGAGTGATTTTGACTAAAAGTGAAATGGAAGAAGAATTGTTTTCAACATGATGAAGACATGGAAAATGGTCAACAAGCATATACTTGTGAAGGAAAATGGGACACTTGACAAGGACAACCACTAGTGGAACAATTTTATATCATGACCTAATGGAATGATTGAAAATTATTTAGAGTGGGACACCTAAGATGCACATGCAAAATGTGTTTTGATCCCTCGTGGAAGTATGCAAATATTGACACTAACACCCTCCTTGGCACAAAGTCCTTGAAGGTGTTATAAACAAATTCTCCTCCATTACACTTCTCAAAGATTTCAATTGCTCACCAGTATCCGGTTCAACTAATTATTTGAATTCAACAAATTTGGAAAACACTTCATCATTTTTCCTCATGAAGAAAATCCAACATTTTCTAGAAAATTTACCAACAAAAATTACAGAATACCTATTTTATGTTGTAGAGGCTATAGAAAAGGGTCTTCATACATCAGAGTGGACTCGCTCCAAGATTGCTCCGGATTTGCTATATTGGCCTTGGAAGGTGGATTTGACATATTTCCCCAATGTGCATCCCTTGCAGACATCATGTTGGTCAAGGGTGCATTTCGAGAGACCGATGGTAATTTGTTGCATGATTTTTAGGGCCCCATGGTGTAAGTGTACCATGTGGCTATGCCATATTTATCCAACATCTCAACTTTTCACATTTTCTGCCTTGCTAATTAGTGCAACAAAATCTTCCACCTCAAGTTTGTAAATCTTTTTCACTCTAAATCCAATCTGTTTCACTTGCCTAGTGATCCGGTTCTGTCAGCTACCAGATTTACCCATGATATTTTAATTTTGTGATGCATTAGAATTTAATTTTATCAAAGCATTAATGATGCATATGCAAATATAATTAAGAGGAAAACATGTCAACAATCATACAACAAAACACAAGACATTTAATAATGGAGTTCGTCCAGTGTGGAATACGTCTCCGTGCCTCTGTGTCTCAATGGTGTTGGCCACTTCATTTGGTGTTGGAAAATGTGATTATGTACATGGATGATGTTTACTTGTAATACAAGGAAACATGTCCTCAAAATGAGTGACAAAGTCTCTCCACGAGAATTTCCGCTACAAGGAACTCTCACGCATAACTTACCTCCTATCAACATGACAACCTCACACATGGTGACAAAGAGTATCTTGCCATCGAGGCAACAAATGGATCTCAAAATATAAATGATCATCCATTATGAATACATGTCACATGACATAAACATCAATATTCTGCATCATACATCAAGCAGGAATCGACACGACATAAAGCATCTCACAACAATAATCAATGAAGTACATGGGAACAACACTTCATATACCCCAACTCTAATGTTGGCTGAAGAATAGGCTGCTCAGCTGCTGGATCTAAATGCACCATCGAAATTGTGGAGTCGAATGATATGAAATCAACTACCCACACTCTGAAGTCTGACATCGTTACTCCATTATGGGAAATGGCCGAAAAGTATACGGCTCATATGGAAAATCTGACTGCACCATTGGATTCGTGTCTCCGAGAGGTGTAGGATCGATTGTCAATTTTATGAATTCTTACATTGTCAAAATTTGGGTCGTAGGGAATATTTTAGATTTCCCCTAGATTCCTCAAAGATGCTGCTCCACGGCTGTTTGGAAATCTGTAACTCAAAATAGGAATCTAACCTCATCATTGAGATCCTTGCGAAATTCTGAGAAGAATGAGTATAAAGTTAAACTCATTCTGACTCCGGCAAATTTCAGCCTCTAAGGAATCTGGGAGATTCCCTTAAGATTCTTAAAGATTCTCTTTCACCGGGAATCTGCAAATCCGTTGCTCAAAAGGTGAATACGACCTTGCCATTGCATTCCCTGCGAAAATCTAATAAAAATGGCTATAAAATTAAATGCATTTTGAAAAAGAGAAATTTTACCTCCCAAAAAATCTTTGGGCATCAAACGAATATTCTCTGTCTCAAAATCCATGCCACCATCATTCTACCTCCTGGAACTGTGTCATGGTTCCACTGTACGAAACCCCATTCTCGGGCTCCTCTTTCCTATTATGTTTTGCCTCCATTCTCTAGTCGAATGACAATGAGAAGGCGTTTAAATATTATTGTGCCGACGAAGTTCACAAGATAGGTTGTTGGCCTAATGGTTAAGGGTGCAAGTGACAAGGCGAAGGTCAGGTGTTCCAACCCCACTAACCCTACCTAAATTAGCATTTAACATTTTTTTTTGTTTACATTTAAATTTGGGCGCGTTGGTTAACCATTTTAGTTTTTGGTGTTGGTTTATTTGGGGCTGCCCGGTTGGGGGCTGGCCACGTGGGCTGGGCGGGTTCAACCACCGTCGGTCCCCTACACCCATGCCTCTAGTAGCGGGTTGTTAACACATATTATGGTTTGCAAAGATTTGGGTGGGCGGGGTTCACTCCATGCGGCCCCTACCTCACCGATTTCCGTTTTATCGTATACATTTGGTGTCGTGGCGGAGGGCGTGACTGGGGTCATGGCTCGCCAACCCATTATAATATGGTTGTTGTTTGGTGGACAGGGGTGCTCTATCAGTGGCCTCATCCTCTATTTATATATATATATATATATATATATATATATGTATATATATGTATGTATATATATATGTATGTATGTATATATGTATATATATATATATATATATATATATATATATATATATAGATATATATATATATATATATATATATGTATGTATGTATGTATGTATGTATGTATGTATATTTTTAAACAAAAATGGTCTTTTTTATATATATATGTATATATATATATACATATATATATATATATATATATTATCTATATATATATATATATATATATATATATATATATATATACATATATATATATATATATATATATATATATATATATATATATATATGTATATATATATGTATATATATATATATATATATATATATATATATATATATATATATATATTTTTAAAAACAAAAATGGTCTTTTTTTATTTTAACTAAAATAAGGGTCATTGGGAAAATTAACGAGGCCACAATTTCTACCTCTGCTTTTGGGTTGCCTCACCTACTGATTTGTGAATTTGTGGGATCTGCTAAATCTCGGCCCATTGCCCAACTTTGACGAAAACATTGACTCGCTTCTCTTAACTTTCCATACGGGCTCGTGATTGAGATCCGTTCCACACCGTTGGAATCGTGGCGACGAGTACTAATCAGAAATCCAGTTCGAGAGCCATCCGACCACTTTGAATTTTGACCTATCATCGGCCTTCTTGGTCTCCCCGAGGGTGTCTAGAGCCACCTCGGATCAATCCTCCCCACTATGAGCTATGCATTAAAAAGCATGAAAATAATCTGCAACTACTTTGTACTTTGTCTGCGACACAAGTGTCCTGAAAGGTCACCCTTCATTCTCCTTCACCTTTGTTATTCGGAGCCATAAGTGATGAGGTGACACCTGCATCCTCCGCAAACCTGTAGTACAATATTTTGAAAATTACATGCTTAACCAAGTGACCAATCTATGACCCAATCATTCCCCACACTTGCCACGAGTTTATAACCATACTCGGTGGTCAAGTTTACATTAAATGGAATCAATACCCCAGCTATCAATACACAACCAAAATATCATTGTTGTTTCATAAGTGATGGAAAACACGTCATCACTTTTACATTTTAAATTGCAACACCTAATTTACAATTGTGGCCAAGACATCTAGAAAAACCATTTCTTACTCAACAGAGTGAACCATGATGAATGTGGTGGATTTGCTTGTTGAACATTTTCACTGACTGGTTTTTGCACGGATGCTTTGTCCTTCAAACACTGCTCTGGATGGAGTCTCCAACACATGGCTCTTTGATGGCCACTTTTGTCACAATAATTGCAATGAGTCTTCTTCCTCCAAACCTGCTTTACCTTATTCTTTTGTTGCTGTGGAGAAGGAATTTCACGCCTTGTCCTCCTTTGTGTTGCCATTCTTTTTCAACTCTTAGCAAAGACATGGTTATGTAATCCACAAAAACTACATGTTTTTCGATGCCATGATCTACGTTCATTGTTAGCGACATGCTTGTAGTAAAAATGAATACTAGAATATCGAAACTTGTTATACCTTTCCTGGTGGTCTCTAGTGCGATCATGGTGACAAAAGCTTGCCTTAGTTCTTTCACTGCCATGTGCGCTGTCATAGGATGATGGGGAAATGTTCCCAAAAATATCTTTCCCTAATGGTTTCAAACATGCATTGGGAGTTTCTACAACTTCGATCATTGTCCTTCAATGTACCCAAAACCTGCTAATCGAGGTCTTTGCATGACCTCTAATGGCTGAATCATGTCTTGGACATTAACACCAAGTCCTCCTCCCTTGTATCCTATCTTGGTGAGGAGTCTCATGCCCGTTCCTGTAATGGGTATCTCCACATTTCCCACAGAAATGATAGCATGTGAAGATGAAACTGAAGAAACATCAACATTGTTTACCTCAGATGTCGATGTAGAAACAGGTGATGATGGTTGCTTCAAACCTGTGTTGTGCTTCAACTCCTTCAAGGCCTCTTCCGCGGCTCGTAGCTGAAGTTGCAGTCTTTGCTTCTCTGCTTCCTCTTCTTGGAGAAGCCTCCTTAATTCAACATCCTTTGCTTGAAGGCTCTAGTCATTGCGCTTCAATTATTCCAATGCCTCTGTCATGGCTTTCAATTGAAGTTTCAATCGCTGCTTAAAAGTCAAACCCGACCTCGCCATTGCGTTCCATGCAAAAATTTGAGAAAAATGACTGTAAAATTTAATTCATTTTGACAAAGAGAAATTTTACCTTCCAAATAGTATTTGGGCATCAAAGGAATATTCTTTGTCTCAAAAACTGTGCCAGCATTCTGCCTCCTGGAACTATGTCATGGTTCCACTGTACAGAACCCCGTTCTTCATTCCGTTCTCGGGCTCCTCCATCCCATTCTGTTCTGCCTCCTTTCTCTAGTCGAATGACAATGAGAAGGCATTTAAATATTATTGTGCCACCAGAGTTCACAATAAAGGACGTTGGCCTAATGGTTAAGGAAAAAAGTGACAAGGCGGACGTCGGGGGTTCCACCCCACCGACCCTACCTGAATTGGCATTTAATATTTTTTTTGGTTTACATTTAAAGTTGGGCACATTGGTTAACCATTTGAGTTTTTGGTGTTGGTTTATTTGGGTCGACCACGTGGGCCGGGCGGGTTCGACCCCCACCGTTCCCATACATCCCTACCTCTGGTAGCGGGTTGTTAACATATATTATGGTTTGCAAAGGTTTGGGTGGGTGTGGTTCGCTCCACGTGGCCTTAACCCAACCCATTTCCATTTTATTGTATACATTTGGTGTCGTGGTGGAGGGTGCGATGGGGGTCATGGCCCGCCACCCCATTATAATATGGTTGTTGTTTTGTGGGCGGGGGTGGCGGGGGTCATGGCCTGCCATCCCTATTTTTAATATATATGTTGTTTTTAAAAACAAAAATGGTCTTTTTTTGCTTTAACTAAAATAAGGGTCATTGGGAAAATTAACGAGGCCACAATTTCACCCTTTTTGGGAGCTGGGTTCCCTACCGGTTGACGGTGAATTTGTGGGAAAATTAAGCTTGGCCCACTACCCAACTTCGACCAAAAATTTGACTCTCTCTAACTTCTCCATACGGGCTCGGATTATAGATCCGTTCGCATCGTTGGAATTAGGGCGACGAGTACTCAAAATATGAACCTAGTTTGAGAGCCATCCGACCACTTTGAATATTGACCTATCATCAACCCTCTTGGTCTCCTGAGGGTTTCTAGAGCCACCTGGATCACCTGGTAACTACATGTCTCAAAAAGGATTTCCCCTGACTGAAAACAATATCATAGTTGTTATCCTCCAATACAGCGACATAGATCAAATTCTTCTTTAGCCCATGTACATACATGACATCTTTCAAATGAATATGGGAGCCTGACTCCCTCTGAAAGGTTAAATTTCCAATTCCTTTGGTATTTTACATCCCATCATCGCTAAGTTCTATGCGCATCTAGAGATCCTTCTCCTCTAGGCTACTAAAGAATTATTTACATCTTGCCATATGGAATGAGGCACATGAATCTAGATACCACACACTCCCCATTATAGTTCTTATCATGCATGCAATCATGGTGAAGTCTAATTCTAATTGTGAGGCAAGTGCTTCACCTCCTGCTCCTCCTGAAGGCTTCTTGTTAGACTTATTGTGTGGACACTTTGTTGCATAGTGCCCATATTTGTGGTAGTGAAAACATTTTATCTTGCTTAGGTCCTTATTCTTACCATTGTTCTGGTTGGAATCTAGCTTGATTTGGGCCTTCTTTCCCTTATATTTCTTGCTCTTCCCAACCAAGGCAAAATTCTCTTCACCCTCAACTTTGAATGTTACTCCATCTCTAGTGTTCCTTCGAATTTCTTCCTGCACCAAATCAAACCAAAGTCTCTCCCAATTTGGCATTTTGTCCCTTCCATTTACAGAGTCTTGGTAGTAGTGCCAAGATTTTGAAAGGCCTATGATAGCTAGGTTCACTAACTCATAAGAGGACACATTTTCTCCTATTCCTACAAGTTCATCTCAAACCTGAGTGAATCTAGAGATATATTGTGGAATAGTTTCATTTTTCTGCAATCAGATTTTTCTGAGCTTGTCCCTCAATGCCAATTTCCTGGAATCATTTATATTTTCAAATAACTCAGTGAGGGTCTTCCACATAGAAAATGGAGTTTCCTTTCCATGTAAATTTGATACTATGTGGTCTCTTACATCCTCCAGGATGATCTTAATAACTTTTGTGGTATCTTTCTTCCACTGGGATAACTTTTGTGCATATGATGCTGCTGGTTTTGGAATGTCAATTTTGGTGTACTCCAACACTCCATTGTAATTGAGTTCAAATTCCATCATGTCCTTCCAAGCTATGAAATTTGAGGTTCCCTCCAGGACATACTCCAATCTCAATCTGTTGAAAGACGTTTTTCCATACAAAAGAAAAAACTTTTTCACTGATCTGAAAATCAAAATTTTTGAGGGAGAAGATCTATTGATTACTTTATAATGTGATTTCGGCTTTGATACCATGTAGAAATTAATATAAATTTGTTACTAATGATAAATTCAAACTGAAAATAAGAGATTACAGATTTCCTCTACAATTTTGCGGAATGGAAATCACAATTTAGAAACACATGCAATGACATGCAAAAGTCAAAACCACAAGAACATAATGATTTTACAGGGGAACCTAACTAGGAAAAACCCCTCTACTTATTTTCATTAATAATATGAGAATGACAAACTATTAAAATGTCTTGCTTCGATCCTGAGGTACACCTTGCACTGTAAACTTGTTCTCTGGTTGAATTTCCCACTCTAGCCAACACTTAGCTAATTCAAGCCTGCAACTTCCTCCTATTTCCTTGCGAAATTCAGGAGAAATCAAGCTCCTAAATAATATGGTAATTCCCTATTTCCTTTATAAAATCCCAAGTAATTGATCACTTTCTTAACTTCCAAGCTGATACACTCAACTAGTATACAATTGATGATTACAATGTGCCTTTTCCTCCACTCCAGCTAGGCAATTAAAATTTCATGCATGTCTGGGATATTTTTAGATGATTGACTAATTTAACTAAGATATCAGTGAGTCAACAAAAATTCTACTACTCAACTGACCTTCAATTGACTCAACTAGTAACTAGAGCTTAGTTAACTAGATTGCTAGATTGCTAAATTTTAGCAATCGCTACATGCACAACTCTACTCCAAGCCTACAAATTCGAATTTTCTGATCTAACTAAGTGACAAGGCCATGTCACTTAAGCTAACTGCAATCCAAGTCATCTCAGTGATGTGGAAAATAAAATTACTCAATTTAACTAAGGCATAAGTCAAATTGAGCTTTTCTTGCTACAATTTCTAACATTAATTGCGACAAATTGATTTTTCTCTAGTGACTTCTAGAAAATTCACGAGAAGAGGTCAAGATGATATTAGCCATCGGTTGGAGTTAGATCGTGGTCATCTATTTGTCAATGAGATATTATGAAGAACAAATCGATGGGGATTTGGAAATCACTTAGAAGCAATGAATTTCATAGATAACAAGGGCACAATGGAGGACACCAACAACAAGGCTTTAGCAGAGATAATGAGGACAGAATTTACAGAGAAATTCTCCATGGATAATCCAACTTTCCAAGAGAAGTAAGAAGGCTGAATTATTCTGCAAGATGGAGGTTAATTCAGCTAGTGTGTGTAGCCATTTTATCCAATGCAAGTTACCAAAGACTCGTTTCAACTGCTAGTTGTTGGATATACTACCGAAAGGCAATGCGGGTTGGTCATTCGAGTTGTTGGAGGAAAATTTACTCATGAGATTGATTTCCCAGAGGTAGTGCAAGTTGTCAGGAAGACCAGTTCAAATTTCCTAGCCAATGTGAGTAGCATGAGGAAGTGTGAATAGCCAAAGAAGGGCCAAATTTATTTGTAGAAGGAAAACTTGTGTTTCCAGTTCCATTTTTCCTGTAGGAGTGGAGAAAAATATTTATCGGATCTTTTCCAGTGAGAGGCCAATAATTGTTGTAATTCTAAATTTGCTGAAGGTTTATTAATATAAACCCTCATCTGCATAATTTTTTTCCCTGCACTGGACTTTTTCCAGGGACTATTGTCCAAAAATATCAATGTCTAAATTTTATGTGTGAATTTTTTTCTCAGTTCCTATTATTATTTGTGAAAATTGAAGTCCTGATTTTATTCGTAATTTATTGTGATTATTTTTTCAAGAAAAAACATTATGCAATAGATAAAATAATACAAGTAAGGAAATTTCACACTCTTGGGATACCAAAGCCTAAAATTGAGTGTGCCTTCTAAGCATAAAAAATCTGTATTACTACTTGCATATGTGATTCCTTTGGTGTTGATAGAAATCTTGCAACCATTTGAACTATCCACATAATGTCTAGTCTTGAAGTTTTCAAGTATTGTAGAATATAAATCATAGATATGTAAAGTGTTGAATTGAATTGAGGAGATTCATCATACTTTCTTAACTTGCATCCAGTAATCATGTGGGTACTGACTGGTGTTTGGTAATTTAATTGATCTTAAATTACTTACATGAACTATCGAACAGGGCTAGTAATATGATGAAATGTATGTGCACAGTATGTGCTAGGAATTTTTGTCACTCACACAAATTTCTAAGTTAAATTGAGTTATAGAAATGCACATGTGTAAGAAAAATTAATTATTTATGCAAAATGAAATTAACTCTAAAAATAATGATCACACTCTTCTCAAAAGAAAACTTCACACTTTTCTTGAAATAAAATCACTCATTGCTTTTGAAAGAAATCACACTAGCTTGTAAAAATTCATGCTTGTTCAAATGAAAATAACTCTTTGCTGAAATGGAAATCACACACTTTGCATAAATGGAAATCACTCTTTTCTGGAATGGAAATCACACACTTTGCATAAATGGAAATCACTCTTTGCTAGAATATAAATCACTCTAAAATCTCACACACTTGCATAAATGAAATTGTTCCTATTTAAATGAAAATCATTTTATAAAATGGATCTTCTTCGAGAAGGATGGTTTACTATACAAAGGTATGTTTTTTGTTTATTTCATTATAATGTTAGATTATATTCTATCCATGTGCATCTGAAAACTATAAAAACCGATTAACAAAACTATTTCAAACTTCATATCTAAAAGAAATCAAAATGCAGATACTTAATGAAATATTGATAAAATCTACATGAAACAACTAGAATGAAAAATATTAATAAAATACCTTACTGCTCTAGGGGGCCCTCCATGATAAGCAGGTAACTGGAACAATCTCAACCGAGCACTAACCACACGTTGAACACTTATGGAGGAAAGAAATTTCAATTGCGAAACAATGTATCAATAATACGAAATTCAATCTTATTGTCCCAGCTGCAGATTTATTAATCCTAGACATAACATAATCTCTTGGGTTTTTCCCATTTCTTGCTTTACCTCTTGAAATATGTATGCATAACTCACAAATTTCTCCAAATGATAACCGAGAAATATCTCCTTTACCCATCAAGTTGAGAAGATCAATCCACTCATCTCTGATAGATTTAGTAAGAGAGATTTCAAATTTTCTTCATATAGATTATCCATGTTAGCCCTTTTGATATTGTACTTGAAAATATTTCAATGAAATCTTCAAGAATTTCATCTTCTATAAGCATAATTTTGAAGACTTCACCTTTAATATTATGGGGCATACAATAATCCTTGTACTTCTCTAAGAATTTATTTTTGATTTGTTCCCATGTTCTGATAGAGTTTGTTCCTAAGCCCATAAACCATCTTAATGTTGCATCTTTAAGAGTGGCTGGAAACAATTTCAAATTTTGAGCATCGAGTAAATAGTCATAAGATCTACATAAGACTTTTAACTCAAAGATAAATGTTTTAGTATCCTCACTTCTTAATCCATGGAAATTAGGAATGATGAAGGGTGAGATATTTTTCATTGTTACTATGGTATCCTCATCAAGGATGGGAAATCCAAAAGGTTATGGATCTCCTCTACCACCTCCTATTCCTCTTCCTCAACCTCTTCAACCTCCAATCCTAGGTTGTTCATCATTCACATTGTGTACTTCTCCTTCCCCTTCTCCAGCCATTGTAGAATCCTCATGGCTAATGTAAGGTTCAAAAATTGGATTTTCTAGTACCTCTTCTAGCTCCTTTGGTTCTTCTATCAATGGAATATTAAAGTATATTTCTTCTTCTTCTTATTGTTCACTAGTGACTTCTAGTTCTTTTCCTAGAATTTTTTTCCAGGTGAAGATAAAAAAAATTACTCCTTCTGTTGGGGATGTAGGATCTTCTTTTATTATGGCTTTGATTGATGAATTTGGTGAATCTCTAGGTTGGATTTCATATCCGTTGTTAAGATAAATCCCCTGTGCGAACAAAGGCGATCTCTAGCCCTAGAGTGGGTCTAGCAACACGAGATTATTTCTAATGCAAAGCTCTCTTAATTAATGTTTACAAATGAAATGAGGAAAGAGACATAAATACCTTTATACAAATGCTACACTTGGATCCGTTGATGTTGACCTCGATCCACGATCCTTACAGGCCCGCTTCCTGCTACTAATGGCACATGATTACTTGTGGATGATCAAGAGACAACAACAAATGTGATAGAATACATAATAAACATAAACACTAGATATCTAATAGATAAAGGAGTACCAGAATATTTGCATAAACGTTTAGACAAATATAGAAAGAAAACATCAGATGTTGTTATTGATAAATTACAAAAAGAGAGCTTACAACCCAGTCCTTGATGTTGGATGCATCCTTAGGTGAAAATCCGAGTCCTTCACCGAAGCTCAAAAATAATTCCTTCTCCTGAGCACTTAGGTTTTATCATGATGCTATCATGCAAAGAGATGAGAGTTCAAACGATTATGACAATAATCAACCAAGCTCTAAACTTGGGGGAATGGGGGATGTGAATTTATAAGATGGGAGAAGAGGTTGGGAGCCCATGAAAGGAGGAGGAAGGACCAATTCGAAGGGATGATCCCCCATGGATGAGATCATGGCTTTAAAATCAGAGAGTTCAACCTTATCATGATTGTTCAATAACCAACTCGCCACCCTTGAGCTTCTAGAGGTCAATTCTTCTCCTCCATTTGAGGAAGCACTAACAGAAAGGGGATCAGCATGGTTTTCCAAGAATTTAGGGCACTGACAGAACTAGGCCAGAACTATGAAAAGGACATCAGAGCGGTCATGACACCAGGAAGAGCGCTGACCCAGGAAACTAGGAATTCGACCAAGTTTCTTTAGTAATATTTAAAGGCAGTATTCTTTGGATCTTCAAGGGGATATGTTAACATATTTCTTGATGGTGGAAACATTGCACAATATCCTTCACGAGGCATTTCAGGATCAGGGACGGGAAAATGAGCATGGTGAAAAATTACTGTGTAACAGATTCCCCCTAAAGCATGAAGGCAGAATAGGGAGTGATGGCTGAAATGATTTATGAACCAAGGCAATGAACGTAGACCACCTTCAGAAAACCTGCCAAATTAAACATTTTACAATATATGACATCTCCAGTATAAATATGCCTAGCCACATAATGCTCCAATGGGCATCAAATGACAGATGGACCCACAGAATGGTTGCAACTATCCATCTAAAAGAGATCATAGAAATGGATCCGCAGTATGGACGCAACCATCCGTATAGACAGGATCATGTATACAATCATGAATACTAAATAACTCCTCGTAGCTTGGGCCAAAAAAAATATGTGACCCAGGGTCTTCACCACAATCTCAATCAATCCAATGTATGAATCTAGCCATGTGAATAAATGTGTTGGTTTCGAACATGGTAGAAACCACCTGATTACAGGTCAATGATGAGAACTGTTAACAGGCATGAGAGATACCACCAATAATGACGATGGAGCTCAAGGTACAACATCACAATATACAAGCATGAATGAATGTGTTGAAGTCGAACACTTGAAGAATCATTCGATCGAACGCCAATGATGTGAACCTGTCGTTAAACACAAAGAAATTCCCATTGAGGCATGCAAGCTCCAAGGTACTGAGCAAAAATTTCTAAATCACCTTCCTAGATAATGAGTTGAAGTCGATAGGAAATGATTCGTCGAAGGAGGGCCATGATGATTCCCACATCATCAACACTAAATAATGAATATCTTAAGAATATAGGAGTGATTCAAGATTGTAACATAGGAGTTCATGTAAGTATAGGATGTTTGAAAAAAAGGAATTCTCTTGAACATATTGGCGACACGACTCCAGAGTGTGGCATCATTTCACTCAAATAGGATCAGAGGTCATGTTGAAAAAATTTGGTAATCAAATTAGAGGCAAATGGATTTACCAAACCCATGGAGGCAAAGTTACGAATGTAGGATATCCCCAACCTGACACGAGCTGCAGATGAGTGTCATGTTCAAGAGTGACAAGCTACCTAAAATACACATAGGATGTTCACATTCAATTTTTCCCCGTTATTGCTAACATGTACCTCTTTATTTTTTATACTCAGTGTGAAGAGGATATCATATGATGAGCGTGTAAGCTGATTCTTCGAATGAATCCATTCTAGTAAGTTTAACGAGCCCTAAGAACGAGGAACTCAGTCTCTTCACAATGACAAGTCTTTCGTCGTTTAATCTTTAACGAGTACAATGAAATGTAAACTTGGTAACTTTCCATGTTCAAGGAGTTTGAAAAGAAACAAAAAGGAAACTCCATCATGTCACTTTTCGTAATTCGTCTCTCGAATCTGAAAAGGTAGAAAACAATGTCTGAGAGAACCTGTTGACCATGTTCAATCAAGGTATTCCTTTTTTGTAAATAGTAAATCTCAGCCTGAAAAAGGGGTAAACGTATACTGAGATCATGTCAATTCATTCACTTTAACTAGTTTGAAATGACAAGTACTCAGAAATATTTTGATTTTTCGAGAGTCAGAAAAGAGCTAAAAGTTGACTCTAAGGGGGTTCCTTTTTCATAAATGTTTAACGAGCTCGAGAAAGAGATAAAATTCAACTCATTTGCATCGGAAATTATCATAAGTAGTGCGGAAGTCCTGTACTACACATAAACAACAAACATCATGGATATCGAGGAAAATAATAAAATACTGGTGATTTTTTTTCAAATATATATAAATAGACCAAAAACAAAATTCATTTTTACCTTTCTATTTTGAGAAGAGCATTTTGTCCATTTTCCCTTTGAATTTCAAATCAGTGGTGCTACCGATCCAGGACACCATTCATCGATTCATCAGCGTTAGGTAAGAGCTCTAAACCTCCTTTTCATTTTGGTTCCATTCATTTGCCATTTAATTTTAGAAATAGGGAGATTAAGGGGAGAATTTTAAATTTGAAAATCGCCTACGACTAGCGTGATTTTGAGCTATCGGGGTCGCGTTGGTCGCATTTAGCCTGTTAGGGTAGCGCGCCACCAGCGCCGAATTAATTTGAATAGTCACATTAGCCACGAGAAATATTTTAAAATAAGAAATCCACCCAACTCCACTGTTAATTTCTAAAAATACTCCAATGAAAACTCCTAAAAAGGCAATTGGACATGTATTGTAGGTGCTTTCGTCAAAGAAGTCGGTCGAATGGAAGGAATGAGGCCATGAGGTGGAAGACCACCAAGATTTTCAGGATCAAAATTGCATCAATACTTTGCGTAATTGCAGGTTGTTGAAATTCTACCAAACATCCAGTCTAAGAGCTCAACTGGAGCTACTCCAATACTTGATCAATATATGGGACGTGAACTGACAGTTGTTTGTCAATGGGGACCACGAGTTAGAGTTAGATGTGATGGACATCTATTTCATCACTGGACTTTCCAAGAGAGGGGATAGGATCCAAATCTCTGGAGCTCACGCAGGGGGCGAGAGTACCAACATGCTCATCTAGACATACTGTCCTAGGGCACGGAAAAAAGAGAGCGGGAAGATATACATTTCTTCCATTAGAGTGCTTCCCCTGTGTACGATAATACAGTGCATCTCAAGAGTGGCAGGAGCCCAGGCGTTGCATGAAGCAACAAAATATCAGTTCAAATACACGGTGGACTGCTTGGCCCCAATGATGTTCAACTAGTGTGAGGGGTTACTAGCTAACATGAAGAGCCATCTAACCAAATGCAAGACAGGGGGGCTGAAACAATTCAGGTACGAGTCAATCTTGGTGACCTTCTTTCTAGAGAGAGTACCCCTGTTCTAGTATTAGTGGCTAGAGGTCCATGATCCAACCCCGAGGGATCCGAGGCTGATGATATGGTGCAACATTATGCCCCGACAAGGTGGGGGCCAACACATGCATTTCCCCATAGCCTTTTTTAGTTGGTTTCGGCATGAAATTATCGTAGTTGAGGACTACGCATATTCCGACATATACTTTAGAGGAGATCCGGGTCTTCCAATTCCACTAGGCACACAGTGGAACGATCTTCCATTTTCGGCCTCACGAGAGGCATTCCAGAATATGCTACATCGATGAGATTCCTCTATGCCTTCAGAGACATACAGTCAGAGTTCCGGGAAAACTGTGTCAATTACTTTGGCAAGTAATTCGAGCAGTAACTTGCTATCATGAGCACCATGTGGGCAGATAACAGCCCTATTTTTACATTTTTGTACTAATGTAGGCTCAGAGAGCCATTTTTGTAACATAGCACATATTTTTTATATTTGGGACGTAACACACTTTGAAATTTGATACCGATATATATATATATATATATATATATATATATATATATATATATATATATATATATATATATATATATATATATATATATATATATATATATATATATATATATATATATGTATGTTTCTATATTACTTTGTCGATCATGATTATGTGTTGATTTTACATATTACGCAAATGTCTATATAATGCATGCCTTGCTAATGTATCTGTTAATGTATTTAGACATCTTGGAATATGTTGATATATGATAAAATAAAAATGTATTTCCGATAATCTAACACACAAATACATACACAAAATTTGAGGATTGCACACAGAAGAATGCCCATTCAATTATAACACAATGAGTTGTGAGTCTAACTTAAAAACCAAATCTATAATCCCAAGATCAATGACATCTGATAATAGTTCGATCACCGCACTATACTAGGCAATATTGTTAGTTGTCTAACCCAAACAAATACCTTTTAAATTAATCAACTCGTCATAAGGAGCAAAGAGTTCCCATGCTGCGGAAGACAGGTTTCGTGTGCTATGGCAAGCACCATCAGCAAAACCAACGTAAGGATACAAAGACATCTGCAAACCAAGTGGAACACAAGGTAAGCAGAGGAAACATGTCTGCAAGGCAAACAATCACACAAAAAATCAACTCAAAGCACACTAATGAATAAAACACTAATGTACAAAGTATCACACTTATGATTAAGCGTAGTATTTTTTCATATAAAGCCCATTTCGGGGCTAAGCCAATGGATTTCCTTTGTAATCAGGTAGCTCATAGGCTCCTCACTCCAATACACGTTGAATGATATAGGTCCCATGCCACATTATATCGAGCTTTCCTACTCCCAACTTATCATGGGCTTGTTCATAAAGCAGTACCAAGTCACCTTCAAAGAAAACGTGGGGGGTGACGGATTTTTCTTATCGAACCTTAACTCATCATTTCAGCACTTCAAGAACTAAATCAGAAAGCCTTCGCGTCTCGTCGAGACGCTCGAGGTACACCAGACGTTCCTCTTCCGGCGAAGTTGCAGGAATTATTTCGATAGATAGCTTCAGAGAATGAATCTCACACTCGATTGGGAGTGTGGCCTCTAGATTGTACATCAATTGGAATGGTATGAGTCTAGTGGTAGTATTACCAGAGGTTCGGTACGCCCACAGAGTTGAGTAAAGCATGAGGTGCCAGTCTCTTTTGTGCTTACCAATGGTGCGTTGAAGCATAGTCACCAAGAATTTGTTGACAACCTCAACCTGGCCATTGGCGTGTGGATAGTAAGGGGTGGAGTTATCGTGACATAACCCCAACTGAGTAGAGATATTTGTCATCATATGATTATGAAAATAAGTGCCATGATCAGTGACAATCACTTTCGGGACACCAAACCGAGTTATGACATGATTGAATAATAATTTCGTGCAATTAGACCTTTATTATCATATGTAGGCATCGCCTCAGCCCATTTAGTGAAATAGTCAACGTCAACGATGATATAACCATGCCCCCCCCGATCGAGCGAGGGTTACAGGTCATAAAATCTATGCCCCATTTCGCAAAAGGTCTGACGGTGACAACTGGGTGCAAGGGTGAGGGGGGGGCACGCTCTTTTAAAGAGTAGATATGGAAATCATGGCATTTTCGTACTGCAATAATGCAGTCCTTAAAAATAGATGGCCAGAAATACCCTGCGCGAATGATATTTTGAGCGGTAGCCTAACTAGAGATGTGACAACCATAAGCCCCCAAGCGGAAGTCATTGAGAACTTTCTCAGCTTCCTCGATAGTCAAACATCGACGGTGGACATAGTCAATACCAGTGCGATAGAGGGTATCTCCAACGATACAGTAAGGTTGGGACTGGTAGCGAATCCGTCTTCACTCATAGTGCGATAGCTCTGGCTAGAAATTTTGGGTCTAGAGATAGACAATGATGTTTCCATACCATGGATCAAGAGTACTAATGAGAAAGAGAGTCTCATCGGGCATGGACTCATCGAGAGGAGTGGGATCGTCCATGGTGGGAAGATCACAAATCAACTCAGCAAAGACCAGGGATTTCTTAGACTTAGCAGTAGTAAATTCTAAGTTGAACTCTTGAAGAATAAAAATCTATTTCGAGTACTTTCCCCCAAGCAACTGACATGTGAGAATGTAAGTCATGGGGTTGCAATCAGAAATCACCAAGGTTTTGTGTAGGAGAATGTAGTGACGAAAACGTTGAACATCATGGACAACATCCAGTGCGAGTTTCTCTACATGAGCGTAATGGGTCTTAGTATCAAATAGATTGTGGCTCAAGTAGTACACTACATGCTCTTGACCATCACCATCATCCTAAACCAGCACCATACCAATAGTGTTGTCGACGACGGCCAAATACATGCAGTAATTGCGGTGATAATTGGGAGGATGCAATAGCGGAGCAGTAATGAGGGTTCGTTTTAATGCATAGAAAGAGCTTTGAGAAATTTAATCCCATAAGAAAATGATTCCCCTTTTCAATAAGCACGGAAATCCTTTGGCAAGCTCAACATAATTCAATATGAAACAACGGAGGAAATTGGCTTCCCCTGCAAACTCTGCAGTTGATGAACAAAAGAGGTAGGAGGAAAATTAACGATTGCCTCAACTTTCATAGGATCCATACAGATGCCTTCTTTGGACACCAAAAAACCCAGGAGCTGATCGCATTCGATGCATAAGATACACTTATGAGGATTCAACCTAATATTATAGTCTCGACAGTGTAGGAAGATAGCTCTAAGGTGTTCCGGGTGATGTCGACATTTCACGGAATGAGCAGGAAGGTCATCGAGATATGGCTTAAATATGTGCTTGATGTCATGAAAAGCATAAGACATAGCTTGCTGGAAGGTGGCCCCGACATTCTTCAAGCCAAAAGGGAGCTTTGTATAGGAAAATTTCCCCCATGGACAGATAAACACAATTTTTTGTTGATCAACTGGAGTAACGTTAAGTTGGTTATAGCCAGAGAAACTGTCCATAAAGGAAAAAATCTCACTCTTGACACATTCATCAATGATTTGATCGATAAAAGGAGTGGGGTAATTGTCCTTAGGACAGGCTCGATTGATATCAAGGTAATCAATGCAAACACGAATGGTCCCTTGCTTCTTATTGTCAGGAACAATATTCGAGACCCAATATGTCAATAGTATGGGATAAATAAAACCAAATTTAAGAAGTTTTTTGACTTCACCCTTTATGGCGACGACCTTTCTCGGGTGCAGAGGACGAAGCTGTTGGCGAACGGGCTTCAAATTCAGATAGGTGGGAATTTTGTGAACAACGATACTCAGATCAATTCCCGGAATTTCTTCCTATGACCACATGAAGACATGGCGAAATTCCTGAATTTTTTTTGTATAGATCTTGATCTCATTGGGAGAACAAGATGCACCGATATGCACATTCTTGACAATCCCTAGTTTGACAGAGATGTCGATTGGAATGGTCAGAGTAATATTTCCCATGTTCCCTTCGGACAACAATTCATGAATCAACGCCAAAATCTGAAGTGGGTTAGTCGATTTTAGCGAAGCATGGGATTCTAGATATGTGAAGATGTCACTTGGGAATGGGAGAAACGAGGAACGATGATTTCCATCATCCCATGAAGTTTCTTCGAGAGACATTACCTCCACGATACTCTTGTAAGTGGGGAAAGTCTCATTCAAGGGATCATCAGAGTCCCAAGAACCAAACTAGGGAGACTACACATAATTTTCCAGAGAGAAGACCAAATGAGTGTTGGTTTTGGAAGAATCCTCAGAAGCTATGAGAATAATTTGATACATTTTCTCAGTTGGAATTAGAGGCATAACGTCACCAAAACTATCAAGCTAGTCAGGATTGGGAAAAATCCATGGATCGTGACAAATGAAATCATATTGATGGAGGTGACATTGGGAGGCGGTTGTAGAAAAAATCCCATAAGGGACGAGTCTTTTAATAGACCTGACCCAATGTTCTCATAAAGAGTAGAGGTATTCCCAACATAGGGAATGTTACCTGCTGAAGAATCAGAGGGGAAGAAATCCAGCTGATCGACAATCACTGTCTTCCCTTGATGAGGGAAATGGAGGACGTGAAAGAGGGTGGATACCACGCAAAGCATAGTGTTTGTCCAACTATGTCCAAGAAGGAGATTATAGTTCAAGTTGGCGTCTACCACTTCAACTTCCATGGTTATCGTTTCCCCCTCAAACAGGATGGGCAATGCCTTGAGAATATCGTATGACCGAGAAACTCTACGTTCAATATATTCTAAGGTATTCAGGGACTGACTCAATGGGGGAGATCCTATGGCTTTCCAGCATGTGAAAGACATGATGCAGTTCGAAGCCCCTTCATCAAGGACAATCCGATGAATATTCTTTCCCATAATGGTAAATTGGATCAGAAAAGCTACCGAAGATGGGAGGCGAGCAAAAAAATTATCAAGATCGAAAGTAATTAGATTATAATCTGCAGGATCAATCCCTCCAATAGCAGAGAATAGTGCCTTCCATTGTGATGGGCATGACTGAAGGACCTCCAAAGCCGACATCGCCGAAGGGGCTTGTGCCAGATCTTCTACAATATTGTAGTGTTGTGCTACTCTCTCATTCGGATTGTAAGACGATTTTTGAAGAACACCTTTTTGGGGTGTTCAGATGATGGAGTCACTGCTCGGTCTCTCAATATGGAGAGGACCAGAGGTAGGAGGCATGGAAGAGGAAGGGTGGTCTGAAACTTTTGATTCCGCAGGAGCCTTGGATGGATTGGGATAATCTTTTGCTCTTGTGGTGATGGAAGTAGATTGCATTCCAGGCATGAAAACTTGAGAGCTTCTAGATGATTGAGCTTGATCTACCATTTGCGTCTACTGAGAAGGGAAGGGTTCTTTCAAAACGACTGGAGTCCCGGGTGCACCCTTTAGAAGATGGACATCTTCGACACGCTGGGGAAAATCCTTGGTGTCATGATTGTCATCACATATTAGACAAGGATATTTGGGCTTACATGTTAAAGAATCACCATCAGATGACTTCTTTGAATCTTGTTTAGGGTTTTCAGATTTAGACTTGCCTTTACCCTTTTTCTTACCCTTCGAGGATTTATCTTTCGCGGTATATTGAACAACATTTACCTCTAAGGTTTTACTAGGATTATTCAGATGATTGGAAGCGGTAGGGGGCGCAGCGACAGTAGTGGATTTATAATTCGAGGAATTTTTAGGTGCACTATAAATTAATATGAGGCACTTTCCTAATAACACCATCCACCAGAGGCATAATAGGAGACTGAGATGATGCGGGATCAGTCAAAGGTCACGGTGCATCATGTAATAACTAATGTAGAGTCCTTGATCGAATAAACCAAATCAAGGTATTGAACTTTGGAAATAACCTCCTCTTCCGTGAAACACCTACCCATTGCAGAATCTTTTGTAATCCTAGGAATGAATGCTTTCGTATACCATTCAGTCAATAGCTGACGAGGGATCTAAAATTTTCACTATAAGGAAAAGACCCTCTAGCGGAGGTTATAAAATAGGTTTTTAGTGTTATAAAATTGGCCAAAATTGTCAAAAAAAACATTTTCTATAACATCCATTTATTATTAGGGAGATTTTGGCAGAGCTTTTAATAGAAATTCAACACAACTAAAAAAACTGGGCGATTGGAGGTTATTACAGATGTTTTTTTCATCGGTGAGCTACTAAGGTGTCAACGCACTGGTGCATTTCATCTAGACGGTGGCCTTGGGGCAGTCAAAGGTTCCTACACTAGGCTACTAAGATATAAAACAACACCGGGCGCAGTGTTGGTGATACAACGCATGGGACCGTACCAATTGGTCTTGGGCTTTGTGTGGTGCCCATAGGTCATCTCAACGCACCGATACGTAGAGTTATAGAAACGCACTGGTGCGCCGTATAAGACAACCACACTAATATTTATAATTGGTATTGGTACTTGTGCGGTGCCTATACGTCGTACAAATTCATCGGTGCATAGTCTCACAAAAAAGCACCGGTGCGCAGTATTGCACAAACTCACTGAGATTTTTAATTGGTTTTGGTATTTGTGTGGTGCCCATAGGTTGTAGAAATGCACCGATGCGCTTCATCATACAAAAGCACCAGTGTATAGTACCTGACACGCACCGATGTTTATTTTGTATTTTTTAGAAACATCGACCTGTGATAGTGCAATTATTGTGAGTTTTCTAAATTCATTATTCATCAAAAGTCGACACATCTTATAAAAATATTCATATTAATTAAATTTTTATTAATGCATTTGAATGTGATGTTTGGATTAATTTGTTATATCATATCATAATTATTGTAGTTTTTTAAAATTCATTATTCATCAAAAGTCGACACGTATATATATTTTTTCACAAAGGAAAAAATTGTAACTTTTCATTAAAAGATAAGTTACATGTTACATATACTGGTAGTGCACTACTGATCAGGCCATGAGAGCCAATAACAGCCATTCCGACGTCCATGATAAACCAATACATAGCTCAAAACAGAAACTATAAGTTACCAATAACATCGCATGTAAGTTCGACACATATATATCTTATAACAATATTCATATGAATTAAATTTTTATTAGTGCATTTCAGAACGACAATGGAGAACGCAATAAAATAAATTAAAACATATTTTATTATATATATATATATATATATATATATATATATATATATGAATAAGACTGTCTTTGTCATACAAAATGGGACAGTTATTGGTATCCCTTTGTCTTTCAATTGTGACACTATGTCCATTGCATTAAACTAAATGTTTGATTTCACAGACATATTTCAAAAAATACAATGCCTTGCTTTGATATCCAAACATAGTGATCATCATTCTTCGCTTGAACTGTTGTCATCGCTAGAGCTACTTCCATGATCAATATTTTCAAGAACAAGTTTACTATGGCCGATTTGTTTTCTTCTTCACCTTCCATCTACAAACATAAAAATAAACTGAAATGAGTGTATATACATTGGTGAGAATAATGAAAATTCCAATATTAAATAATATACGTCAATGTAAATCGAAAAGAAAAATGACGTACCATAGCAACAATTGACTCATAAACTATACACATTCTTTCAAAACCATGTACCATGCCATCTTTCAAAATTTCATCTATTGGCGCAGTTCCATACTTTGTTTCCTGCAAGTTTTATACCCCATAACAAATCATATATTTAATATAAAAGATGTTTTTGTTCTATTAATTATAGACGGAGCTAAGTAAAACAAGATCGATAGATGCTTACAAATTCCATAATTAATTTCTAATATGCCAACATATACTCACAACCCATATTTAACCCAATTTCAATCAATTCGTCTGATGGTTCTTCTTTGTATGTTAGCACCTGTTTGAAGACATTCAATGATGATTTTTGTAAAACAACTTAAAAAATAAAAAAATGAAATCTAGTTAAGTTGTTATAAGGAAGTAACAATTACTCACAAACTTAGATATCAACCCTTTTCTTCCTTGTCGTCCTGTTTTATGTGCTGAATGGGTTCCATTTTCTTTTCTTTTCTGCAAGAAAATTCTTGAAAATTAATATTTAATGTTAAATTGTTTATTTATTGTACCTAATGATCGAAAAATTCAATGATTACATATTACATTTGAAGCACGTTGTTGTTGAGATGGCTCCTCCTGTGATGCAATTTTGTCCATTTCTTTGACCATCTCCTTGTACACCTTTTTGGACATTCCTACTGGCATATTTCTGATATCAACTCATTCATCTTTTGAGATTTTCATAATCTTCCTGAAAATGTAACATGACAATAAAATATTTAATTTTTATATTGATATATGAAAAGTAAATATAACAAAAGTGATATTTATAAATAATTCTAGACAAACATTTAAAGGAATATTATTTTTTCATTCCTTCTTTTTTGTTGTTGTACGTTTTTGCTACTAAAAGTCTGACATGTCTCATTGAACAATTCTTTGGAAACTCTTCCTGTAGTTTAGATAAAATTTGGTTCTTGGAATCATTGGATTGGTTTTTGTATTGTAAGTGGAAAGAACGTCTATACATTCATTCCACTAGATCCCTCAAACTTTTGTAAAAGTTTTTCCCCCTTTTGTCAACCTCCAACACCACTCCAGATGAGCTAAGGAGAAATTCATTTTCATTTGCATGTTATATTTTTTTTCTTTTTTTAGAACAACATTCCTTTTTCTGAGTTGTTGGTCCCTGTAGAACATTATACATATGAGAATTAATAGAATGTTTGACATGTATTATCTAATAATTTTAAGTATATTATTAATGAAAATTAAAAAAGGAAACTCATATTGGATCGATAGTATTTTTTCATTCACCTGATTCATCCTTTTGCAATTTTTCCATCAAGCTTTTATGCTCTTCTGGTCCTAGATCAGAAATAATCTTATCTAGCTTCGTCATTTTGTAGCTCTGCATGATACACAGTAAACAATACATATCAGTTAAACTTACATATAGTTCAAAAATAATATTTGTTATGAAGAATTTACAAAGAACTTGCCTTTTTTTCTTTTCTTGATGTGTTATCAGTATTTTTGTTACTTGATCTCTTGTCAGTCATTTCTTTATCAATATGAAACCTGTACCATATCATTCATTAATATGTTTATAAATAAATTGTCAAATTTTCAGGTAAAAAATAAATCTCAAGAAACTGGTGCGCCTTTCATGTTGTACGCACCAGTGTCGATGCGTGGGGGTATTAGAAACACACCGCAAACATAGTAGAATACACCGTACGGTACGTGGGGGGTATTATAAATGCACTGCACAAACATTGTAATAGACCGTATAGTTCTATCCTCGTAACATAGAGAACTGATGCCCTATTTTAGATATGGCGCACTGATTTAAAAAAATTGTTTTCAATTTTTTTATTACACAGTACTTGCGCGGTGCACTAGGTTACGCAGGGCGCACCGATAAAAAAAAAAATCCATTGTTTCCAAAAATTCGTGGAAGGGCTGAATGAATTGGGATCTGACTATGCAAGTTGTTCCGTGGGTTGGATGTCAATCTAAAATGAAAATCCCTAATTCTGAAATCACAGAAACAGAGAGAAGAAAGGGCATAAACAAAAAAAATGAAGGGTTTAGGGTTAAAATGGATAAAACTATAGAAAAAGTAAAATAACTGCAGAAAAAGTAAAAAAAATAATCAAATTTAATCACGAGATGGTTTGAAATTCTATGATACAGGGTTTGAATTACCATAGGTTTGGTTTCTAATAGTTTGAATACTTATGTTCGAACGTATTTCGCTGCTCCACAGTGCTCTCGTGCTCTCTTGCTCCAGGTATGTCTCCTGCAAATCTCTGGCTGAAAATTTTAACCAAAATAGTGAAATAATGAAAAGTGTTTAGTATTTAAAGAATTATTTTATGAAATTAGATTTTCGAAAATATTTTGCCGCCTATTTTTCAATTTGCTGCTTTTTTTTCACTTAAAGAAAATAGAGTTGCACTTTATTTGTGTTTATTCGTCACCAGTGCATCACTTAATAGCACCGCACCGGTGCATCCATTTGTAACACTAGCACCAGAGCGCAGTAACTAAAATGCACCGGTGCGGTTATATGTACAGTAGCACCGATTTGCGGTTAAGGCATCGAAATTACTTTTAGGTGTGTACACCAAAATTTAGTGAAATCCAACCATATTAATTGAGAATTATAATTTTGTTTATTCTTGAGAACTATAATTATAATTAGAATTGGGAATTGGAATTGGATAAATTCTTGATGGAAATAACTATTCTTCCAATGCATTTTGTTTATTGTAGGAGGTCCCCATTGATTATGTGGAGAGAATGCAATGTGGGGTGTATGAAGATGCAATACTACAGGGCCCAAGTGAGCAATTGTGGCATGTGAACCTGTGCTATGCTAAGATGTGGGTAGTTTTCACAAATGGTTGGGAAAGTTTTGTTTCTGAGCAGTTTATTGAAGTTGGAGATATTTTAGTTTTTAGACATGTTGGAAATGTACATTTTGCTGTGAAAATATTTGGGCCATTTATTTTCAAAACTACACCTCTTCTTCTTTCAGAAAAATAAACTTGAACCTTTTCATAACTTGCAACAATAAAAGGTGCCCCATGAGCTGCTTGCTCATTTGTAAGTTCCTCCTCCATCTTGGCATCCAATTGCCTCTTTTCTCCTTTGTGTTTTCTATCTTGATCTTAACAAAATTTATACAATATTTGTTTTACGAGAAACTGACCTTGAATGTTCTGGGAGCAATGACAATGAGTCCTTCATTCTGCATTTGTTAGCAGAAGAAGACCGATTTTCGACTAAACGATGCAATTATTACATGTGGAGGCAATGGTTTCCCATAGAAAATGAGTATAGGGTTGAGCAGAGGAAATATGTTGCAAAATGGGCTATTACATTAGCTTTTCCAATGGGAAACCGATTTGCAGGTGGAAATATGGTAGTTGCAGGTATCTATGCTTTTCTTCCCACAGAAATGGTCACTAGATTTCCATTTATAATACAAGTAGAATTTTTACTGGTTTCATCCACAGGACCACAGCTCAGACAAGTTAGAGATGCCATTCAGGTTCAATTGAAAGTCGAAGATGTGATTTTATGCGATTTCAGCTTTGCCGATAAAAGTTTATGTAAACCAACCGAAGCTCGAACAATACTCCCAGCTACTTTTAAACGCATTCTTGAGAATATTTCCCTTCATGGGACTTACCAGCCCGATAAAAAACATCAATTGATCTTTCTCTGCTATCCTTAAGGGAATGAGAATCCTTCCCTTCATGGTGCCTCTTGGCTTTATCGATTTCCTCGATTTATCTTTCTTTGCCATCAACTCTGCTCTCCATTTCTCCATCATGGGACCTCTTAACCCTATCGTCGGCCTCAACCGAATCTCTACCGATCTCAACTTGTACTCCTTTTCTCCTTTTGTACTCTGTCGAGCTCTATAGCCATCTGCATCCCTGTAAGCATCTTTGTCCGTGTTCGTAGTATTCCTAATCTGGAACAGCTAGCAAGGCATGACTGGAAAACACATTTTCTAGTAATAGCTGCTACAGGATTTGAAACCAAGACCTAGATCCCTTAGATAAATGTACCTAAGACCGAAATCCAAGAGTTGGCTCAAAAGAAATCCCTATAGGTGGGTTAAACAGATCTCCCACACCTAGTTGTCTTCAAAAAATTCCTGATGAATGGACTGCAACAATACATGAACAAAGGATCGAGTAACAACGTTATTTTAATGGGCCATAACACATGAATATGTAAATAGAAAATCAATGTATAATATAGCAACAAAGAGTACAATTCCTTGAGGAAAGAGTCACTCAAGATAGGCAACACAAGCCCCAACAGATCATGTACATGGAATGTGAAATACACTGCTGCACTGAGAATGCTCTAGGCTATAATTGCGCAGTCTATAGGAGACAATGCAACATACAGGATGATAATACAATGATATGACAATGATAGCTCAAGAAATGAGGGGGAGCAAGCTCTCAACCCCTGAAAATAAAAATCCAATAATCCTTAAGAGGATTGGCTGAAATATATATACATATGGCAAATTTGCAGAAATGCCGGAGTTGAAGGGTAGCAGCTGCAAAAAAAAAAAAAAACTATATGGAGATGGTTGAATAAAATGTACAATATGAAGTAGCCTCCTCCAATGGATCTCTCAAGCGCAAGGCTGATCCTAGTACTTGAAATCTCTCCCTCCAAGATGATGGTGCAAACCCTCACTGCAGGTACTCACTGAAATAACGCAGTCTAGTGAAGGGACTGCGCTGTTGATGATGGGAGATGCTTGGCCTGATACCAAAGTTCTGCAATAAGCTCGAAAACCTTCCTTACTAAGCTTCCCGAGGAATAGAAACTCCCTCCTCTGAAAGATGAGACAAGGAATGGTGTTGTGGAACCCCTCCACTGCAACACCTTGCAACACAACGTTACACTTGAGCAGAGATAACACTGTAGGTGAAGGAATGGCTTTGGCCTTGAGCCTAGATGTGGAAAAATTAAATGCAATCCTTCAAGAGGCTTCTCAATAAGGAGAGGAAATACTAAACAGGAATCCCTCGTGCTAAACAACACTGCAACTCAACTGAACAACTGGAGACTGCAAATAGTCTAAACAGACAAATAATCAAATACTCATAACCTGTCCCACTATGGTTGCCTCTTCCTCCTTTTATGCAAGTGAATGTCTCTTTGCCCTGGACCCCACACATTAGGGTTTCTTCCACAAAGAATATTTCTCCCTCTCAAACTGCGCTGTCTTCCCAAGCAAGCCACACCCTCTTAGGCAGTGCTGTTGACTTGGTCAAACTTGACCTTGTCCTCATGCAATTCCCCCTTTTCACACTGGAAGGTGCAAAATTAAGCTACTCCATGGATCCCTTTCACACTATGAGGGATTTTATTCCTACTCATGTGCCTTTTACCCATTTTATTTACCTCCTAGATGATATAAGCAAAATTAATATTCCAATTTGCTGCTTGCAAATTTTGGAATATTACAGTCCTCCCCTCTCAAAGATTACTTGTCCTCAAGAAAGTGCAAGTACAGACTGAATTTATTTCTTCTCCTCTCCCTGTAGCATCCATGTATGATGATCTCCTACAAGTGAAGTGATGCTATCTTATCAATCAAGCCTCCACATTGCTCCTCCTTAGCATGAAAGTCAGCTATCAAGCCATCATCTTGTAAAGGTGAAATACTCAAGAGGATAGAAAAGTGATGTCTAGAGGTCCCTTTGAGGAATGGAATCCGAAATATAATGGGAACTATATTTCCCATATGGATCCTCCATCCCCCAAGCTATTAACCATGCAAACTGAGTCACCTCCCAACTAGGGAACTCTTGAAAACTGTCCTCCACCTTTGGCTCCGGCAAAGTAGGTGGGATGAAAATCTGCACATGGTAGACAATGTAGCCTACCCCATGCTGTCCATCTCTCCACTTATGATAAGTGTAGAGTGTTGGCTACTCTTGGGCTGTAATAAGGTTTCCCTCAAGTGGCAAGATGAGGACTAGACCTCCAAAGACCTCTCCTCCAACGCTGCTAATCAAGCTAGCCCAAATATCTCCATATATGATGATTTGGAAATCATCATCATATGGCATCATAACCATCATATGGCTCACCTCATAAGGAAACACATGTGTTGTTCTAGTGGCCATACCATCTCCCATGATCCCCTTGGAACATGTAGTGCAAAAAGTGTGGGAGGATTCTCCCCCAAAGGACACATTCACCCAATGTGTCTCTCTCCCAAGCATGCTCCTCATAAAGACAAAGACAATAGAACCATAGGGAGAAAAAATGAGAATCATTCTCGCTGCCATATGAAACAAATGAGAAAGACAATGGCCCCTCAAGTGCAACCAACGTAGCTTGACTCTCCACTGCAACAGAGACTGATAAAATGTGTGGCTCCTCAACCACTTGCTTGCTGCTCCAATCTCCTCATAAGTATGGAGGAAGTGAATGATACATAGTGTACAATGAGCATGTCCTCCATAATATCTCTCTTCCCCAAGTCCTCCTAGCAAATGGCCATCAATAATGCTTATGGCCTCAACTAAACCATGAGGTCTAGAAAAAAGAATGCTTCTCCTTGGAGCATCATCCTGCACATGTATGGTTAAGGGGTGCATATGTACATTATACAAGTAATCAGGTAAAATACAATGAATACCCTTACCATATGTTCTGCTCATACAAATGGAGTGGCTCATAGGTGAGTCTCCTCTCATCCTCAAAGAGGAAAGAGGTGGTTGTGCTAACTCTTCCAAAGAGTTATGTCTATCCTCCATCTCCATCTGGTCCATGCATGATGGCAGGCTACCCTGCCTCTCCCACAGTCTCCAATTATATTGTGCATACATAAAATGCATTTCTATTTAATAACCCAAAAGGGTCCTCAATTTCAAAATCTGGCAAACTTAATTAATATAGGCGAAAGCTTTTATATCTTATGGTTTATGAAAACCATACAACACAACCCGGGTTTCATCTACATGTGGAAGCTCTACTTATCTGCTTCAAGCCTATGGTTAAAACCCATATTTAAAACCCATCTGATGATCTTCAATTAATATTCGAAAAAGAAACATTTAAACCCAAAGTAATGAACTTCGACTCTCACCTTCATGGGAGTTCTATTTAACATTCAAACTTTATTATTAAACCCTTATATAAGGGTCCCAACATATCAATCACCAATTTCCCTCATAAATCTTAACGCCACACTAGCATTTCATTCCACATCAAGTTCCACTTTGATAAAAAATCCAAATGCCAACAACATTTAAAACCCAACTTGTTACCCACCTATGAATTTTTTGTCAAGCAAACAGGTGGCTAAATTGTTTTTGAGCCTTCAAGAGATACATTTCCTATGAAAATCTCTCATCCTTGAAGACTCTGTGTGGCCTTTGCCTTTGAAAAATCTTCACTGCTGTTTCCACCCAAAAAGCCTCACTGTCTGTGAAAAAATTATGCTTAGAAAGACCTCCATTTGCCCCTTGTATCTCTACAAATTTCCTCATTATTAACCTTTTTTCCATTTTCAGAGTTTCCCCTTTAACCCCCAAAAATCCCTCCTAAGTCTTCCAAACCATCTATTTCCTCCTTTTAAACCAAGTGAAATCCCTTCATCTGGTATTAAAACCCCTTTATTACCTTACTGAAACCTCTGTTCATCCTTAAAAACTCTGTTTTTTGGCTAAAAAACTCATTTTTTTATCATATACAGGCTTAGCCCCTTTTCGGCCAGCCCCTAACCACTTCCCCTCCATGCACCCGAGCGCTAAAACCAAGCGCTAAGGCTTTAAGCGCTTATCGGAATCGGAAGATGTCGGGAGTGCGCTTTCTTTGTTAAGATTGATTTCCCCTGATGCGATGGTGTTTGTTCTTTTGGTCTCAGGAGCATTCTTAGCCATTGATCTGAAAAGATCTAATGGTTCCACATAGGTTTCATCGCGCCCACCGATTCCCTTTGTGATACCTCCGAAGATATTCTCCACCGTCGATTCATATTTAGATCCGACGGCCATCGTTGCATTGCCTTCATTGCCAATCAGAGACCTTAAAATGTGCCACCCTCTGATGCCCTGATTGGTCGATCCTCGATTAAATCTGAGTTGTCCACCCATTCTAATCCTACGGTCCAGATTTCTTCTTGCTCTACCCTACTTCCCTGATTGGTCAACCTCCGACCCAATTGTAGCTTTCGATCCCCCGTAGATCTAACGGTCCAGAGCCAATCGCAACCATCGCCCATCGGAGTTCTGCCCTCCATCGATCTTCCTCCGATTGGATCTCCGCTGTCCAATCCTTTGGATCCAACGGCCTGTATTCCTCCCACCCACCAACCATATCCTCCGCTTATGTTTCTCTCTCCAGATCTTAGTCGTCCATCGCATCGATCGGACGGTCCACAACTAAACCGCCGTCCGTTGGCCCCCACTTTACTGACCTTGTACGTCCCTCATATCGCGCTCCTCCATCACCGTCGAATCTCTTGATCCTAGATCCAATGACCCACAGCAATATCACGCAGTTTTTGTGTCCGGTGTTTAACAGTCAGAATTTACGTGATATGGGTGGTTTTCTGGGGCCACGTGTCAGCTGAAGACCCATATCGCATTCAAAAAGCGAAAACCGCCTCACCAGCCTTTTGCCACGCCATACCGGTGGTTTTCATCCTGAAACCACTTTTCCTCTTTGTGTCCCCGCAACTTCCATATTTTATCACAGCCGTCCATCTAAGCTAGATCAACGGCCTACATCGCATCTCGTGTTCCCTTGATATTTTCCATTGCGCGACCATGGCATTCCATCGGATCATCACAACCGTCGATCTCCTCCTGAGATTCGACGGTCCTAATCAAATCTCCCTCCGCCCATGACTAGGTCCCACCATCTAAAGTCTATTTCATTGCATTCTCATGCATTTTTCGTGTATTGCATTCAAAGGTCCAAACTCCATGATTTGCATTAAAAAAAAAAATCATTTCTCCCGCTTGCATTTAAACTTTTAATGTTTTATGTTAAAGGTTTATATTGTTCCGACCAATATCATGACTTTAATGTTTACATTAAAGATTCATTGCGTAACACCATACCTTCCAAAGGCATTCTGTTAATTAAATCTCCACCGTCGATCATCGCCTCCGGACCTGATCGAACGGTCCACGGTCGTTCCTACACCAAAACCTCCATCAGCTGCATTTTCCACCGTTTCACAGCATTTTGCAGGCGTCTTTCACTGCATCCACCATTTTCATCCATGTTGCGTTACCGTCGTTGCAGCAGTCCACTACATCCATCCCCCCCATGCATGGATTTCTTAACATATTTGTGTGTTTTGCAGGGTACAGGTGGTGGAAACCGCCATCGCTCACAGTCACTGTTATAGTGACACAGAGCGCAGAAGAGACTATTTTCAGAGACTGATATTACAGAGAAACACCGGGGAAGGTGTTTAGAGAAAAAATTTCCATTAAATAATAGAGTTTAACTCTGTAAAAGCTCTCCAGCATCAGTAAAGCTCAAATTTCATGGACAAAGACAGTCACGAAGTGAAAAAGAGTATCAGTGGATAATCAGAGAGTTTAATGCCTGTAATTGAAGATTTTAAACTCTGATTCAATGTTTAAAGGTAGTGTACCAGATCGAAGACCTCATGATTAACACAGAAGGCCTAATGAGGCCTAAAGAACATAAAACTATATTAACAGTGTTTCACATCAGCAGAAGTTTCCTCCCGAGAAAGGACACAATACCCATACTGTTTTCATTCTATACCATGTTCCTGAGAAGATTCCACCCTGACAGAACAATCCTATGCTACCAGAGCATTTTTTATGCAGCATGGCAGACCTCGAAGTCATTTATCTACCTTTTTGTTTATTCAGCAGAGTACTGCAGAGTACTACAACCAAAGTACGTCAAGAACATACATGGAGTAAATTTCAGCCTGTCGAAGACCACTCTTTCATCTAAAGAGTACCGAAGATTAATGCATTGATATTAAGACAAAATGGGCCTCCAGTCCTCTTCTTCTACTCTATTTTAATGTTACATTTAGTGTTTCATCTACCTCCTCTGCCTCTCTTTCAGCTATAAAACTCATGAAGAAACTCATTGAAAAGGTTGTTGATCGTATATCTCTGAATGGTAAGCTGTTTCTCTTGAGATATAGTTCTCTGTGTAAAGTTGTAAGATAGGCTGAGGAAGATGTTTTCGGACTGAATATCAAGCTGTTGGAAATGTTGTACATGACTGGTGTTGCTCTTTAGTATGACAAGCACATTTCTTTGGATCCTGATTTAAAGCAGCGGTGATGTTTTTCTATCTCTATCTTTGTTTTCCTTTGTAATTCATTACATTTCATTTCTCTGGTACACATCAGAAATCTGGCATAGGATATACCCTCGCATGGTACCCTATGTTTCTGCTCTCCCTAACTTCGATGTTTTCTTCTATATGTGTTATCTGAGTACTGATTCAAGTTAATCTAACTAGTGTAGCAGCTAATGTTTACTGCTAGCTGATGTATGAATTAATGAATATATTCTTAGATGTTCTTGTTGGGTTTTAATTGAGAGAATTGGGATACTGGGAGTTTAGAATGTTGATTCTGTCTCACTTGGGTCCTTTTCAATTAGTTGAACCTTTCTAAGTTCCCTTAAGTTGGATGCCGAAGCATTGAGAGTTCAAAGCCTCTCTCTGATCTTAGGCCTTCACCTTTGTGTTTAAATCTTTAATGTTCCTGTGTCTGAAGAGTTAACATTTAGGAGTTGGATCACAGGTGTCTAATGGCATGTCCTGTCCCTGGATTTGATTCTTAATTGGTCACCTTGGAGGTTTTCTTGTCATTCACCTTCTTTCCTCACCATTTCATACCACACTATCATCTTTAAGATCCAATGCTTTAGATGACTAGCCCAATTGAAAGCCTTGAATATTGAATAGCAAGTAAACCATTTCCTGACTCCATTTCCCAATGGTCTCTAGTGTTCTCTGAATTTATCTCCCCTTTACCTAAAATCATATTTGCTCATTCTTGTCTTATACTGAACCCTTCCTTCCTGATTCCCAACAACCAACCAAACAAGCAATCAAACAAACAAACCCGTGCCTATAACTAGCCTAATATATTTAAAACTGAACTTAAAAAACATATACCTTTGCCTATATAGAGAGATCCCTCTCTGGACCCAGAAGGGCTAGATCCTGAGGCCCGAAAGTGGTTTTGATGTTGTCTCATCTTTTGGTATTGACAAACTTGCCAAAACATGGGAAATCCAACATAATGGCGATTCTGCTGGGGAACAAATATGAGTGTTTTTCATCTTATACATCCTTAAGACCTCAGAAAACCAAAATCTCGGGTTAGTCTGGCAATAATCATTGTGGTGGACAGTATACCCTCTTGAAACATTCTGAACCTTCCACCTGGCGACTCCATTGTTCCTTAATGATTAAAGACTCCACTGGTGATCAGTAGGCCTGCTGATTATCTTGGCATTCATAAGACTCCACTGGGAGGCCAACCTTCATTACAACATCAGCCATATTAGAAGTGACAAATAGGATTAAGCTTCTTTGTTTGAAGACAACATACTGGCTTCAAGAACCATTCATACAAGAGCTTATCCTAACCCAAACCCACCCGAAATAGTTGACAACCCTGAGAGTATTCTCAGGATATCTCCTACACCTATAAAACCAACTATTTATAGACATATCCATAGAGCTAACTCAGCACCAGAAGACTTTACAGCTCTATCAGACTCTCTGTTTGACTTAGACTTACAACGCAACTTACCAAGAACTAGGTCATTCAACGCTCTAGACCAGTCAGACCTTTAGCCTCCTGGATCACCATCTCACAGTGGTCAACACATTAGGGATAGAGGAACCCCTCCATATACACTTCCCGATATTCATTTCATTCAAAACTTGTGGCTCAGTCACCCTAAATCAGCTCAATAGAGTGCTGCTGGTCCTAACATTCCCGTCATCCAGATACCTGCTGCTCAAGCCCACCCTTTACCTCGTCAAAAAATCATCATGGTAGCCTGGTATGCACCTCTGGTGTTACCACAGCCCCTAGTGCCTTTACCAAACGATTATCAATAAAAAATCCCTCATTTCACTGCAAAAGAGTCTACCACAGCCCAACACCATGTAGATAGGATGGAAGATTCCTTTGACTATATGGAGATAGATGATGAGACAGTCAAAATGAGAATCTTTGCACAAAGTTTAGGAGGTGATGTGAAGAAGTGGTTTAAAGGCCTACCTCCTAATAGTATCCCTGATCTTCCCTCTTTATACCAGTCCTTCATAAACAAATGGGAAGTTAAGACCAACCCTCTCCAAATCTTAGCAGAATACAAGAATCTTAAAATAAATGTAGGAGAGAGTGTGCATGACTAATCTACAAGGTTTAACAACGTTTATAAAACTCTTCCTCCACATATGAAACCTCCCCAAGGTATGGCTCTAGTGAAATATCCCGAATGTTTTGATGCTGACATGGCCTAATAGTGTAGGGAAAGAGATTACAACACATTGGAAGATATGAAAAAAGGAGCAGTGAGTGTAGAGGCTAACCTGATTGAAAAGAAAGCCAGAATGAGGGCTGAGAAAAGGGTAACATATAGGGATGACACTATAGCTTCCACATCTTATCCCAAGTATGACAGTCTAGCCAAAAACATGGAAAGGCTACAACAAATGATGGAAAAGATTGTTGTCATAGTCAGTAATAAAAACAGAAACCAAAATCATAACCATAACCATAACTTTAGGAGAAACAATACCACTCCCAACAGACAAAGAGACTCTGATCAACAAGTCATACCCCCATTTCAAGAGAACTTTCTTGATGAAGATGAGGGGATAATAGAAGAGTTCAAGGGAACCACAATAAACATGTTGGAAATAGAAAACTCAATCCACAACTGTTCCACAGAAGATAATCAGACCTCACACTCATATTGGGATGAGGAAAGATTAGAATCTGAAGATTACATGCTTGGATTTGAAAATGCCATCATGCAAGTCAGAGAACAGTATGAAATTAGAAGCAAAAAGGGCTTAGAAAATTCCAAACCAAAAGCTTCTGATATTACCATTAAGAAAAGGCCTGTGAAAACTTCTAAAGTGACTGTTGAAAGTAGCAAATCAGCAGCTGAGAGTTCTGGGAAGAACAAAGAAAAAGACAGCCAAATTACTGATAAGCAAAGTCAACCATCTAGCAGCACTAGTACTGCGGCTAGTGTTCCCGATAAAACAATTGCAAATACTGTAAATAGTGAGAATCAACACACTGATTCTACCACTAAAGTAGTGGCTAACAAAACAGAGTTGAGTCTTACAAAGAGTCAGTCTCCCTTCAATTTGGAGAGTGAGATTGCTAAAATTAAAATCTCTGTCCCACTCTCTGAGCTGGCCACTCAGGATGTATATAAAGGCCAAATTTTGAGAGCTTTGAATCTAGGTGAAAACAGTGACACTGTCAATCTAAGTGATGATCAACCAGCCCTTCTGTTTGGTCCAAAGATAGAAGGGAAGTTTCAGGAAGGAGTAGTACCTCCTTTTTATACCAGTCTCAATATCCACGACAAGATCCTTCACAATGCAATGCATGACTCTAGGGCATCACACAACCTAATGCCTAAGGTAGTTATGGAGAGGTTAGGCCTAGAGATAACCCGTCCTTATAAAGATTTATATTCATTTGACTCTATCAGAGTAAAATGCCTTGGCCTAATCAAAGACCTATGTGTGAACCTGATCCAGATTCCAGAAAAATGTATGGTTATTGATGTTGTAGTGGCAGATGTGCCACCTAAGTATGGTATGTTACTATCAAGGTCATGGGGAGCCAAGCTGCAGGGTACAATGCAGATGGATGGCTCGTATGCCACAATCCCTGTCTTTAGCCAGCTTAGGAGACTGTATAGAGAGGCACAAATGAAGTTCATGGTCAGCAGCCCTGAAAAGCCTGAAAATTCACCTCTGTACTCTGTACATACAGATCTGGACTCCTTTATCCTTTGGAACAATGAATCCATAGAGGAGCCAGAGCTTGAAAACAAAGATACAAACAATAGAGTAGAGCCCCTAGACTTCAACATAATGGCTACTCTAGACTTAGAAGAAAACGAAGAAGAAACCCTTGGACAGTGCACTGAAACAAAAACACAGAGTGAACAAGAAACATAATGCAAATAGCGGACTAGTCCACTCTCTGAACTCCATACACATCATGAAGAACGAAACCTTCCACACCACGATGCAGACCCGATATTACAACATAACAGTGAAACCAACCCTAGGGAGGAAAATGATGATAAACATGAAAACGATCCCTTATGGAGAATGAATTTCGACGGGTCTTGCAATAGAAAGACTGCAGGAGCAGGGTTGTGGTTACATAACACAGAGAGTGACTATGATGAGAGTCATGCTTTCAATCTGAACTTCAAATGTACAAACAATATCGCAGAGTATGAGGCTCTCATCCTAGGTTTGAACCTATTGAAAAAAAATAGGAGCCCGTAGGATAGTTGTACATGGAGACTCTGAGTTAATCATAAAACAAGTGAATGGTGAATATACAACGAAACACCCTAGACTGAGAGTCTACAGGAATGATGCTATGGATTTACTAAAAACCTTTGTAGAGTATGAACTGGTGTTTATGCCTAGGAGTCATAACATAATTGCGAATGGATTAGCTTGCATAAATAGTTCATATCATAAGTCTCCTAGTGATAAACAAATCATCATTCAGACAAAATACAGACCCACAGTGCCTGATAATGAGAAATATTGGCAGGTCTTTGAGGGCGACAAGCAAATAAAGGATTTCCTGATTGGCAGGAATGAGTTTGAATTCTCGAATTCAGACTCTAAATCCGATGATAGCTACCTGAGTGAAGAGCCCCTGAATGAAGAAAAATCACCCCATAACATTGAAATAAACGGGTTAACTGAAGGAATTGGAAATCCAACCGAAGAATATAAGAATGCAGATAAAGAGGAAATAGAGGTGCTACATTCAAAAGATAAGAATATACCACGGTGACTAGCACCTTTAGAGGACCTTTTTGATTTTGACGACGTATTGAAAAACCCCACTATAGAACACTCAGAGTTTGATGTCGAGGAATGCAACATAGGCACAAAAGATAAGCCTAAGATGATTAAACTGGCTAAGTCCTTGCCTGCAAACATGAAAAATAAATATATCGACTTATTTAAAGAATTCACTGATGTGTTTGCCTGGAGATACGAGGACTTAAAGGCCTACGACACAAACATTATACAACACAAAATACCTTTGAAAGAGAATAAAAAACCCTTCAGACAGAAACTTCGCAGAATTAACCCAAAACAACTGCTTGCAGTTGAAAAGGAAATCAAGAAGATGTACGAGGTAGGAATAATAGTGCCTGTGAGGTTTTCTAATTGGGTTTCCAACCTTGTAGCTGTGAGGAAGAGAACAGGTGAGATCAGACTGTGCATTGAATTCTGAAACCTTAACAGAGCTTCCCTTAAAGATAATTACCCCTTACCAAAGATGGAACACATTCTACAGAGGGTAGTGGGCTAAAAAGGGATCTCCCTGTTAGATGGTTTTTCAGGCTATAAACAAGTTTTAGTACTCCCAGAAGACCAACTCAAAACATCATTCACCACTCCATGGGGCACTTTTATGTACGTAAAAATGCCTTTTGGACTAATGAACGCTGGTGCGACCTTCCAACGAGCAATGGACATAGCCTTTTCAGAGGAAATAGGGCACTTCATTGTCATCTATCTAGATGACATAACAGTCTACTCCAAGACTGATGAGGAGCACCTAAGACATCTGAGAAGAGTTTTTGAGAAATGTAGAAGGTTCGGTCTGTCATTAAATCCCAAGAAGATTGTATTCGGGCTTCAAGAAGGTAAGCTTATTGGACATATTATATCAGAGAAGGGAATTAAGATAGACCCACAAAGAGTTGAGGGAATACTACAGATTACACACCCGAGAAACATAAAAGAGTTACAGTCCTTTATTGGGAAAATTAACTTCTTAAGGAGGTTTATTCCCAACTTAGCTGAACACCTCAGAAATATGACAAACATGCTGAAAAAAGGTGTAGGGTTTAAGTGGACTGTAGAGGCTAAAAAATATTTTGAATCAGTTAAACTTGCACTCACCCGGGCACCTATCCTAATCAACCCAGATTTCTCAAAAGATTTCTTGATATTTTCATTTGCCTCCGAGCATACAGTGGCTACAGTTCTGCTACAGAAAAATCCAGAGGGAATGGAACAGCCTATTGATTTATTCAGCAAAGCTCTAAGGGATGCACCCTTAAAATACAACATAATGGAAAAGCAGGCCTATGCCTTGGTAAAGGCCTTGAAATACTTTCGGGTGTATATACTGCATTCTCACATCATTTCCTACATACGAAACATAGTGGTTAAAGACATTTTGTCCCAAGATCCGGATGGAAAAAGGGGCAAGTGGATTGCTGTAATATTAGAGTATGACCTTGAAATAAAACCGACAAAACTGATCAAAGGTCAGGGCTTAGCTCAACTAATGGCTGAATCTAACTTGCAGGCCCTAGACATAAACATGGTAGATGCCTTGGATGAATATGAAGGGTTTCCTGATCCTGTTGTTGAAGAAAAATTTGAAAATTCTCCTTGGTATTCTGATATCCTGTATGTGCTCACAAACCTCAATGCCCCTCCCGATCTATCAAATACTAAGGCCCGATTCCTAAAGTTAAAAGCCATAAACTATTGCATACTGAATGAATGTTTATACTGGAAAAATGAAAATGGTCTATTGCTTAAATTTTTGACTGAAACAGAAGCATAGAGGATTAAACAGGAGTTCCATGCAGGAGAGTGTGGAGGCCATTTAAACTGGAAAGCCACTGCTAAAAAAATACTCAGAGCTGGATATTACTGGCCTACACTCTTCAATAATATACACAAAATGATAATTTCCTGCCATAAGTGCCATATTTTTGAGGGCAAAAGAAAGCTCCTCCCTTTACCATTACAACCCATTACCGTTGAGGCTTCCTTCCAACAATGGGGCCCTGATTTCATAGGAGAAATCCACCCTTCATCTTCTGCTCAGCACAAGTGTATCCTTACAGCCACAGACTACTTCACGAAGTGGATAGAGGCCATACCTTCTAGGAATGCCACAGATTCTGTTATCATTAAGTTCCTAGAAGACCACATCCTCTTTAGGTTTGGTTGCCCAAGAAAAATAATCACAGACAACGCTGCTGCTTTTGGGTCCAAGAAAATGATTGATTTTTGTCATAGGTATCAGATAGCACTAAGTCATTCAACTGCTTATTACCCACAAGGTAATGGGTTAGCTGAATCATCCAACAAGAGCTTGGTGACCATTACCAAAAAGCTGCTTGAGGAGAACAAGAAATCATGGCATAACAAGTTAGTGCATGCTTTGTGGGCTGACAGGATTACAACAAAGAAATCCATTGGCATGTCACCATATCAGCTTGTCTATGGAACAGAGGCAATATTTCCTACTAGTGATTAAACTAGTCCAAGAGATTCAGACAGAAGAAGACAACATGGTAAGGAGGATAAATCAAACAATTCATCTCCAACAAAAAAGAGAAGAGGTCTATAACAGAGCTCTGAAAGTTCAGGAAAATATAAAGAAGTTATTTGACAAGAGAACAAAAGCTTGTGACTTCAAAATTGGAGATAAATTTTTAAAGTGGGACTCTAGGAGAGAGGACAAAGGAAAGCATGGAAAATTTGACAGTTTGTGTGATCAGGAGATCAAGTCTTTTGTAGAAAAATGCTCAAAAATGAAGTTGCTCAGAATTGTTCTGAACCAGATCGACAGGAAAGAGCTCGTTAATACGATCCCAACGTCGCAAACGACACTCAAATCCGTTTCCGTATGGAGGAGATATTGCAGTTTGAATTTGCCCAATAACTTTCAATTTTGAAAGAAATTTTTTTAATATATGTGTTGGGATAATTTTATTTTTTATTAAGGTTTAATGAATTAATTAAATTATATAGTTTTAATGGATTTATATGGTTTTTTATTAGATCATATATTATATTATTAATTATATATTTTAATTAATTATTAATTTTTTTAATGTCCTTATTAAAAAATCCTAATATTAAACCCATATATATTAAACAAAATTTGAAATACGTTCATGAAAAAGACATGGGTAAAGTTTAATAGTTTAAACGTTAAGTATGGTTTTTAAAAGGTTGGGCAATGTATGTTTTTAAAAAGTCAAAGGTATTAAAGTGGCTAAGTTACGTACAAGCCAATGGGTAACGCCTGGTTCGGTTAAGCATAAAGGTAAAATTGCTTGGTTTTAGGTTTAAAAATACCGTTGTTTGCAAGCGGTGAGGTTTGATCCCAGGTCGACGGGATAGCATTGGAGCGGCTTGGCCAATGGACCACAGCTGTAGTTCTTATTATATTGTGCAAACGAATTGTATTTAAAGCCGCAACAAACTCCGACGGTTAACATAACATTTATTGTTACCGTTTCAACATGTGGCCACGCGCTTGCACATTAATGCTAACCCTCATTTCCGGCGGGTAGGTTGCCGGCCTCCGCCTGTTTTGGCGCCACTCCTAATTTAGTGGCCTTATCTACAGTTACTCCACAATTAGTGGAGGATTTTTAGGCCAAACTGGCAGTTGGAGTAAAAGAGCCATAACTTTGGCTAGGAAAAGCCTTTGATACGATTTTTTTTTTTTATTCGGGGGTAATTGATAATTCTGGAGCTGTTGGGAGTGTTTGCAGAGCCATCAGGGTGCTCTATCAGAGAATTTACCATCGTTTTTGGTCGTGGAGCCACTAGGGCCTAAGGGAAGAAGAGCTGTTTTGGACTACCTTCATCCAATGGAGGTGTTTTTTAGTCATTTTATACTGATTTGAGCCTTCTGAATCTTAATTTGCAGTGTATTTTTCCATTTGAAGCTTCTATACAGTTTTATTCACATTTTGAGCATTTAATCAAATAGGAAAAAGCCTAATTAGAGGCTTTTGGACGCAGCAGAGGTAGCCCAAGAGAGGGGTGAACCGCTTAAACAATTATTTGCTGTCATACTGTATAATTTTGTTGCATATTTTCAGATTCTTCTCCTTTAAACAGTAAATTTTTATAAGCAAACTTCTCCCAAGTCGGTTTAAACAGTGAACAAAAATTATTAGTTCATCTTCAAACCACTACACTTCATTTGCAGAATATGTATACTTGCCTATTCACACATTAAAGCTGGATCAATGAATACTTTGCACTTAAAACAAATACTTTCATTGATCGGATCTCAGTGATTACATTTTATTTCTTTAGGCAGAGTCTGTAGAAGGGCCAGGTAGCCTCCGGATTCATCCTTTCTTTGAAAGGTGAAATATTTGGTGAATGCCCCTACAGTCAATCTCTGTATGAGAAATAGTTTGTTCTCACAATTTCAGATTAGGTTGGTATCAGAGCTCTAGGTTTTGCTTAAGATTTTGTGAAATTTGTGCAAGTAAATTGTATTATTCTGCAAAATTTGATGCTTACTAGGCTGAAATTGCAAAGAGGGGAAGGTCAATTGGTTAGAGAACAAGTTAATCCTCAACCAAGGAGGGCTAGAGTGCCATTACATCCATCTTCCATTTCATCCTCATTAACCTTAGAATCAGCCACAAACATGTCTTCCAGAGAAGAAGAAGTACATGAGGAAATGGATCCCAAGGAAGAAGAAAGAGTCTTTAGAAAATCTTTCTTGGACTTGACTGAGATGGTTAGGATCCTATACCAGGAGAGAAATGATAGGATTGCTGAAGAAGGGTCTAGAAACCAAAGAGAAGAAGGAGATTCTTCAGGAAGGAAGAAAGACAAGGATGAGTCTAAGAAAGGGAATGGAGGAAATGGTGATCCTTCATCTCCATCGTCATCCTCTTCCTCCACATCATCCTCTTCAACTTCTGTTAATCAGTCACAAAAAACAAAAACATCTCTTAAAAATCCTTTGTTAAAGCTTGATGTAAAGTTTGAGTTGCCGATGTTTAATGGTGATGTGAATGCAGAGAAATTGGATAATTGGATTAGACAGCTGGAAGTCTATCTAAGAATTCAGAATTTGCATGATGATGACACAAAAATCCAATTAGCCTCTTTGAGAATGGATGGAGCAGCTTTGGTTTGGTGGGAAGCCAAGACTAGAGAGGAGATTAAAAAGTATGGTAAGATAACTCTAACATGGTCTGAGTTTATTACTGCTATTAAGAAACAGTTTTATCCTCTTGCTCATATTCAAAAAGCAATCATGAATTGGCAAAGTTTTAGGCAACTTAAGGGTCAAAATGTGCAAGATTATACCCAAGAGTTTAGAAGGAGAGCACTTATACTTGGAGTAGACTTACAAAGTCAAGACACCTTGTTGAAATACATAGGAGGTTTGCACAATTACCTTCAACATACTATTCTAATGTTCAATCCTACCAGATTAGATGAAGTCTGTGTGCAGGCTACACATTTAGAAGCTAGAGGAAAGAATATTTTTGATGAGGATAGTAATTTCAAAAACAAAGGAAAGAAGAGAGTTGCAAATTCAAGAAAATACAAAGGAAAGTTCTTTTGCAAGAACTGTTCAAAGACAAGTCATGATGAAGATCATTGTTGGAAGCTTCATCCTGAACTGAAACCAGAAAAATTCAAGAACAAAAACAAGACCAAAGAAAAGGAGAAAACTGTTGCAACAGTTGAGCAAGACTTAGGGTCAAACTCAGGAGATGAGACAAAAAGCATAGGCATGGTTTTAAAGAACATTAAGGGGAAAGAAGTGGTGCAAGACACAATTCCTAGTTCTAGCTCTTTGAATTTTCACAAAGATACTCATGATGAAAAGAGGAGGATAGAGCTTTTCCATGTGAGGGTAATTTCAAAACATACCAAAATTGACACACTATTTGACAGTGGGTCACAAGCAAATCTCATGTCTGAAGACTTGGTCAAGCAGCTTAAACTTGAGACCATTGCACATGCGAAGCGTTATCCACTTGGATGGATATGTAAGGATTCCAATTTGCAAGTTTCAAGGAAATGCATATTGCGCTTTGCAATAACTGCACACTTTATTGACACAGTTGAACTTGATGTGGTGCCGCTTGATATCTCAGGTATTGTTTTGGGGAGTCCTTATTTATTTGACAGGAAGGCCATCTTTCATCGCCATGAAAACAAGTATCACTTGTTCAAAGATGGTAAAGAGTACATTGTGAGAGCTCACAAGAAGAAGCTGGAATCTTCTTTACTCCATGCATGTCAATTGAAAAGACTGGTTAATGCAAGTCAAAGTCTAACTTTGTTAATGTTGAAACGACCAGATTTTGAGCATTCGCCTTTTTATGATGTTGCTAATGATTTGTCTCAGTTTGATAACAATTTGTCTTTGAAAGAAGATGATGTTATGTTGCACAAATTACCTTTGGGTCAGCCAATGCAGTGAATGAAGTGTCAAATCAAAGCAGTGCAAGCAAGGAGGACACACAATTCAGCGTGGGAAAAAGTTGGTTTCAGAATGGTAGAATTCGCCATGGGAACAGTTTGCAAGGTGATAGTTATTTTAAGTCTTTCTGGAAGTTTGATCAATGTAGAGAAAGTTTGTTTTCTGCAGATTACAATTGCTGTTCTGCAAATTTTAATCATTTGCATCATGACTCCGTCAATCTAAGCAATGGTCGATCAGTTGATTCCAGAGACAGATTATCATTTTCTCAAAAGCTTAATTTGATGAAATCGGGCAGATTTCAGTTTTTCAAAGGTGGAAGAGTGGAGAATCAGTCTCCACATCATCAGTTTCAGTAATCAGAAAGCTTTTGAGGGTCCAAAAGCTTCCCATTTGGGAGGTGTGATCAGGAGATCAAGTCCCTTGTAGAAAAATGCTCAAAAATGAAGTTGCTCAGAATTGGTCTGAACCAAAACGACAGGAAATTGCTCGCCAAAACGATCTTGTAGCCATGAACGACACTCAAATCCGTTGCCGTATGGAGGAGATATTGCAGTTTGAATTTGCCCAATAACTTTCGATTTTGAAAGAAATTTTTTTAATATATGCGTTGGGATAATTTTATTTTTTATTAAGGTTTAATAAATTAATTAAATTATATAGTTTTAATATTTTATATGGTTTTTTATTAAATCATATATTATATTATTAATTATATATTTTAATTAATTATTAAAAAAAATTAATTAAACCTTATTAAAAAAATAAATAAAAACCCCATATATATATTAAAACAAAATTTGAAATACGTTCAGAAAAAGACATGGGTAAAGTTTAATAGTTTAAACGTTACGTATGGTTTAAAAGGTTAAGTGCAACGTATGTTCTTAAAAACAGTCAAAGGTATTAAAGTAAGGCGGCATGCCGTTTACGTGGGTAACGTCTGGTTCAAGTTAAGCATGCGGTAAAAATGTACTGTTGTTTGCAAGCGGTAAGGTTTGATCCTAGGTCAGTGGGATACCATTGGAGTGGCTTGGCCAATGGGCCACAACTTTAGTTCTTGTTATATTGTGCAAACGAATTGTATTTAAAGCCGCAACAAACTCCGATGGTTAACATAAAATTTATTGTTACCGTTTCAACATGTGGCCATGCGCTTGCACATTAATGCTAACCCTCATTTCCGGCGGGTAGTTTGGTGGCCTCCACCTGTTTTGGCGCCACTCCTAATTTAGTGGCCTTATCTGCAGTTACTCCACAATTAGTGGAGGATTTTTAGGCCAAACTGGCAGTTGGAGTAAAAGAGCCATAACTTTGGCTAGGAAAAGCCTTTTGATACGAATTTTTTTATTATTATAGGGTAATTGATCATTCTGGAGCTTTTGGAAGTGTTTGTAGAGCCATCAGGGCACTCTAATAGAGAATTTACCAGCGTTTTTGGTCGTGGAGCCACTAAGGCCTAAGGGAAGAAGAGCTGTTTTGGACTACCTTCATCCAATGGAGGTGTTTTTTTAGTCATTTTATACTGATTTGAGCCTTCTAAATCTTAATTTGCAGTGTATTTTTCCATTTGAGGCTTCTATATAGTTTTATTCACATTTTTAACATTTAATCAAAAAGGGAAAAGCCTAATTAGAGGCTTTTGGACCCAACGGAGGTAGCCCAAGAGAGGGGTGAACCGCTTAAACAAGTATTTGTTGTCATACTGTATAATTTTGCTGCATATTTTCAGATTCTGCCCCTTTAAACAGTAAATTTTTATAAGCAAACTTTTCCCAAGCAGGTTTAAACAGTGAACAAAACTTATTATTTCATCTTCAATCCATTATACTTCATTTGCAGAATATGTATACTTGCCTATTCACACATTAAAGTTGGATCAATGAATACTTTGCAGTTAAAAAAAATACTTTCATTGATCGGATCTCAGTGATTACTTTTTATTTCTTTAGGCAGAGTCTGTAGAAGGGCCAGGTAGCCTTCGGATTCATACTTTCTTTGAAAGGTGAAATATCCGGTGAATGCCCCTACAATCAATCTCTCTATGAGAAATACTTTGGTCTCACATAATTTAGTACTTGCTTGTGTCTCCTTACATCATATAGCCACAAGCCACTATGGGTCAAAATGCCTTTTTTCTGCAAGAGCTAGATGGTACAGATCTGTTTGGGGGTCTTGTCAATGGCAGGATGCTCAAGCATTACTACTGTTGATTTTCAGTTTACAGTTACATTTCCATTATAAATACCATTGCTATGTTTTGTATTCAAAGAAAAAGAGAAAATGTTTCAAAAAATAGAGAAAGAGAGGTCCAGACATGCTCAAAACTTGAACCTCGGAAGTGCAAATATTGGCTCTAACATGATCAAAACCTGAGCCAAAGGAAGTGTTGGGGTTCCCATGTTTTGGCCAGATTGGCAAGACCAAAAGATGAGACAACATCAGAACCACTTTGGGGCCCTAGGATCTAGCTCTCCTGGTCCCGGAGAGGGATCTCTCCAATAAAGCAAAGAATGGTATATCTTTGAAAGCTCAAAATGAGATGTTAGGCTAGTTATGAAGCACAAAGAGGGGTTTTAAATGATTTGGTTGGTTGGTTGTTGGGTTGGTCATGAGATCATAGATCGAGAAAGAAATGGGAGGAAAGGAACAAAACAACAAGATGTTTCAACGAAGAGGATAGGTCAAAACTGTGCCATCCATTGGGCTATGGAGTCATGAAAGGTAATTACATGCAACAAATAGCCAAGGCTTCCAAAGGGCAAGTCATCTAATACCAAAGGATCTTTAGATTAGATGGTGGGATGGCACATTAAGGATTGAAAGTGAAAGAAGGAAAGCAACCAATTTTCTGTCTATAGATCAGGTCGCAGGTCATTTAACTCCGAAGCTAGTTTCTGACATAGTCAATGGTAGCTCTCAAAGAGGGGCAGCTCTCAAAGAGGGGAAAAAGGGGCACTCACACTTAGATCTGGATCGTAGGTCAAAGGTCATTTAACTCCGTGTCCGTTTTAGCATGCTCCGTGATAACAGAGATAAGCTAAACAAAGAGATCTTAGAAAGGCCACTGTCGCATAAGGATCCTAAGGACAGGGCCCCCTCTAATCCCTGTTCCCAAATCATCAAAGATGAACTCCAACAAGAACATATATAAGAATTCAATCCATTTAATTCATACATCGCAGAGCAGTAACAATATCTACTGGGCTAATTGAAGTTAAATTGACCGAAAACAATCCTCATATACACATATAAAGCGTAAAAAATTGAAGGCAAGGGAGAGCAGGAACATAGGGTACCTAACAAGGGCAAATCCTATGCCAAACTTCTGATGCAAGCCAGTAGAAACGAAACAATATGAAATGTAATAAAAAAAGTTAGAAGACATCACCAATAGTAATAGACCAGGATCCTGTGAAATGTGCTTGATTAATAATGCAAAACCAGTCATATACATCAGAGCTCAATGGTTGAAATACAATCCAAATTTCTCCTCCCAGCCTATTACATAACACTACTCTGCTACTCCCTCCCAAGACTGTTCTAACAGTCGGAATGAATCCCTCTAACTGCAACAGTAGCAACTCAACAACAACCCTTTCAATATGTTCCTGGGGATTTCTTATAGGAGAATGAAATAGCAGGAGTAGATGAACATTAAATGGATCTCATTAAGACAGAGTGGCGGAAGTGCTCACGCCCATACTGCTTAATGGTTTTCTGTAGCGCTGCATGTACTCGGTAATCCATCTGGGGAGTCTTTGTCAGGTCGAGATTGACCTCTGATATGTTCTTTGGACTCCTTCTTGGTGTTTGGTATCTGCGCCAGCCTTCTGGAATAAATGCACTGGGTGAAAAGTCTGCAAGGTCTCTCCATATCGCAATAACTGCTGTCCAGACACTCTTAAAGAAGCTTCTATCCGTAACCTGCGTTTAAGGGCTCGAGGAAGCATGGAGATTTATTGTAGGAAGGTGTATGCCTGGAGCAAACGTTCTGTTGATATTAAACACATATAAGACTCTTCGTGTGCTCAAGTCTTCAAACTATGCTTTGAGTCCTTTCCTTGCGGGGTTAAACATGAATTATATCAATAATAAGCATTAATCCCCTTGAATCCTTTCATCGGTCTGCTGGCAACGCCGAAATGGCCTCTCTGTGCTTTCTGCTCAATAAAATAAACTATTATAAACCTGGGCAGTGGCGGCGAAGGAATGCTGCGGAGGCCGGAGGAGTGGTGGCGGAGCAGTGGAGAAACGGTAGAAACAATGAAAGTGGTGGAGAAATGATCACATAGTGCAAACCCAAAGGTTAAACGTTTGGGGGAAAAAAAAATGAGGGAAAACAATGGAGAGAAGCCTTTGGATGTGGGACCCGGTGGCACGAATCCATGGGTTAACCTATGCGTAGCTTCGTGGATTTCCAGTTGCCGAATCAACTGCCCCAGATCGAATGGTGCTCGTGCATTTCACTGTGCGTCTTCAGTCGAACAATAACGCGCGATGAGCAGGCGGTTTTCGGGCCGTACTGATGCCATGCGTCGAAAGATGTATGGAATCGCTGGGCAACAGGAAAAAACCACCATCTGCCCAAAGGCGGTGCGATAGAAACCGGGTGGTTTATGTGAAAATGGTGAAAAAGGCAGTGATATGGTGTACAATAGAGTTAGGTGGGAGATGCATTGAGGACCGTTGGATCATGGAGTGGGGGCGCAGATCAACGGCGGAGATGCGGCGGCGGGATGGGATGGAAGAACCTTTATAAACAATGAAATATGACATTTTCCAATTTATAAAGGGAAAGGCCTATTTTATATGAATGGCATAAGGTATAGTACGGTGGGCCCCAAGGGTACGGATCGCGATCGCAAATCGGAGCGGGGAAAGTGTGATGCAAGAACTTGCGACGGAGGGAAATGCAATCGGCGGAAATGCGATGGGGAAAATGTGACGGGAGGGAAAATTGCGATGGCGCGATCAATCGGATCGCAAATATTTGCGACGCGATCCATCGCATCACAAATATTTGCGATGGATGATCAGAACAAAAAACACAACATGCGATTTTGCGATGGAAGCGATTTGCGGCGGATATGTGGTGGGTTATATATAACACAAAACTTTATAATAAAGTTTTGTGCAATGCATGGCGAGGAAGTGGTTTAGGCCTATAATGAGGTAGGAAACTGGGTTTTGAGACCCTTCAATGCATTTTAAGGCCTAGGGAGGGAAACGATAAGGGGAACAAAGGGGGGTATGAGGGAGACAAGGTGGGGATGAAATCATAGGTTTAGAAGGGATGATATAAGAGGGAAAAGGAGGCCTTTGGGAATTTCTTCACAAACAGAGAGGCTTTATAATGGGAACCAGCAGAGGGGATTTTATCAAAGGACAAAGGCACAAGGAGGCTTCAAGGATGATGTGTTTTCAAAGGAAATGATTTCCTTGAAGGCTCAACAACATCTTAGCCCCCTATTTTCTTGTCAAATGGTATAGGGGGGCTAACAGTGGCTCCACATGGGGATGGCTTCTTCTTGAAGGAGTCAAGAATTCAGAGAATAGATCTTTGGAGAAGTCCAGTTGCCTGCTGCTTGGCACATCCCTTTCTTTCTTTAAATCAGCTGCCACAATATGAAAACATTACATCAGCAGAAAAACTTTTCCAATCACTCAACCTACCCACACTACAATCCTAACATTTTTCTTCCTTTAGGGTGCATTTGAGCTAGCAGACCCTTTACATCATTTATTTTTACAAACAGAAAATAAACCTATTCTAAATCTACCCTTATTACTCCATGAGACCAGATTAGACTGTTGGTCTCATACGTTTCTCTACCTAAACTATATCTGCTAGGATTATACTTTCTGGCAGATTTCTTCTCTACATTCTAAGACAAAAATTGAAAACAGTCAAGCCAGGATTAGACTGTCTGACTTGCTGGACTTTGCAAAAATTAGAAACAACTAACTACATGCTCACAGACTGAGCTTTATTGAGCTTTTCCTACCTACCCTACTCTAACTGAAATATTTACAGTCTAGCTTACAAACATTGTCTTCCAATGCAACCAGTCCATCAAATGATCCCATGACTGGCCTTTCTTGCTCAACTCCTTGAGCAGGCTGGATAGGCAGGGCAGCCCCCACTCTTTTTGTCCAATAATAGCAGCTTTGAAAAATTTGCTTTATGTTTGTAACATGCTGCTCAAAAAGACCTTTGATCCTTCTTCAAATGTATGCAGGAAATGTGCATAAGGATCATGAAAAAATACCTGGATGAATATTTGGTAGGTAGGAATCAACCAGGATTTCCTCTTCTTCCACTGGATCAAGAAGAAGACTCTCTTGAGGTAGAGAATCTCCCTCATCTTCTTCATTTTCTAAACTGGAGGACTCATCGTATATGGCAGTGTTGTCCTCTTGGAGCTCTGATGTATTCTTCTCTGGTGTGCTGAGCTCTGTGAAGAGATCCATGTATTCTTGAGTAGTGGTTTGTTCCATTGCTTCCTCTTTTTCAAGAGAAGGCTCATTGCTTTCAACTTGCTCAAGAATCTCTTCTTTGATTTCCTCCTCCTCTTCTGAAAGGAAAGGCTGCTAGTTTCCAGTCTCATTGATGATCTGTAGTAGAGCAGAATGGAGATTCAAAGAATCTTCATCTGTTATTATACTATCAAAGCTCTCCCCATCAGTATCATAGATAGGCTAACTGGTTTCATCACTTCTCTGAAAGTGTTGGCTCTAATCTTCCTCCCATGAATCTAAGGATGATGGTCATACAAGCTCGGATTCCCTTTGAAAACACTCATCATCAAACAGATCATAAATAGAAAAATCATAACTGTAAGTAATGTCACCCACCAAACCTTCTGGATTCTCAGCAAGTATTTCTTCGTCCTAATCCACAAAGGAGCCTTTAGGATCTGAATCATCAAACTCAAGAGATGAATGAGAAGGAGCGTGTGTTCTACAAAATATTTCGGAGGTGGACCACTGGTTTAATATTCGATCAATCTCTTCTTCTGTCAAAAGAGGGGTTTCCCTCTCATCATGGCCAGAAGAACAACAGTCCTCACTCTCTTGTATTAGCTGACTGGGAGGCGGGATGTTTACTTGAGCCTCTTCTTCCACATCAGATTCTTCCTCCTCTATATGGTCTCTTGTTTCCTCAAGGCAGCATTCCCCATTAGCTTTTGCCACTAGGTCCTGATTTTCTCTAGTCAGTGTAACACAAGACACAGGTAAGCAATCAGGCAGTTCCTGATCACTTTCCTCTTGGTCTCCTACAGATTCTTGGGCATCATACATGTCTTGCTCGTCTTCTAGGTCTTGATTTTGTTCTTGTTCTGGAAGATGCATGGGCAGTTCGAAATAATCATCATTTGCATTCAGGTTAGCCATGTACATTTCCAGAACTTTACCAGACGTTTCTGTTAATTCATTTAATTGATTATACAGAGCATCATACTTTGTATCTCTATCCATGTTTGGATTCATGCTTATGCAAAGAAGGCTACTGCTTCTTCTCAACCAGTTCAAAGTCTTCCACCAGTGGAGTCATTTGGTCTTTTGGGAGTTATGGAGTGTGGAGTCGCCAGGTGGATGTATATGAATGCTTGAAGGTGACGTCCACCCACGCAATGAATGCCAATTCAACTGCAGATACTGGTCTTTATGCCTACAGGGCAAGAAGAATGCACTCAATTCTTTACCGAGTCGCCATTATGTTGGGGTTCCCATGTGCCTGGCTGCATTGGCAAGACCAAAAGATGAGACAACATCAGAACCACTTTGGGGCCCTAGGATCTAGCTCTCCTGGTCCCGGAGAGGGATCTCTCCAATAAAGCAAAGAATGATATATCTTTGAAGCTCGAATGAGATGTTAGGCTAGGTATGAAGCACAAAGGGGGGTTTTTAATGATTTGGTTGGTTGGTTGCTGAGTTGGTCATGAGATCATAGACTGAGAAAGCGATGGAAGGAAAGGAACAAAGCAACAGGATGTTTTCAGCAAAGAGGATAGGTCAAGAAAGTGCCATCCATTGGGCTATGGAGTCATGAAAGGTAATTACATGCAACAACTAGCCAAGGCTTTCAAAGGGCAAGTCATCTAATACCAAAGGATCTTTAGATTAGATGGTGGGATGGAACATTAAGGAAAGAAAGTGAAAGAAGGAAAGCAACCAATTTTCTGTTTATAGATCAGGTCAGAGGTCATTTAACTCCAGGCCTGCTTGGACATAGTCAAAGGTAGCTCTCAAAGAGGGAAAAAGGGGCAGCTTATAGATCAGACCAGAGGTCATTTAACTCCAGGTATGCTTTAGCATGCTCAAGGGATAACAGAGATAAGCTTAACAAAGAGATCTTAGAAAGGCTAGCTGGTCGCACAAGGATCCTAGTGGACAGGTCTAACTCTAATCCCCAGTGTTCCCAAATCTTCCAGCATGAACCCAACAAGAACATATAAGAATTAATCCATTCAATTCATACATCAGAGAGCAGGCAATAACATCCACTACACTAGTTAAATTGACTGAAACCAATCCTTAGATACACATATAGCAGAAAAAATTGAAGGCAAGGAGAGCAGAAACATAGGGCACCTAACAAGGGTGAATCCTATGCCAATATTCTGATGCGAGCCAGTAGAAAATGAAACAGCATGAAAATGTAATAAACAGAGTAAGAAAAACATCACCAATAGTAATAGACCAGGATCCTGTGAAATGTGCTTGATTAAAGATGCAAAACCAGTCATATACATCAGAGCTCAATGGATGAAATACAATCCAAATTTCCCCTCCCAGCCTACTACATAATAACTACTTTTCTACTCTCTCCCAAACTGTTCTAATAGTCAAACATGAATCCCTCTAACTTCAACAGCAGTAACTCAACAACAATCCAACACTATGTTCTTGAGGATTCTTATCGGGGTAGAGAAAAACAGAAAGTAGATGAACATTAAATGGATCTCATTAAGACAGAGTGGCGAAAACGTTAAATGGATCTCATTAAGACAGAGTGGCGGAAACGTTCACGCCCACGGTGCTTAATGGCTCTGCAACGCTGTGGGTAATCAGTAGGCTGCTTTGGAGATCCCTGTCAGGTCGAGTTTGACCTCTGGTGTTTCTTTGGAGTCCTTTCTGGCTGTATGGAGCTCTGCGCTAGCCTTCTGGAATAAATGACATGGATAAAGATCTGCAGGTCTCTCCATACCTCAATAACTGCTGTCCAGATACTCTTAAAGAAGCTTCTGTCCGTAACATACGTTTAAGGGCTCGAGGAGGCATGGAGATTTCTTGTAGGAATGGTGTTCGCCTGGAGCAAACGTTCTGCTGATATTAAACACAGATAAGACTCTTTGCGTGCTTAAGTCTTCAAACTGTGCTTTGAGTCCCTTCCTTGCGGGATTAAACATAAATTATATCAATAATAAGCATAAATCCCCTTGAATCTTTTCGTTGGTTTGATGGCAATGCTGAAATGGCCTCTCTGTGTTTTCTGCTCAATAAAATAAGCTGTTATAAACCCGGGCGGTGGTGGCAGAGGAATGCTGCGGAGGCCGGAGGAGTGGTGGCGGAGCAGTGGAGAAACGGTAGAAACAATGAAAGTGGCGGAGAAATGATCACATAGTGCAAACCCAAAGGTTAAACGTTTGGGGGAAAAATAAAGAAAGTGACAGAAAACAATGGAGCGAAACCTTTGGATGTGGGACCCAGTGGTACGAATCCATGGGTTAACCTGTGCGCAGCTTCATGGAGCGACCACCGTTGGATCAACTGCCCCACATCGGACGGTGCACGTGCATTTTGCTACGCATCCGGTGCCGAGCTTTAACGCGCGATGAGTAGGCAGTTTTGAAATAGTACTCCTGCCATGCGTCGGATGCTGAGTGGAATCACCGATCGATCGGGGAAAACCGCCCTCTGCCCAAAGGCGGTGTGATAGAAACCGGGTGGTTTATGTGAAAACGGTGACAAATGCAGTGATGTGGTGTACAATAGGGTTAGGTGGGAGATGCATTGAGGACCGCTGGATCATGGATCGGGGGCGCAGATCAACGGCGGAGATGCAGCGGCGGGATGGGTGGAAGAACCTTTATAAACAACGAAATATGACATTTTCCAATTTATAAAGGGAAAGGCCTACTTTATATGAATGGCGGAAGGTATGGTACAGTGGGCTCCAAGGGTACGGATCGCGATCACAAATCAGAGCGGGGAAAGTGCGATGCGAGAACCTGCGATGGATGGAAATGCGATCGGCGGAAATGCGATGGGGGAAATGCGACGAGAGGGAAATTGCGATGGCGCGATCCATCGCATCGCAAATATTTGCGATGGGTGATCGGAACAAAAAACACAACATGCGATTTGCGACGGATATGTGGTGGGTTATATATAACACAAAACCTTATAATAAAGTTTTGTGCAATGCATGGCGGGGGAGTGGTTTAGGCCTATAATAAGGTAGGAAAGTGGGTTTTGAGCCTCTTTAATGCATTTTAAGGCCTAGGGAGGGAAACAATAAGGGGGACAAAGGGGGGTAGAAAGGGAGACAAGGGGGAAGAAATCAGAGGTTTAGAAGGGATGATATAAGAGGGAAAAGGAGGCCTTTGGGCATTTCCTCACGAACAGAGAGGCTTTATAATGGGAATCAGCAGAGGGGATTTTATCAAAGGACAAAGGCACAAGGAGGCTTCAAGGATGATGTGTTTTCAAAGGAGATGCATTCCTTGAAGGCTCAAAATTTTTTTAGCCCCCTACTTTGCTTGTAAAAAATTTATAGGGGGGCTAACAGGAAGTAAAGAAGCTGGTTCTAATACACTCAAAATCTGAGCCAACAAAGAAGGAAAAAGATCAGCTCTAACAAGCCCAAAACCAGAGCTGAAATGAAGAAGAAAAGTGACTCTAACAAGCTCAAAACTTGAGTCACAAAGAAGAGAAGGGTGCTTCAAATTTTCAGATTTCAAGCCTTCGAAATTTTGTTTTCTATTTTCTGAAATTTCAGTCCATGTGCATCTGTCTTTATGCCTTGGATCTACAACAAACTAGACTGTCTAATCCTAGTTTGACTATTTTTAAATTTCTGTTGTATAATGTAGAGAAGAAATCTGCTAGACAGTTTAATCCTAGCAAATATTAGACTAGGTAGAGAAACTATGAGGCCAACAGTGTAATCTGGTCTCATGGAGTAATAAGGGTAGAATTAGATTAGCTTGTTTTCTGCTTTTAAAAAAAATATGATGAAGAAGGTCTGCAAATTCAAATGCACCTTGAATAAAAATGTTAGTATTGTAGGATGGGTAGGTAGATTGTTTGGGGAATGTTTTCTGCTGATTAATATCCATCATGTATGTAACAGCTGAATCAAAGAAGAAATATTGTTTGAAGATCATGCATCTGACATACTCCAAAGATTGATTCTATGAATTATTGACTCCTTCAAGAAGAAGCCATCCCCACGTGGAGCCATTGTTAGCCACCTATGAATTTTTTGTCAAGCAAACAGGTGGCTAAATTGTTTTTGAGCCTTCAAGAGATACATTTCCTATGAAAATCTCTCATCCTTGAAGCCTCTATGTGTCCTTTTCCTTTGAAAAATATTCACTGCTGTTTCCACCAAAAAAGCCTCACTGTCTATGAAAGAATTATGCTCAGAAAGACCTCCATTTGCCCCTTGTATCTCTGCAAATTTCCTCATTATTAACCTTTTTTCCATTTTCAGAGTTTCCCCTTTAACCCCCCAAAATCCCTCCTAAGTCTTCCAAACCATCTATTTCCTCCTTTTAAACCAAGTGAAATCCATTCATTTGGTTTTAAAACCCCTTTATTACCTTACCAAAACCTCTGTTCAGCCTTAAAAACTCTATTTTTTGGCTAAAAAAGCCATTTTTTATCATATACAGGCTTAGCCCCTTTTTAGCTAGCCCCTAAACACTTCTCCTCCATCCACCCGAGCGCTAAGGCTTTAAGCGCTTATCGGAATCGGAAGATGTCAGGAGTGCGCTTTCTTTGTTAAGATTGATTTCTCCCGATGCGATGGTGTTTGTTCTTTTGGTCTCGGGAGCATTCTTAACCGTTGATCTGAAAAGATCTAACGGTTCCACACAGGTTTCATCACGCCTGCCTATTCCCTTTGTGACACCTCCGATGATCCTCTCCACTGTTGATTCATATTTAGATCCGACGACCATCGCTGCACCGCCTTCATCGCCAATCGGAGACCTTAAAATGTGCCACCCTTCAATGCCCCGATTGGTAGATCCTCGATTAAATCTGAGCCATCTGCCCATTCTAATCCTACGGTCCAAATTTCTTCTTGCTCCGCCCCGCTTCCCCGATTGGTCACCCTTCGACCCAATCGTAGCCGTCGATCCCCCGTAGATCTAACGGTCCAGAGCCAATCGCAACCATCGCCCATCGGAGTTCTGCCCTCCATTGCTCTCCCTCCGATTGGATCTTCGCCATCCAATCCTTTGGATCCAATGGCCTATATTCCTCCCGCCCACCAACCATATCCTCTGCCTGTGTTTCTCTCTCCAGATCTTAGCCGTCCATCACATCGATCGGACGGTCCACAACTAAACCGCCGTCCGTTGGCCCCCACTTTACTGACCCTGCACATCCCTCATATCACACTCCTCCATCACCTTCAGATCTCTTGATCCTAGATCCAATGGCCCATAGCAATATCACACAGTTTTTGTGTTCGGTGTTTAACAGTCAGAATTTACGCGATATGGGCGGTTTTCTGGGGCCACGTGTCAACTGAAGACCCATATCGCGTTCAAAAAGCGAAAACCGCCTCACCAGCCTTTTTCCGCACGATACCGGTGGTTTTCCTCCTGAAACCACTTTTCCTCTTTGTGTCCCCACAACCTCCATATTTTATCACAGCCGTCCATCTCAGCCAGATCAACGGCCTACATCGCATCTCGCGTTCCCTTCATATTTTCCATCGCGCGACCATGGCATTCCGTCGGATCATCACAGCCGTCGATCTCCTCCTGAGATCCAACGGTCCTAATCAAATTGCCCTCTGCCCATGACCGGGTCCCACCATCTAAAGTCTATTTCATTGCATTCTCATGCATTTCCCGTGTATTGCGTTCAAAGGTCCAAACTCCATGATTTGCATTTAAAAAAAAAATCATTTCTCCCGCTTGCATTTAAACTTTTAATGTTTTATGTTAAAGGTTTATATTTTTCCACCCAATATCATGACTTTAATGTTTACATTAAAGATTCATTGCATAATGCCATACCTTCCAAAGTCATTCTATTAATTAAATCTCCACCGTCGATCATCGCCTCTGGATCTGATCGAACGGTCCATGGTCGTCCCTACATCAAAACCTCCATCAACAGCATTTTCCACTGTTTCACAACATTTTGCAGGTGTATTTCACTGCATCCACCATTTTCATCCATGTTGCGCTACCATCCTCGCAGTAGTCCACTACATCCATCCTCCCCATGCATGGATTTCTTAACATATTTGTGTGTTTTGCAGCGTACAGGAGGTGGAAACCGCCATCGCTCACAGTCACTGTTATAGTGACATAGAGCGCAGAAGAGACTATTTTCAGAGCCTGATATTACAGAGAAACACCTGGGAAGGTGTTTAGAGAAAACATTTCCATTAAAGAACAAAGTTTAACTTTGTAAAACCTCTCCAGCATCAGTAAAGCTCAAATTTCACGGACAAAGACAGTCACGAAGCGACGAAGAGTATCAGTGGATAATCAGAGAGTTTAATGCCTGTAATTGAAGATTTTAAACTCTGATTCAATGTTTAAAGGCAGTGTACCAGATTGAAGACCTCATGATTAACACAGAATGCCTAATGAGGCCTAAAGCACAGAAAAAAATATTAACAGTGTTTCACATCAGCAGAAGTTTCCTCCCGAGAAAGGACACAATACCCATACTGTTTTCATTCTATACCGTGTTCCTGAGAAGATTTCCACCCTGACAGAACAGTCCTATGCTACCAGAGCATTTGTTATGCAACATGGCAGACCTCAAAGTCATTTATCTGCCTTTTTGTTTATTCACCAGAATACTGCAGAGTGTAGAAAATTTGAATAAATGATATATTATTCACCGAGATTCTCCTGATCACACACTATTTTATCTTCATGCACAATACAGAATCTCTTCTACCATTGATCATTACATGCGGAAATAAAATCAATTGCATGCGCACATTAAAACCATAAAAATTCACACATATGAACACAGCATTTCATGGGAAAAGCTTAAAGCTCGAAAACCCCAACTAACCGTATATTATATGTCATGAATGAGATCATGTAACAACGTACGTACAAAGCCTCACAAGCCTCATCACAACCTCCAATTGCTGCACACCAACAAGCCAGATTCAGCAAACACATGTTCCACCGCCAATTTTCTGATAGCCAAATTTCATTAAGTGCAATCACTGCCGTAGATGGCTCATTAACAACATAAACAACCACCTGGTTTGTACCGCGCAATCCTCATGGGACCCTCCACCGATCGGTAGTTGCAAATATGTAAATAAAGATAGTCACAGATGATAGTTAACTCCGGCTTCCAATTTGGTTTCACCTATCTCCGCACTAGTCTCCACTGTAAACCGCTCCATGCACCATAATGACACGTGGCTGATTAATGAGCACTAGTGAATTAATTAATAATTAATTCACACCACTCTCACTAATTGTATTAATCAGTTAGACTAAATACAACTAGTTCAACTATGTTTAGATTAGTTAAACTGAACACAACTCCATTAACTCCTCAATCAACTCCACCAAACTCTGTCACATGAGTTCTAACTGAAGTCTCCATGCAATAGCTCCACTTAACCCCTAGAAATAGCATAATTCCTTCTGTCAGCTCCTGTGCCACATCTGTGCACTTAACTGAAGTGATCCAAGAGAATAAGATAATGTTTGTAGTCCAAATATTATTAAGAGCTAATAATATTTGACATATCTATTTTTAGACTGGAAATCTAAAAATAGATTCCGCCCAATATGTCTAAAAATAGAAGTCCATCTATTTTTTTTCGACTTGACCAACCATCCACAAATAGCATCCTGCAACTCATAGAACATGATCCATATGTCTAAAAATAGACATAGTCTAAAAATAGACTTGCGCCAAAAATAGTCTGCGGGCCCACTTAGTGAAGGCGACTTCTTTCCACTAAACTCATCATCTTGTTGCAATCTCAACACAGATTACTACAGCCAAAGTACGTCAAGAACATACCTGGAGTAAATTTCAGCCTGTCGAAGACCACTCTTTCATCCAAAGAGTGCCGAAGATTAATGCATTGATATTAAGACAAAATGGGCCTCTAGCCCTCTTCTTCTACTCTGTTTTAATATTACATTTAGTGTTTCATCTACCTCCTCTGCCTCTCTTTCAGCTATAAAACTCATGAAGAAACTCATTGAAAAGGTTGTTGATCGGATATCTGTGAATGGTAAGCTGTTTCTGTTGAGATATAGTTCTCTGTGTAAAGTTGTAAGATAGGTTGAGGAAGATGTTTTCGGACTGAATATCAAGCTGTTGGCAATGTTTTAAATGATTGGTGTTGCTCTTTAGTATGACAAGCACATTTCTTTGGATCCTGATTTAAAGCAGCGGTGATGTTTTTCTATCTTTGTCTTTGTTTTCCTTTGTAATTCATTACATTTCATTTCTCTGGTATGCATCAAAAATCTGGCATAGGATATACCCTCGCATGGTACCCTATGTTTCTGCTCTCCCTACCTTCGATGTTTTCTGCTATATGTGTTATCTGAGTACTGATTCAAGTTAATTTAACCAGTGTAGCAGCTAATGTTTACTGCTAACTGATGTATTAATTAATGAATCTGTTCTTAGATGTTATTGTTGGGTTTTAATTGAGAGAATTGGGATACTGGGAGTTTAGAATGCTGATTCTGTCTCACTAGGGTCCTTTTCAATTAGTTGAACCTTTCTAATTTCCCTTAAGTTGGATGCCGAAGCATTGAGAGTTCAAAGCCTCTCTCTGATCTCAGGCCTTCGCCTTTGTGTTTAAATCTTTAATGTTCCTGTGTCTGAAGAGTTAACCTTTAGGAGTTCGATCACAGGTGTCTAATGGCATGTCCTGTCCCTGGATCTGATTCTTAATTGGTCACCTTGGAGGTTTTCTTGTCATTCACCTTCTTTCCTCACCATTTCATACCACACTATCATCTTTAAGATCCAATGCTTTAGATGACTAGCCCAATTGAAATCCTTGAATATTGAATAGCAAGTAAACCCTTTCCTGACTCCATTTCCCAATGGTCTCGAGTGTTCTCTAAATTTATCTCCCCTTTACCTAAAATCCTCTTTATTTATCTGTCTTATACCGAACCCTTCCTTCCCATCTCCAACAACCAACCAAAAAAGCAATCACACAAACAGACCCGTGCCTATAACTAGCCTAATATCTTTAAAACTAAACTTCAAAGACATATACCTTTGCCTATATAGAGAGATCCCTCTCTGGACCCAAAAGGGCTAGATCCTGAGGTCTGAAAGTGGTTTTGATGTTGTCTCATCTTTTGGTATTGCCAAACTTGCCAAAACATGGGAACTCCAACACAACTATCAACATGAATGATCGGTTTGGGCCCCACAGAGTTTCGACTCACCTTGCGTTAACATCCTTGCAACTTTTTGATACTCCCATCATCCGATCACGAGGATAGAACATCCAACGAATATCGCATTCATTTGTTCTCCAGGGGTTAACACACAATATTCACGTGAAATTCATGGTTTTTGAAACCACCTCTACCTTACGTGTCAATCAAAGACCAATATCACGTTCAATTTTACAAAACATCTTACCATTTAAAAACTTATGCGAAAACCATAAGTGGTTTCGCAAGTCCACCTTCACTGTTCATCGCACCATTCAGTCACAATTTCTCTGCGCCCTCACTCAAACTTGTGCCATTCTCTTGACTGGTTTAATAATGTGATATTTCTCTGATTCGCTATTTATTCACAGCTCTACTCGCCCAAATTCACCGCTACTCCTTCACGCCGACCTTTGCGGTCCCAATTCAAATCTATGCCTCTGATTTCAATATGATACTTCTGCAATTAACCATATTGCCACCATTTCAATTCAAACTAGCACATGATCTCCACTATAATTTAATTCGCTCACTCATCTTCTCTACCTTTGTACTATGGATCGATCTCAACCAATCTCGCTTCAATCAAACAGGGTTTCGATGTCAGATTTAACATGTTCAAAATCAGAGATTGGCATCACTTGCGTTCTTTAACAAAAGACCAAAATGCATCGGTTCTCCATTGAACTCTTCACACAAGTTTAAAACGCATTCAATATTCAATATTCAACAATTTCTGTATTGCGGCTTTCATATAACAATCGATATCGATTAACACAATTGATACTCCTCTCGATTCTACTTAGCAATACTCGACACAGGTTTCATCAATAGCAATGAATTCCAAAAAAGACCAGAATCTTCTACTTACATAGTTTTATCGAAAACGTATAAGTCAAATAAAGCTTCAAGGAACGAATTGGCTCTTCACACAGAGGGTAACAATTCAAATCCCTCCATAACATAATAACTCAGGAACTTAAAAAGAATCGAACCCTCCTTCAGACATACAGTGATTTCATAATTTAGATTCATTTCAAAATGCATCCAAATTGTCATATATAAATTGAGACAGGCAGTTAATTACTTTACTGGAATCGATCCTTTCAGTGATCGATTCACCCCATTTTCAAGTCAAATTAAACCACACACAACCTCATACACGAATCAATTTGACCCTGAATTACTCTGTATAAATAAACTAATTAATTACAAAAACTTACTTCCTTTGTGGCCTAATCTTCAATTCGATGGCCCTTCTATCCTCTCTACTCTGCACAGCTCCCCTTTAATGCCTTGAGGCTTACATTTATAAAAATTATAATGAATCGACTCAGCTCCCCTAACAGCTCAAAAAAACTCTTAAAATTCCAAATTTCCTAAATCTAGACAAAATCCCCATATTTTCCGAAGCTGACTCTTCGCATTCCTAAATAATCGAATTTCCCTGTTCTCTAATCATTCAAGAGCAGTTACAATTCTCTCCACATTTTATTAAAATTAATTAAAACCCACTAAATTCATTACATAAAATATAACCCCTTTGAAGAATTAAAACTCCTAAGCCTATAAAACTACATGGAATTTGTTTTAGCCTAATGCCCCTGCATCAATGCATCTCCTCATATGCTGATATATCTCCTCCTCAAAGCCCTCCCAATAATACCCCTCCATGATGGTGTGGTATGATCTCATAGAACAAGTGGGGCTGAAAGGAAATCCTCCTGAGCTGCTTGTAGCAACTTCTCCTTGAGCTTGGAAGCTCTAGGAAATAAGATCCTACCATGATAGAAGATGACCCCATCTCTGAATGAATTCTCCTCCAAATGCAGCTGGCCATCCAATATCCTACAAGTATGATGATCCTTGGAATACTCCACCAACAGCTGGGAGTTCCAATATGGATCTATCCTCCATAGTGACAACACTGATGATCTCTGATGAAGAACATTTGTCATATGGCTGCCCTCTTATTTGACATCTCCCATGCCAAAGATGCAAGTTGGAAGGCTGCTATCCTTCCCCTGCTGCTTCTACCACAGTGAAGAATTTGAAATGGAAGTGGGTATTGATGATGTTGAGAGAATGATCCCTCTCTCCTTGAGCCTACCCCAGACTCCCAGCGATGTATCAAGCTCTCCCAAGGTTCCCACTCCCCTGAAATCACTGAGTGGTGCCTCAACTGGTGAAGCATCCATCCTCCTCTGCTGATCCAGTGGTATCCTCGGCAAAATGTCTCCATGCAATGATACATCTCATTAAGAGATGACTGCATATATGAATGAAAAAATCCATCCATGCCCTCACTGCGCAATCCAGTCTTCTCCTCAGGTGCATCAACCTCCTGAAGTGTATAGGGATGTGTACATCTCGTATCATGACACTAGTTCTCCTCCCTACCTTCTCCTTGTGTCTCCATGGTTCCACACCTCCTCAATAATGGCACATGTAGAACATGAGTTGTGCCTTGATATCCACACATGAGATCCTGGGGACTTCCTTGCAAGGATGCAAGAATCCCTCTACTTGGAGCAAGAGCTCCTCCTTCCTTTGCATGAGGTGATAGATAAACTCTAGATCTAACAACTATGTTGCCCTTAGCCTCCTCAACATGAATGGGAAACCTCCTAATGATTGTATCCCTTTCTGAAAAAGAGATCTCCATGCTTCCTTGCTCAGAGGTGTGAGATGGAAGTCTTCCTTTCGGCAATGTATGGTGCAATGTTTCAGCCTCCTCCATGGTTTTCTGCAATGATACTACGTTCTCATGCAAGGGCTTTTTTTGAGTTCCCTTTTTTAGCTCTACCATGTGTGTCTCATGAATCCTACTATCAAATATTTTCACTAATGCCTTAGTGAAACTTGCATAGGATGCCATGTTTACATTTCTTAAAGAAAAGGATTAAAAAATCCACCAGGCATAAGCCTTACCTCTCAAATGCAGCGTTGCAACTTTGATGGCTTCATCTTCAAGAATTTGGTGCTACTACAAGAAGGTATCTAACTCCTGCACCCAAGATTTGGCTCAACATGTAGGTGAACCTTCAATTGTAGATAGAAGACATCTATCCTGCTGCTCTCTTCCCTTCACCTTGACCTTGAAAAACGCTGAAAAATTGAGATGATCTCGAAATTTATGAGTTTGAGACTCATACTCTCTCATGAAATCACTAAGAGCTTCCCTCATAGCAACCTATTCTCCTCTTTCCGTCTCTCTTCTGGCAATTCTGGGCATGTGATTGCGCTATGTATTAGGGTGTGTAGCTGTTTGCTCTCACTCCTCATATGTCAATCTAGAGTTTGCTTTAGGTTCAAACTCTTTCGGAGATTATTCACACATATCCCTCCTGATCTTCTTGAAATATTCATGAATAATATGTACAGATTTAGGAATAATATTTGTAAGCTTGTCCCCTTTTTCTTCTCCAAAAGATGGAGTCTTTTTCCTGCTCATCTCTCTGTCTCCTTCTCGAGGATAGGAAGTGCAGGGTCCTTCCTCTTCTTTCTTCTTATCCTCCTTGGGGAGGTTCTTCATGTATATGAAATATGATGAGATAAATCCCATCCTCTTCAATCTCTGATCTCTTTGGAAAAGACTCACAGGCTGAGCCAAGAAAGATGCTCTGATACCACTGTAGTATTCCTAATCTGGAACAGCTAGCAAGGCATGACTGGAAAATGAATTTTCCAGTAATGGTTGCTATAGGATTTGAAACCAAGACCTGGATCCCTTAGATAAATGTATCTAAGACCGAAATCCAAGAGGTGGCTCAAAATAAATCCCTCTAGGTGGGTTAAACAGATCTCCCACACCTAGTTGTCTTCAGAAAATGCCGATGAAGGGACTGCAACAATACATGAACAAAGGATTGAGTAACAAAGTTATTTTAATGAGACATAACACATGAAGATGTAAATAGCCAATAAATTTATAATATAGCAGCAAAGAGTACAATTCCTTGAGGAAAGAGTCACTCAAGACAGGCAACACAAGCCCCAATAGATCATGTACATGGAATGTGAAATACACTGCTACACTGAGAATGCTCTAGGCTATAACTGCGCAGTCTATAGGAGACACTACAACATACAGGATGATAATACAATGATATGATAGTGATAGCTCAAGAAATTAGGGGGAGCAAGCTCTCAACCCCTGAAAATAACAATACAACAATCCTTAAGAGGATTGGCTGAAATATATATACAAATGGCAAATCTGCAGAAATGCCAGAGTTGCAGGGTAGCAGCTCCAAAAAAAAACTGAAACTATATGGAGATGGCTGAATAAAATGTACAATCTGAAGCAACCTCCTCCAATGGATCTCTCAAGCACAAGGCTGATCCTAGTACTAGAAATCTCTCCCTCCAAGATGATGGTGCAAACCCTCACTGCAGGTACTCACTGAAATAACGCAGTCTAGTGAAGGGACTGCCTTGTTGATGATGGGAGATGCTTGGCCTGATCCCAAAGTTCTGAAATAAGCTTAGAAACCCTCCTTACTAACCTTCCCGAGGAATAGAAACTCCCTCCTCTGAAAGATGAGACAAGGAATGGTGTTGTGGAACCCCTCCACTGCAACACCTTGCAACACAACGTTACACTTGAGCAAAGATAACACTGTAGGTGAAGGAATGGCTTTGGACTTGAGCCTAGATGTGGAGAAATGAAATGCAATCCTTCAAGAGGCCTCTCAAGAAGGATAGGAAATCCTAAACAAGAATCCCTCGTGCTAAACAGCACTGCAACTCAGTTGAACAGCCAGAGATTGCAAATAGTCTAAACAGACAAATAATCAAATACTCATAACCTGTCCCACTATGGATGCCTCTTCCTCCTTTTATGCAAGTGAATGTCTCTTTTCCCTGGACCCCACACATTAGGGTTTCTTCCACAAAGAATCATTCTCCCTCTCAAACTGCGCTGTCTTCCCAAGCAAGCCACACCCTCTTAGGCAGCGCTGTTGACTTGGTCAAACTTGACCTTGTCCTCATGCAATTGCCCCTTTTCACATTGGAAAGTGAAAAATTAAGCTACTCCATGGATCTCTTTCACACTATGAGGGATTTTATTCATACTCATGGGCCTTTTATAAATTTTATTCACCTCCCAGATGATATAAGAAAAATTAATATTCCAATTTGCTGCTTGCAAATTTTGGAATATTATAGTCCTCCCCTCTCAAAGATTGCTTGTCCTCAAGCAAGTGAAAGGATAGACTGAATTTATTTCTTCTCCTCTCCCTGTAGCATCCATGTATGATGATATCCTGCAAGTGAAGTGATGCTATCTTATCAATCAAGCCTCCACATTTCTCCTCCTCAGCATGCAAGTCAGCTATCAAGCCATCATCTTGTAAAGGTGAAATACTAAAGAGGATAGAAAAGTGATGTCTAGAGGTCCCTTTGAGGAATGGGATTTGAAATATAATGGGAAATATCTTTCCCATATGGATCCTCCATCCCCCAAGCTATTAACCATGCAAAATGAGTCACCTCCCAACTAGGGAACTCTTGAAAACTGTCCTCCACCTTTGGCTCCGGCAAATTAGGTGAGATGAAAATCTGCACATGGTAGAAAATGTAGCCTACCCCACACTATCCATATCTCCACTTATGGTAAGTTTAGAGTGTTGGCTGTTCTTGGGCTGTAATAAGGTTGCCCTCAAGTGGCAAGATGAGGACTAGACCTCCAAAGACCTCTTCTCCAACGCTGCAAATCAAGCTGGCCCAAAAATCTCCATATATGATGAGTTGGAAATCATCATCATATGGCATCACAACCATCATATGGCTCACCTCATAAGGAAACACATGTGTTTTTCTAGTGGCCATACCATCTCCCATGCTCCCCTTAGAACATGTAGTGCAAAAAGTGTGGGAGGATTCTCCCCCAAAGGACACATTCACCCAATGTGTCTCTCTCCCAAGCATGCTCCTCATAAAGACCGAGACAATATAATCATAGGGAGAAAAAATGAGAATCATGCTCACTGCCATATGCAACAAATGAGAAGGACAATGGTCCCTCAAGTGCAACCAACGCAGATTGACTCTCCACTGCAATAGAGACTGATAAAATGTGTGACTCCTCAACCATTTGCTTGCTGCTCCAATCTCCTCATAAGTATGGAGGAAGTGAATGATACATAGTGTACAATTATCATGTACTCCATAATATCTCTCTTCCCCAAGTCCTCCTAGGGAATGGCCATCAATCATGCTTATGGCCTCAACTAAACTATGAGGTCTAGAAAAAATAATGCTCCTCCTTGGAGCATCATCCCGCACATGTATGGTTAAGGGATGCATATGTACATTATACAAATAATTATGTAAAATAAAATGAATACCCTTACCATATGTTCTGCTCATACAAATGGAGTGGCTCATAGGTGAGTCTCCTCTCATCCTTAAAGAGGAAAGAGGTGGCTGTGCTAACTCTTCCAAAGAGTTATGTCTCTCCTCCATCTCCATCTGGTCCATGCATTTCCTCATCTGCTGATATATCTCCTCCTCAAATCCCTCCCAAGAATACCCCTCCATGATGGTGTGGTATGCTCTCATGGATCAGCCGGTGGTAGTACAACATCAATAACAGTACTAGTGGAGGCCTGCTCAGTAAATGGTGCAACCTCGACGGTCGATGGTCTATCTTGCTCATGATCATGACTAGTACTTATGGATGCCGCAGGCTGCTGACTTGACGTGGCCGATGGTCCAGCCTCATCTCCATGATGACTGCTACTAGATGCTCGTGGAGCCTCATGCTCATCTGGCATGGCACGAGGTGAACGATCATGATATGATGAGTCGCTGCTCGCGGATTGTCCATCACGTGCTATAGCTTGACCACGCCTATAACGTGCAACAATCCTCCTTAGTCGCGTAACAACTGTGGTAGCTCCTACGACATGCCACATCAGGCTGTACATGTCACGCAACATGCCTCTCCACATCTGTAATAGCCTATCATCAACTTTTATGTCTCTGTAATGAGCGAGCTTGATGCCTGCCTCAACAATCAATGCACTGAGTTGGCTGCCCAACTCCATCCTGTATCTAGTATCAAGTCAACCGCGCCTGTTAAAAGGTGGTACTGGCGCACCAGCAGGAGCATGTCTCTCTGCACCGTCCTTCTGATGATCCTCGGCATCTGGCATGCCTTGATCGTCATCAGGATCCACACCTGGATCATGTGATGGTGCTGACATCTCCAAGCCATCAAAAGAGCCAATGTATGCAAAATATATATAAGTACACAACAATAATTACAAAATTTCATTACACAATTTAATAAAAACAAGTTAAAGAACATGTTAGAATAAATTTAAATAAAAAATTAATATTACCTCTATCATCTGTAAAGAGGATGTTGGCACACCATCGCCAATCTAATCCAACATAAGGACAGGGGACCATAATGAAGGGATGCATCTCGTCAACACTGGCTAGTAAGTCCAGTGCATTATGCAATATCCTAGCTGGAAACATAGTCTCGCCCCTCTTGGGAATCATCTGCCCCCACATGTGCATCCGTGCCTCCAACATTAGTCTATGAGGCTGCTTAAAAAAAGTATGCCTCATCTCTGGAAATCTCTCAAAAAATACAAAAAAAAACTCTGAAGCAAAAGGGAAGTTGACCCTCCCTTGTGCATGAGCATGACATCTATCTAAGGTTGTATAGAACTGCCGCAAAAAAATGGCAGACCACCTGACAAGTCGCGGCTCCTGCACTAAAGAATCAACATAATATAGAAGCGAGAAACTAATGCGTTGCCATCACTGGTGTTGTGTGAAATGGTCAAAATGAGAAGTGAGAGGCATTGCACCTCCTCACTACCAAATGCACCAATATGTAACTGACCTCCAGAAACCTGAAAATCTGCAAGAGATAGTACTGATGCTCCAATGTATCTCTGGGAGTAAACTAACTGACTCCCTGCTACACAACCAGCTGGAACCTCTGGGAACAAGGGAAAATCCACCCCTCTCCTCGATAGCCCTGTAATTAAATATATATCCTCCTCAGTGGGTGTGTACCACTGGTTAGGACTAACCTGGAAAGCTTGTCGGTGGGAATTCCACCTGCATATAAGATGTCTCAAAAACACACTATGGGCCTTTAGGTAAGTAGCCTCCTTATAGAACTTGAGGAGGCCTACCTGCCTTAGGATCCCCTGTGTAGCTGCTATAATAGGGCGAGGGTATGCATCTCTCTCCCTCTCTCATGCCTCCCACAGGCAAACCATGTCATACTGCTCCGCCTGTTGTTGTTGTTGTTCCCCCTCTTCTCTCTGAATCATTGACATATTAATTAATTTTTTTATAATTAAATGAGACATGTATTGACATGTATTAATTTTTTTTTAATTAAATGAGACCAGTCGGTGTGCCACAAAAACAGTCATGCACTGGTTCCTGTGCGTTGTTTTTTTGTCGCGCATTGGGGGCGGTGCCCCAGATGACATTCAACGCACTGTATGTGGTGCACCTGAAAATTTTTAAAGCACTGTATATTATGTATGGTGTTAGAAGAGCGACACGATGACTAAAATATATGCCCAAACGCGTATAGTTATGTCAGCACACCGACTTCCTGACAAATTACATAGTCAACGGTGCGATCATTTACCAAGCCGCATCGTTGACCCTGTCGGCATGCCGAATGCGGTGTGCTGATAAACACCGGGGCAAATATTTCCATCAACACACCGCGTTGCTATTCCCATGGTCAACGGTGTGACCGGCTAAATGACCGCACCACACTTATTTTTTTTAAATTTTAAAATAACGCGGGGTGCCTTTCGGTACTGCCCCGGACATGGTGTGGATACCGTTAGCACCGGTTACGGTGCGACCTGTAAATTTTACAGGCAGCACTGCTTACCGGTGCGATCCGAACGGCTCGTGCACACCGCGCGGCAATTTTTTAAAATGGTTCTCCTTTTAAATGGTTAATTTTAAGGTTATTTGAAATTCTAATCCGCTAAAAAGCTTAATTATGGAGAAATAAGAAAAATACCTGTACATTTTGCCGTCGAGGAGGCATATTGGCTGTAGAATTTGCAAAAGAAAATTTGCCCACCATTTTGCAAAATGCAAGCTGGATATTGGTGGGAAATGCACAAAAACAGTGCGTGCAATAGGTGCAATGGGAGCGCCGATGTCAGGGCGGCTCAGACAAGGATAAATTGCACCGATGCTTGAGAGCTCTGGAGCACTGAGAAAAGTGAAAAATGTGGTTTTTTGGCGGTAATTTTTTTTTATTTAATCCTGTTCAGGTGTGCGGGGTTTTATAGGCGCACCGATGTTGTTTCTTATGAACACAATGTTTTATAATGCACCGGTGCAGTTTCTTAACACTGCGCCAGGCAGGTTTTGTTTTGCTGCGGTGTTTTATGATAGACCAACGCGGAAGAGTTGTGAAGCACCATTGCTCTATAGTAATACGACGCACTGGGCAAGTATGTACAGAGCACATGGTGTCTGGTGTGCCAATGTTTTGTGTGCACCGGTGCTTTCTCTTGTAGAGCGCACCAGTGATTGAGAGCTCTGGAGCACTAACAAAAGTGAAAAATGCGATTTTTTTGCCGTAATTTTTTTATTTATTTAACCATGTTCTGGTGTGGAGGGTTTATAGGTGCACCGGTGCTATTTCTTACGAATGCACCGGTCGGTTTCTGTTTTGGCGCGATGTTTTATGATGCACCGGTGTGGTTTCTTAATACCATACCGGGCAGTTTCTGTTTTGGTGCGGTGTTTTATGATGCACCGGTGCGGAGGAGTTGTGAAGCACTGGTGCTCTACAGTAATACGACACAACGGGCGGGTGTGTACGGAGCGCACGGTGTCTAGTGTGCCAATGTTTTGTGTGCATCGGTGCTTTCTCTTGTAGAGTGCACCGCTGCTATTTGGGATTATAAGCGCACGGAGAGGAAAACATCCGCAAAACCCTCTGCCTGCCAACCTCCTCTAGTAACCTCCACTAGAAACGAATGTATGGGGTATTTTTGTAAGGGGTTCCTCAAAAACATCCGCTAGAGGATATTTTTCCTGTAGTGTTTATGAGGCTATGTCGACGCCGCCATTTATGGATGTGATCCGAAATATGCGTAGCAGTTGACTTCTTCAACAAAGTGAGAATATGGGTGTCAGTTTCATACCGGAAAGGTAGCTGGAAGCGAGTGAGGAAGGCCATAGCCAAGGTATTGAAATAAAAGAAAATTCCTCAAGGGAGCTCAATAAACCATTTGGTCACGACACTGGTCAAAGTACGTTGGAAAAGACGAAGATGAAGAGAATCGTTAACCCAAGAATTAAAGGAACATCACAAGTGGTATGCCATAACATGGGTTTGGGGGTCTTCCCCAGATTTTCCTTCGAAATTGGGATAACCTCCTGGGATAATGCAGCTGGTGCTGAATGGGGTTATTTGTAAAATTTGACACATACAACAATTCCAACATATCCAGGAATGACATGGGCGGATGATGAGGCAAAAATGATCGGGGGTTCCAACCCGATTGATACATATTTTCCCCCTAATAGGGAAGATTCTGTCCCGGTTATGAATATTTCCCCCATGGATGGTAATGACCTTGCTACAAATATTGCTGATAGGGATGTTGTTGGGGTTGTTGATATGACCATTGCAAGAACTGAGTCTTTGGACCTTGTTGGACGTAGGGTCTAGGATAAGGTCCATGCTGAACATGAGGTCCTGTTTGTGGCCCTTGCTAAACGTAAGGTCTAGCCTTTGGCCCTTGCCAAACATAGGGTCCAGTTTGAGGTCCATGCTAAACATAGGGTCTGACTTATGGTCCTTACTGAACATAGGGTCCAACCCAAGGTCCTGATTGAGCCTGCTGGTACTGAGGAATTTGCTAATATGAAGCACTAGGCTGAGGCCCAGACTAGGGTTGCTGGTATTGAACTTGAGGAAAAGACTGGTATTGAGCACTAGACTGATGAGGGAAAGGAACAGATTGACCTAGAAGGAGATTCATACCAACTTGAGTGTAAGAACCAAACTAAGGATTAGTCGCCACACCACTCATCGAAGGGTGGGGTTGTTGGATGTACTGCTCATATACGTTCGATTGAGTAACATATTGATATTGTACGTTCAACCTTTTAACATAAGGGATGTTAGGTTGCTGAACATACGAATATGATACGTTCTATTGCTGAAGGGGCTACTGAATATGGGAATATTGAACATGAGGTTTTGCTACCGCAGGAATATACCCAGAATTTGGCTTCCCCCCACCTAATAGGGGAGGTACATAAAGAGGGTTAGAATGCCCCCCAGGAACAGAAAAAACCATGTATTTCCCACTTAATGGTGTGACTATAGTAAACATATATGGCGAATAGGGGATAGAGGATCCGATCGCCACAGTCATTTGACCAATGGTGACTGTAGGTCGAACAATAGGTTGAGACACAACGAAAACATTTAAAAATAATGGGTTGGAAGATGGAGGAATACTCGTTGACCAAATGTGATTTGGAAATAAAGGTGTACCACCGGAAGCTCCAAAAATGAGGTTTCCCAAAGAGGTATAATCGTGCGGGAGCAGGGACGCAACATGAATAGATGGTATTTCGGTCCCACTACCTGAATTGTGAAGTGTGGATCCAAACAAATCTCCCTCGGAGGGAAACATCGATGAAGAATATTTTGGGATATAAGAGCCAGAGGTATCGTGAAGATTTCTTTGAGGAGCGCTCACAAATGGAACATCGTCAACATTAAATGCCATTTCTTCAGGAAAAAACTGACAGACAGTAGAGCAAGATGCTACTGGAGAAGAGTAAAAAGGGATTCCGTGTTGAAAAAAAGTGCTATAAGGTTGTTGAGGTGAGACTACAATCAGATTAAAGAGCAGGTTTTGAGGAAAGGTTGAGAACTGTGCAGATGGTTCGGGGCTTTCCGGCTCAGATTCTTCCGATTTCATCCAAGGAGAATCATCATGTGGTGCTCGAGATGATATGGGTTGAACACTAATGAAAATTCCAATCCCTTCACCTTGCACTTCAAGGGGGCCAACTGGAAATTGAGGGAACTCAGGAGGAGGTTCTTGAGATCTGTCAGAGGAGGGAATAGGTGAATTCAACGATTCAGCCACAATGACCTTTCAAAAGAAGATAAAAAAAGGATGAGTTGAACAAAATCATAATTTACCAAGAAATAAAAGGCTGGAGAACTACATGGGTGAGATGTCTAATGCGTAACCGTTCGATGAGAGCGCCCCAAATATAATTATCATACATCAATATACTTCCATACATGGGACAGGATATCGACCCTGGGTTGTAAGGCAAATCGTTAGCAACAACTCCTATGTTTAACGACGCCGGAACACGCCTCTAGTGTAGACCACTAAATATTCTCATTAATTCCAATGTTCCTTAAGGTAAATCAGGTTCATTTTAAGTTGATATTGTTTAAAGTTTCAGTTTCAAGGCTCAAAACAAATGTCACCTTAATCCTTATGGTGTAGACTAAATTTAAAAGAGAAAGCTTTCCATTTCAATGAATCCTAAACTATTTAGGGAAAATAGAAAAGAAAGAATGCAATCAATGCAACAACAATAATGCCCCCGAAACTAGTTCAAAGTTACGAAATGCAATGGTTTTCAATCGAATTCACTTTTCCCAAACAAATGAAACCTATTGAAAAATGAAAATGATTTCCTTTTCACTAAGATGCATGGAAATGTTTGTTTGTTTGTTTGTTTATTTATTTATTTATTTTTTTTCACTTTGAAATGTAATCAAAAGCAAAACAAATGAATGAAAGAAGAAATGCAAATCCTTTCACTTTTCTTTGAATCGAACCAAACAAAAATCGCTTCAAAGAATGCACGAATGAACTACTTTCCACTCTTCTTAAAACGACAAAGATAATCTAAATAAAAACAAAGAGAAAGTCACTTCCAAGTCCTTTTGAATTTAGACAAAACACACTCTTCTAGACTTGTGCGCCGAAAAATTTGTGATCCTATGCTTGAAACTAAACCGAATGGAAATAAGAGATGGAGAGATGACCAAAGAATACAACATTTCACTTCGAAACAAGAAAAGGAAAATGTGACAATGGGGTGTTTGAAATGGCGAATAATTCCCAAACCTATAAACAAATCAAAGAGATGAAAAAGACTCACTCAGAGAAGATAGGCAAGTCAAACACACAGCAAGGAGATCACTGAGATCTCACAGATGTTGGGAAAAATACTGAGAGGGGGGGAAGGGGGGGGGGGGGGGGGCCGAATCAGTATTTAGGACTTACTCAAACTTTTACTTTTTCATTCTCTAAAAACCCATACGCTACTTTGCCGAAGCCAACTAGCGTATACACGCGGATATCCTTCATAAAACTCGCGTATATACAGAGATCTTATTATGCCATTAATTCTTTACTTAGATCTATGCAACATTCATTCTTCTGATGATAACAGTAAGCATGTGCAGTAATAACAGAATAAACCATCACACATAAGCATCACACAAGAACACCAGGATTTAACGTGGAAACCCAAGTTGGGAGAAACCACCACACGCTGTCAGTTCCCGCCTCAATATTTATTATATAAAGAAAACATGTTACAAACCATGTAACGGTTGTGTCACTCATACCAAAGACGTTGCAACACGCACCCACCCGGTATGGTAAAGTAATTCTCATTTACTACTCCTCTCCGGAAGGGAGCTACAACCCCCCGCTTCCGTTTACTACCTCTCCCGGAAGGGAGCTACGACCGCTTCTCTTACGAGCTCACCCGGAAGGGAGCTACGACTCCCTCGCTGTAAGCTTCGTGCCTCACCTGGAAGGGAGCTACAACCCCCTGACTGAAGGCTACAACCCTCAGTACCACCATGGACCATGTTTCATCAATTTTCATATCGGATCCAATAGCTTCAATAGATCACATCTTGCAGGTCACTTTTCATCATATTTTCAGACTGGACCCACTCCACACATTTAAGCTCAATCATACATCAAACTGAAAATTATACCCTTATAAATTCATTCAATGAATCATCAACCAATCAATCAACAACTTGATCTTTTCTCAACATAGTCAACAACATAATCAATATTCAGAAAACCCAAATTTGTATGAATACATCATAGACAGATGGCAGTAATACAACAGAATAGATCAGACATTTCATACCACATACTTCAGCAAACCCTAGTTTTCATACGTGATTTCCTTTCACTGATCTGGCGTATATACGCGCTTTCATGTATATAAACCCGCGTATATATCTGCACATATTACAGAGCTAATTTCACAACCCATACGCGCTTTCTCTTAATCAAACCCATGTATATACGCACTTACTCTGTTACAAACTTGCGTATACATCTTTAGACATTTAGGTCAGCACAATTCTTCAGAATAGATGCATAGCTCAGATTTTACCCTTCACTTCAGAAACATGTTCGCCTTATCTCAGATCTAAACATTCCATAAACAGATCTAGAAGATATAAATACATTTCAGACCTAGAGATCACTCTTCATCATTTTCTTCACTTGTGCATTATGAATTCAAATCTATCATTCAACTGTTACCCATTCCATACAGATATACTTCAAAGAGAAGTATTCATTAAAACCAAGACATCTTGCACACACTTGCACAATGATTCTTTTCTCCTTATATAGATTTAGCCTTTGCCAATACCATGAGCCAAAACCACATTACTTCCGACGGTATTCCTGGACGGGATCACATAGACAATCCAGCGCTCAATACAATGGGTCAATACCATGGTTTTACACATTTAGAGCGCAATTGATCATACACGACTTGGAACGTATTTTTCCGCGTGCATACATGCTTTCTCCTTAAAAAACCCGCGTATGCCTTGTAACATACAATTTTCATCATTGTTATGGAACACATTGAAGATTTCTTTCTCTTGTCCTTCTGAGCTACTTGTAGAACATTAGATTTACATCATTAATAAACTCATCAAGCATCAAGGACAACTTCATCAAGTAGGTTTCCATCATGACAACACTCTGCATCATATTTCCAACAATCTCCCCCTTTGGACTTGATGGCAACCACGATGGTGTTTGATCACAACAGATAGATACATTAAGCATAATAATATTCTCCCCCTATTCAAACACCATGTCACTCTCCCCCTTTGACATCAAGGGAAAAGGGCGGATCAAAACCAACACAAGGTTTTTCCCTTCATGTAGAAAGAAGAGTGTTGTAGAACTGATGTATACTAAAGTTACCATAATCCCCCTGAGTTCATGCTGAATGTTCAAACATATTTTCCAATGACGTACATAACTCTATGACCTTCCTATCACCAAGGACTCATACTTACATCAAATATCCAATCAAGTGGATTTACATATGAGACTCAAGTACCCAACCAATTGGGTTTACAAAATTGACTTAACTACCCAACCAAGTGGGTTTACACATTTTGACTCAACTACCCAACCAAGTGGGTTTACACATTTGAACAAGTCCTTTCATGACTGAATATTACAATTTTACATCATAGGTCTCATCATGACCTTTTCATCAAATTACAAGTATGACTCTTTATGACCACTAACAAAAAGACCTCAAGAAAGATCATATTTCAGAATCATCATAATGCCAACAATGCATTATGCTCAGCAAGGCTAATGCTCCCCCTGAAACTGTGCATCCACGCATCCTTTCCATATTACCACGGCTCCTCCTTAGCTTGTGCAGCCTGAATACTTTCAACAGCAAGTCATCAGCAACAATCTCTGCATGATTTGTTCGTATCTCTGAATCATAAGACTTCCATCTCATTCATGTGTGAAAGCAAGGAATACTCTTCAACAAAAAGAAATAGGGCTCATCCATAAACTCATCATAATAAATCATGTATCATGTCATCATCATTTAGAACTAAGACATAAGCAGATATAATGTCAATAATGCAATCATTAATAGTCAGACTGATGCTCCCCCTGAACCTGTGCTCCTGATCTTTAGCTTGTCATACTATTTTTCTTGTCATAAATGCATACGCGACTGTCTTCACTGTAACTCGCGTGTATACATGACTTTACTTCATTAAATTCGTGTATGGAAAGTGAAATACTGAAAATTTCACACTCCTCCTTCTCCCCCTGAATTTGTACCACCTGTACCTGTCTTCTTCACAACAGATGCACTGTCAGAGATAAACATAACCAGAATTACCAAATCAACCATGAGAATCATCATACATTGCTCCCCCCTGTGATGATACATTACTAACCTCTATAATGTATCTCACATCATTCCTGCAGTCATTATGAGAAGTAAGTTTTAGAATCGGATGACTGCAGTAGGGTCAATATTCCCTACGTTTCTGACCGGTCCTCCTTCTTTTTCCAGCTTTGCTTGAAATTTCTTATCGTGGTAGCCGAAATTGTCCAATTTCTCAGACCTTTCATCTTGCATTCGCTTTCCACATGTCCATACTTGTTACAAGCATAACATCTAAATGGTCCAGTAAAAGTAAGCATAAGGATCACTGCGTGGTTCTTCATTCTTCTTCATTGCAATCACCGCTTTATGACCAAACTTGTCGATGAAAACAATATCCTTTAAAGAACCAGAGGCATCTTCTCGATAGAATCGCTTTGTTTGTGACTCAAACAATCTCGCTTCTCATAATTTGTCATGAACATGCCCATAATTATGATATTTAAAGCATTCAACATTATTGAATGATTTCCTTTGAGTGTTCATGATTGTCGGTTGACTTCTTGTTTCTTTCAACTCTTCAAAGTTTTGCATTGACATCCTTGAGTCTTTAGCACTTCCTCAGAATCCAGATTCCCCTTTAACAGTTTCATGAAAACCAAGACCAAGTTTAATAGCATGAGATCTTTGATTACTAAGAATATTGTCCAGAATATTAGTGCTATCTTGAAACCTCAAGATTTTATCCTTTTCTTCTAATTTACCTTTGAGAATGTTTACCTCAACCTCCAATATTTGGCATTGCTTCATCATGCTTTCTTCGACCCCTTTTCCTTCTTCTACTTGATCATTCAATTTTAAAATTTCTTCCTTCAACCAATTTTCTTGTTATTCACATGTTTGTAACAGATATTCATTCTTCTTATTTGATTTTTCCAGATCTTCTTTGAGAGAGATGATTTTTGCTTCAATTCCTTCCTTTTCAAATGATAGGGGTTCTTCATTCTTCTTATTTGATTTTTCCAGATCTTCTTTGAGAGAGATAATTTCTGCTTCAAGTCTTTCACTTCGACTGGTTGCCTAAACATACAACTTTTGATACTTGTCTATCTATCCATTCAGTATTTCTTTATGTTCATTCATTCTAGAGATCATATCTTTGTAGATATATTCTCTCTTATGAAATTGATTCCAATCATTGCTTTCATCATTGATCTTGATATTTTCTTCTAGACTTATACTATTAATTTCACTATCTTTACCACTGCATGCACAAGAAAGTGAATCACAAGAACAATAATCAATACCTGTTTCCTCTTCTTCATTTTTTGCTGCACATGTTTTCTGAGGTATCTCCTTTTGAGTAGCCTTCTTTTGCTTCCTTGCCATGAGCACTTGTAGATATTAGTCAGAATCTTCTTCATCCTCATCATTATCTTAATTTGTATAATAACTCTTTCTCTTTTCAAATTGTTTCCCTTTATCATGATTTTCTACATAAGGACATTTAGCAGCATAATGACCAACTCTCCCACAAGTAAAACAGTTGAAGGGTAGTGTTTTCGACAATTATTGTCTACCCTAGAGACAACCTAGAGTTGCTATAGACCAGTGCCTAGGACATCTTAGCATAGCAAGGAGCTCATAATATATCTTGGGTTGTCAATCCAAAAGCTCTCTTACTATCTCTTGTAAAACAAGGAAATTAGTTTAAATGGAACCAAACTCTCTTAGAAGCTGATACAAAGATAAGAATAATGTAGGAACATCATGCAAAACTCCAATACAAAAGCATCAGACAGTTAAGAGACAGCTTACTGCAAAGAGGGCCAGTTCAAATAATATGCCACATAAATCAAATATCAGAAAGTGGATGCAGTGAAGAAACATGAAGAAGATACTAGTTAGCATGAGGCTGATACCCAGATACACAACAAAACCACATATGGGCTTATCCAACTAAGAATCCATACATGACAATGGAGTTTTAAAAGCACCCTCCTCAAGTAACTAATATAGCAGAAAATATGGATGAAATGAACATGGAACAGTATATCATGACTAGGCCTATTTAAAGCGCTTGACTAATCCAAGTATGGGCACCAACTAGGATGAATCCTTACTTAAGACCAGTGAGCCACTCGCATTCTAGAACACGATACAAGAAGATAAATAACATGAAATGAGATATTATATTAGCACATAAGAAAAGATTACATACTGTGGGATACCAAAGACCAGAATCCTGATTACAGTTATAACTCCTCCTCACTGAGACCCTACGGGCTCTGAGCCTTTACACAAAAGCTTTACAAGATGTATACAAGAAATTCTCATTGCACAGTTTGCTGATAGAAATCTAGAACCCTTACAATGTCTTATTTCTGGGTATTTATAGAAAGAACAGAAAAGTCTAGAAAAACAAGGTCGGTCATGTACATTTAATTTGCCTAATTTGAATGAAATGGCGGAAAATATGTGCGCCCATACTACTCAATTAAAGCGGTGTGCAGTATGTACTCTGAGGTCGGCTCTCTGAAGTAAATGCTGTAGATTCAAATTCCTCCAGGAACAAGGTATGAAGAATAAAATATGAGACATTCTGTACTCCTCTGGGATGAAAATCTGTCGAAGTAGAACTTGGAGGATATGATTTTATGCGCCTGTACCCTTTACCTTCTGGACGCCATATTTCCTTGATCTTCAACTGATATTATTTGTTGTGAAATTAATGTCTTCAGCAACCAGAATCTACCTTTTGAATTGCTCTGAGGGATTTTGTAAACTCCGGCCCAGCTTCATTAAATGAGAGTCTTATCGACAATATCTCCCCGGATCTCTGCTTCATCATCCAGCACCTGCTGAACAGATCTTTGAAATGCACTCGTCCTCTGTGATGTAAAATCCGAATTATGATGGTTCTTCAGCACCAAACACCTGCAAAAATCCACAAACTCATTAAAAGAAACCAGACTCAGTGATGGACACGCAATGAGGGTGGCCGTGTGACGAAGCGTCGTGACAACAATGGTGGCGGTACACAGGGTGGTGGTGAAGAGGCAGAGGAACTGTGAAGAATGGGCTGATGGAGGTTTATAACATAAAACGCTAAAATATGGCATGTGAATGTAATATATAGATGGTGGAGGTGAAAATGGGCGACACGTGGAAACTATGACGTGGAGTACGGGCTATGAGGCTTGGTCAACTGTGACGGGTCAAATAAATCTTAGCCACCCAATTTAGAAGGCGATCTACGGTGAAGATTGTATCTAAGAGCGACGGAGCAGTGGGCCAGAGGCAATGTGGACAAGACTAAAAGGTGCGCAACTTTGTAGGACGGGAGCCATCATATGCGGACCTCAAAATCGAACGGCCCAGGTGAATTCCGCTGCACGCCTTTCGACCGGGAGATAATGCGCGAAATGGGCGGTTTTTGAAATGGTACATGGGGACACGCGTCACGCAGCGTGTGGAATCGCTGCCGTTTGATCGAAAACCGCCCGCCCGGTGGAGATGGTGCGGAATTAACCGCTGGTTTTCGGGCACGGGGGCCACCACAGGTGACTTGGTTGTGAGGCATTGATTTAATTAAAGTCGGGCGGCTGTGGTTTGGCCCGAACACATAAAGCGATGAGCCCCTGCCGATCTGGCGCAAGGTTTTGCGCCCGGGTCATGTGTGAATTAAAACAAAGGGGCTAAGGCTTTAGAGGCCAGGCCCAATAAACTTTTAGTTACGGATTTAGATCTTTATGCAAGGTATTTTTAGGCGGAGAGGTCGACGATAGGCAACATAATGAATTTTTTGGCCACGATGACAGATTTGGAAGATTATGGGGGAGCGTTAGGCCAAAAATTTGGACCTAAGGGCTGACATGCATAACATCGGCTCCATCTGGGGACGACATGTTCATCCTTGGACATGTCGAGAACCTGCAGACCACTGATTATTTCTGCGCATACCTCAATACTCATCAAACCAAAACTGAAGAAAAATGTATATACAGTATAGTACATCAGGCTTGCTCTGCCTGAATTAAAACTGCAAGTAGGGCTTTAGGAATTGGCCGTTCACAGGGGCATCTAACAAGTCACCCTGCAATTTTTCTAAAATAAATGTATTATTACCTTTTAGCTCCATAATCTTAAATGGGCCAAACCAAAGTGGATCAAATTTAGCATGTTTTCCCTTTTCAGCCCTCCGGATATCCCATCTGAGAACCAGATCACCAATTTGAAATTTTCTGTCTTTCGCATGTTGATCAAAGATGTTTTTCATTTTCTCCTAGTACTCCGCTAATCTCTGATTCACTTGGCTCCGTGTTTCCTCCAATTCTACCAGTTGGTTAATTCTTCTGACCATGTCATCTGGTTCTTCCCGACTTTCCTGCATGAAACGTGCCACTGGCCAAGCCAATTGCACAGGAAACACAGCTGGTCGCCCATATACCAGTTCATAAGGATATTTCCCAGTTGCTCTCTTGCTAGTTACTCTATTCTCCCACAGAGCAATTTTCAATTGCGAATCCCAATTCTTTTGATTCTCATTAATTGTCTTCTTCAAGGCCCTCACCAGAGTTTTGTTGGAAGATTCTGCCAAGCCATTCCCCTGTGGATAGTAAGCTGTGGAGTGATTTAATGCAATATTATACTGCTGGCAGAAATTTACAAATTTATTGGACTTGAAGGCCTATGCATTATCAGTTACAGTTCTAGCTGGACAGCCAAACCTGGATATGATGTTCTCTTCCATGAATTTGATGATTACAGCATCTGTAGCATTTCTCGCAGGTATGGCTTCCACCCACTTTGTAAAGTAATCTGTTGCAGTCAATATCCATTTATGTTGGCCACTTGAAGGGGGATGTATTACTCCAATAAAATCTAATCCCCATTGCTGAAATGGTTCATCTATATGAACTGGAATTAGGGGCAAAGCAGGCAGCTTTTGTCTCTCAGCAAATTTTTGACACTTATCACATGCTCTAACCCAATTAAAAACATCTCCAAATAATTTAGGCCAATAAAAACCAGCCTTCAGGATTTTATGGGTCGTAGCCCTCCAACTGTAATGTCCTCCACAGATCCCTTCATGAAATTCTATCATTATATTTTCTACTTCATTTTCTGTAAGGCATAATAGTAATATACCTGAAGGATCTCTCCAATATAGCTGCCCATTAGCAACTATGTATTTCTGTGATTTCATTCTTACAGCCCTGTATTTTATCTTATCACAACTTGGAGGACAGCTGAGTGTTAAAAGATATTCAACTATTTCCTTGTACCAAGGGCTAGTGAGGTATTTTATATGCATCTTCTGAGTGGCCATCTCCAGCCCTTGTTGTTCTTCTCCTTTTTCAGACTCTTCATTTGCTATCATGGACAAATTTATGCCTAGAGCCTGATGATTTTATTCAGACAAAATTTTGGCTAGCCCCTGCCCTTTAACCAACTTAGTGGGCCTTATGTCCAAATCATACTCCTGAATTTTTGCAATCCATCTTCCTCTTTTACCTTCACTATCCCCCTGAACAAGAATGTCTTTGACAGCTGCTGCAGGAACGTATGCAGTAATGTGGGACTGCAAAACATATGTTCTAAAGGCTTTGAGGGACTTCACCAGGGCATATGCCTGCTTCTCAAGTATGTTATACTTCAATTCTGCATCATGTAATACCTGGCTAAAGAAAGCAATAGGCTGTTCATATCCATCTTCATTTTTCTGCAATAATACTCCAGCTATTGTATGGGGTGAAGCAAATGAAAAGATCATAAATGGATTTGTATAATCAGGCCCAACCAGCACAGGAGCTTCAGCAAATGCCTGTTTTATTCTGGTGAATGCGTCTCTCAATTCCTGAGACCATTTTACTTCATTATCTTTTTCAACATATCAGTTATATGCCTAACTATCTCAGCATAGTTAGGAATAAACCTTCTCAGGAAATTGATTCGGCCTAGAAACACCTGCACTTCCTTCTTATTCCTGGGTAAAGGAATACTGTTTATAACTTCAACTCTCTTAGGGTCTATTTTCACACCGTCTTTAGTTACAATGTGCCCTAAGAGTTTTCCCTCATCTAATGCAAATAAAGATTTTTGAGGATTGAGGGAAAGACCATACCTTCTGCATTTTTCAAAGGTTCTCTGCAAGTGCTGAATGTGTTCAGTATCATCCTTTGAAAATACTGTGATATCATCCAGATATACCACCAGAAACTTGTCCTGCTCTCTAACAAAAGCTATGTCCATTGCCCTCTGAAAAGTAGCTCCTGCATTAATTAGCCCAAATGGCATCCTGGCATACACAAATGTACCCCATGGTGTTGTAAATGCAGTTTTCTTCTGATCCTCTGGGAAAACAACCACCTGATTATAACCGGAAAACCCATCCATCTTTGACATTCTGGAGGCTCCGACCACTTTCTGTAGAATGTGGTCCATCTTAGGCAATGGATAATTATCTTTTAAAGATGCTCTATTTAAATTTCTGAAATCCACACACAGCCTTATTTCTCCATTTTTCTTTCGAACAGGAATAAGGTTTGCTACCCATTCTGAGTACCTCAATGGCACAATTATCTTAGCTTTCAGTAGCTTCTTGATTTCTTTTTCAATTGAAGGAAGCAGCAGAGGATTTATCTGTCTGAGCTTCTGCTTATAAGGCTTTGCATCTTCCCTCAAAGGAATTTTATGCTGCATTATATTAATATCAAAAGTTTTAAGGTCTTGATAAGACCATGCAAATACATCTTTATAAGATTGAAACAACTTCAAGTATTTTTCTTTATATACATCTGGGACCTTCTTGGATAATTTGACAATTTTGGGCTCAGCATCAGTGCCCAAATTCAAGTCTTCTACTTGATTTTCTTCTACTATTTTATTACGCTGCAATGGAACATCATTTTTGTCAAACAATCTTTCTAGAGGTACCAACCCTCTAGGTATGATATTTCCTTTTAGCTGCAGCACTTTATTGCCTGCTATTTTTTCTTCCCATTTATTTTCTGCAATATTTTCAGTCTCCTCTCCTTCACAGTCATCAATCTCCATATTAGAGAATTCCCCTGCTGTCTCCAGGAATCTCTTCATTTGTTCCTCATCTTCAAATACCTGCCAATGTTTAACATTATCTGGGATTGATGGTCTGTATCGCATCTCAATTTATATCTCAAAAGTGGGTTCTGAGGAGGACGGAATGTACTGGCAGCCACAGCAAGAGAATCTTCTATTCTGTTCTGTTCCCGGGGCATGAACTGTATATTAAATGCTGAGAAGAAATTCTCCACCATGTCCCATACTTCATTCTTATATGCTCTCAGCCGTGGATGCTTAGTTTGACATTGATTTCTGACCTGTCTTACCACCAGCTCAGAGTCTCCCATGACTTTTAAACTTTGTATGCCCATATTCTTGGCTGTCTGTAATCCCAAAAAAAGTGCTTCATATTCAGCTACATTATTAGTAGCCTCATATTCCAATTTAAAGGACAGTGGGACCCATTTGCCTGTAGGAGAGATTAATAACACCCCAGCTCCATTGCCTTCTCTTGAATTTGCCCCAACAAAATGTAAAGTCCAGATTCCAGCTTCATAATTTTCTGAAGGCTGCTCATCCTTAATTTTGAAGGAGGATTCATGCACATAATTTTGATCTTCTTCTAGCATAAAGCATGAAAAATCTCCTTCTTTACTATAGACTAGTGAATTTTCAGAGTTATCAGCCTTAGTAACTACCTTGAAAAATTTAGTTTCTTTGTATAACCTCCTCTCCTGTCCACCAAAAACTGGGATGGTAGCATATGTTAAATCCAACTTAATTGACCCACCAATTTTTGTACCCCAGGACCTTGACAGCAACATGCCAAAGCGGGCTGGGATATCAGCCACCACAATGTCCATGACCACACTCTTTGCTGGAATTTGGGCCAAATTTACCACTAAATCTTTAATCATCCCCAAGCATTTGACTCTTTTGGAATCAAATGAATAAAGGTCTTTATATGGGCATGTGATTTATAGTCCTAGTTGTTCCATGACAGATAGAGGCATAAGATTATGGGAAGCCCCAGAATCTAACATACAATTGTGTAACAACAAGTCATGAATAACTAGAGACACATAAAAAGGAGGAGTAGAAGGATCTACTTCCTCAACATGTGGGCCAAAGACTACCATGGGTCTTTCTTCTTGAAGGTTTAAACTATCAGGCACAATTGATATTTCAGGAGGGAGCATAAAAGAAGTAACTTGAGACTGATATGCAGGTTGTTTTAGTAGCTTGGTCAAGGGGACTGAAATTTTAATTTTCTCAAGTTCTTTTTGCAAACTAAAAGCAGGAGGGGGCTTTTCTATCACAACTTCTTTTGACTCTTTATTTTCAGCTGAAAATTTAATTTCTTTTGACACAGATTCATCATTAGGAGGACTGACTACTTTTGAAGAAGAAGGAATCTGATCGTTAGGCTGCAAGGGAGTATTTAGAGGACTCTTACCTTTTTCTGTGTTTCTCTTTGTTGCTGATTCCTTCTGAGCAGGTGCTTCCTTTTGAGGGGGCTATTCTTCTTGATCTTGAGTCCGGGTCCTCTTCCTTGAAGATCTGAGATCATATTTTACATTGAATTGTGCTTGCATGAAATCAGAAAATTGCTTACAATAATGATCAATCTCTACTTCTTCTTCTTCTTGCAATGGGCATTCCATTTCATCATTGTTTGAGAAAGAAAGATTTGAATCTTCTAGTTCATAAGCAGCATCTTCAGTGGAGTCATCTGCTGGACCTTCCAGGTACAAGGGATGTGGTACCTGATCTTGCTGCTCCTTTGCTTCCCTTGGCAATATTTGCAATGGTGGTCTCTTATACTAGGGATTGTATCCTCTGTTTGGAGCATTATAGAAATTCTTGGGAGCTGCATTCTTAGCCTCCAACTCAAGCTTGACCATCTTCTTAACCATCTTACTTATTTCATCCATCTTATCTGCAGCCTTATCTTGATTAGAGGTGGAAACCTCTTCTTTGCCTCTCCTCCTAGTTTCCTGTTCATATTTTCCTTTTAATTTTCCAGTGGAGGCAAAGTTTTCTTCCAGCTCAAGAGCGTCTGACTGGGCATCATCTAGGGTGGCAGGCTTTCTCTCCCTGAGGGAGAAACGGAAATTTGAGTCAAAGGCTGCAATGAAAACAACTTTTGCAGCATTCTGATGAGGCTTCATATCTGCAGGAAGATTTAGATATAACTTATTAAATCTCTTAATAAACTCCGACACTCCTTCATTATGTCTCTTCTTGAGTGTATTGAACTCAGTGAGACACTGTCCATGATCTTTCTTTTCTCCCCATTTCCTGAGAAAAGTATTCTCCATGTCATCCCAGGTGGTTACTGAACGGTTTCCCAATGTATTGAACCATTTTCTGGCTTCACCATCCAAAGATTGTACAAACAATCTCAAGACCACATCCAAATGTTCTACATTTAAGTTTTCTGCAAAGGGGCAGAAAGTCTCAAGATGTTTCTGAGCATAAATTTCATTTTCTCCATTAAATCTAGGTAGAATCTTCAAATAATCTTGTGGCATATCATTTAGCACTTGGGGTAAGGCCAGTGGAGCATATTTGTTCAGGAGAAAAGCTGGTACATTAGCCATTGGAGGAGGTGGAGGTTGTGCAATAATCTAAGGTACAAATGAAGGAAGGGGAGTAGGAGGAAGTGGGGTATGAATAACAATGGGGATATATTATACAACAACTTGAGGTGTAGCTGGAAACAATTCACGATTAACAGGGGCTACTTCTGTGATTTCTTTAACTTCTTCGGCCTCAGGGGTGAGATGAAGGTTTTCTTTGGTTCTAGCACTTCCCCTGGGTGGGCTATCTGAGTAATATTTAGGACCTTCTTCAGTAAAGTCAAGATTTTCTACTGGAATTTCTTGAGAAGAAGAGGATGGATAATCTTCTTGAGAAAACTCAGGGATTTCAACACGGGCTGATTGTCTTTCTTTCCAACTTCTTCTATGAAAAATATTCTCTGGGTCAGATACAGAGGACGTCTTTAACTTAGAGGAATCTGACCTCAAATGTGGCTTTCGAGGAGCCAGGACTACCAATAGATTTATCAAATAAAGAACAGTGGAGTCGCCAAGGTGAGAGATATGCAACTCTTCAACTCTCTGTGCTCACCTGATTAGAGAGTGAATATGATTTTTCGAGGCCCAGGGAAACTGATATTCTCAAATTCGTCCCCGGCAATGGCGCCAGAAAGATGTTGTCGACAATTATTTTCTACCCTAGAGATAGCCTAGAGTTGCCATAGACCAGTGCCTAGGACATCTTATCATAGCAAGGAGCTCATAATATAGCTTGGGTTGTCAATCCAAAAGCTCTCTTACTATCTCTTGCAAAACAAGGAAATTAGTTTAAATGGAACCAAACTCTCTCAGAAGCTGATACAAAGATAAGAATAATGTAGGAACAGCATGCAGAACTCCAATACAAAAACATCAGACAGTTAAGAGACAACTTACTGCAAAGAGGGCCAGTTCAAATAATATGCCACAGAAATCAAATATTAGAAAGTGGGTGCATTGAAGAAACATGAAGAAGATACTAGTTAGCATGAGGCTGATACCCAGATACACAACAAAACCGCATATGGGCTTATCCAACTAAGAATCCATACATGACAATGGCGTTTTAAAAGCACCCTCCTCAAGTAACTAATATAGCAGAAAATATGGATGAAATGAACATGGAACAATATATCATGACTAGGCCTATTTAAAGCGCTTGACTAATCCAAGTATGGGCACCAACTAGGATGAATCCTTACTTAAGACTAGTGAGCCACTCGCATTCTAGAACACGATACAAGAAGATAAATAGCATGAAATGAGATATTATATTAGCACATAAGAAAAGATTACATACTGTGGGATACCAAAAACCAGAATCCTGATTACAGTTATAACTCCTCCTCACTGAGACCCTACGGGCTCTGAGCCTTTACACAAAAGCTTTACAAGATGTATACAAGAAATTCTCACTACACAGTTTGCTGATAGAAATCTAGAACCCTTACAATGTCTTATTTCTGGGTATTTATAGAAAGAACAGAAAAGTCTAGAAAAACAAGGTCGGTCATGTACATTTAATTTGCCTAATTTGAATGAAATGGCGGAAAATATGTGCGCCCATACTACTCAATTAAAGCGGTGTGCAGTATGTACTCTGAGTTCGGCTCTTTGAAGTAAATGCTGTAGATTCAAATTCCTCCAGGAACAAGGTATGAAGAATAAAATATGAGACATTCTGTACTCTTCTGGGATGAAAATCTGTCGAAGTAGAACCTGGAGGATATGATTTTATGCGCCTGTACCCTTTACCTTCTGGACGCCGGATTTCCTTGATCTTCAACTGATATTATTTGTTGTGAAATTAATGTCTTCAGCTACCAGAATCTACCTTTTGAATTTCTCTGAGGGATTTGGTAAACTCCGGCCCAGCTTCATTAAATGAGGGTCTTATCGAGAATATCTCCTCGGATCTCTGATTCATCATCCAGCACTTGTTGAATAGATGTTTGAAATGCACTCGTCCTCTGTGATGTAAACCCCGAATTACGATGGTTCTTCAGCACCAAACACCTGCAAAAATCCACAAACTCATTAAAAGAAACCAGACTCAGTGATGGACACGCAATGAGGGTGGCCGTGTGACGAAGCGTCGTGACAACAATGGTGGCGGTACACAGGGTGGTGGTGAAGACGCAGAGGAACTGTGAAGAATGGGCTGATGGAGGTTTATAACATAAAACACTAAAATATGGCATGTGAATGTAATATATAGATGGTGGAGGTGAAAATGGGCGACACGTGGAAAATATGGCGTGGAGTACGGGCTATGAGGCTTGGTCAACTGTGACGGGTCAAATAAATCTTAGCCACCCAATTTAGAAGGCGATCTACGGTGAAGATTGTATCTAAGAGCGATGGAGCGGTGGGCCAGAGGCAATGTGGACAAGACTAAAAGGTGCGCAACTTTTTAGGACGGGAGCCATCAGATGCAGACCTCAAAATCGAACGGCCCAGGTGAATTCCGCTGCACGCCTTTCGACCGGGAGATAATGCGCGAAATGGGCGGTTTTTGAAATGGTACATGGGGACACGCATCACGCAGCGTGTGGAATCGCTACTGTTTGATCGAAAACCGCCCGCCCGGTGGAGATGGTGCGGAATTAACCGCTGGTTTTCGGGCGCGGGGGCCACCACAGGTGACTTGGTTGCGGGCCGTTGATTTAATTAAAGTCGGACGGCTGTGGTTTGGACCGAACACATAAAGCGATGAGCCCCTGCCGATCTGGCGCAAGGTTTTGCGCCCGGGTCATGTGTGAATTAAAACAAAGGGGCTAAGGCTTTAGAGGCCAGGCCCGATAAACTTTTAGTTACGGATTTAGATCTTTATGCAAGGTATTTTTAGGCGGAGAGGTCGACGATAGGCAGCATAATGTAGTTTTTAGCCACGATAACAGATTTGGAAGATTATGGGGGAGTGTTAGGCCAAAAATTTGGATCTAAGGGCTGACATGCACAACAGGTAGCTTACCTTTGAATCTTCCAGTACCTGGTTGGAGTCTCCTTACAAAATTTGCTTCTTCTTCTTCTGATATATAACTTGATTCCTTGAACACTTCCTTTTCTTTTCCTTTTGCACACGCCTTAAAAGTAGCTTCTTTGATTTGAGAGGAACCTCCTTGTCTCATTTCATAAGCAGTCAGAATACCATGTAGTTGAACAATAGTAAGAGTTTGCAGATCTTGCCTTTCTTCAATAGCTGACACTTTTGACTCAAATTTTGAAGTTAAAGATCTTAAGACTTTTTCCACCAGAGTAGTATCGGCTATGGTTTCACCCAAACTTCTCATACGATTTACAATATCATCTAGACGTAAAAAGAAACTGGCAATACTCTCATCACTATGCATCCTTAAATTTTCATATTCAATTATGAGAGTTTGGAGTTTTGCACTTTTTACCTTTGTATCTCCTTCATAGCTCAGAATGATTTTGTCCCATATTTATTTTGCTGAATTTAGCTACATCACTTTAGAAAATTCTGGTTCAGACAGGCTTCCTAATAAGACATTGACGGCTATGGCATTGATTTCATATTTCTTCCTTTCTGCTGCATCAGTAGGAATACTTGCCGGATACTGATAAACTCCTTCCACAATTGCCCATACTTCTGCACCAAGACTTTGCAGATATGCTTTTGTTCGTATCTTCCAGAATAACAGATTATTTCCATTAAATAGAGGTGGCCTTATAGACATTACCCCTTCATGACTTCCCATTTCGACGGATCTCCTTTAAGCGATCAAGCTTCTGCAGAAGGACCTGCTCTGATACCAATTGTTGGGAAAAATACTGAGAGGGGGGGGTGAATCAGTATTTAGGACTTACTAATTTTTTTTTAATTTTTCCATGCTCTAAAACCCATACGCTACTTTGTTGAAGCCAAATAGCGTATACACGCGGATATCCTTCATAAAACTCGCGTATATACAGAGATCTTATTATGCCATTAATTCTTTACTTAGATCTATGCAACATTTATTATTCTGATGATTAGATAACAGTAAGCATGTGCAGTAATAACAGAATAAACCATCACACATAAGCATCACACAGGAACACCAGGATTTAAGGTGGAAACCCAAGTCGAGAGAAAACCACCGCTGCCGTCGTCTCAGTCTTCAATATTTATTATATAAAGAAAACATGTTACAACCATGTACTGGCGCAGACTCATACCAGCACGCAGGCACCCACCTGCAGAAGGCTACAACCTCTCCTCTCGTTTACCAACCTCTCCTGGAAGGGAGCTACAATCCCCTGCTCTTGTTTACCAACCTCTCCTGGAAGGGAGCTACGACCCCCTGCTCTCGTTTACCAGCCTCACTTGGAAGGGAGCTACGACCCCCTGCTCTCGTTTACCAGCGTCAACTGGAAGGGAGCTACAACCCCCTGACTGAAGGCTACAACCCTCAACACCACCATGGACCACGTTTCATCAATTTTTATACTGGATCTCATACCAGCACGCAGGCACCCACCTGCAGAAGGCTACAACCTCTCCTCTCATTTACCAGCCTCTCCTGGAAGGGAGCTACAACCCCCTACTCTCATTTACCAGCCTCTCCTGGAAGGGAGCTACGACCCCCTGCTCTCATTTACCAGCCTCACCTGGAAGGGAGCTATGAACCCCTGCTCTCGTTTACCAGCTTCAACTGGAAGGGAGCTACAACCCCCTGACTGAAGGCTACAACCCTTAGCACCACCATGGACCACGTTTCATCAATTTTCATACTGGATCCAATAGCTTCAATAGATCACAACTTGCAGGCCACTTTTCATCATATTTTCAGATTGGACCCACTCCACACATTTAAGCTCAATCATACATCAAACTGAAACTTATATCCTTATCAATTAATTCGATGAATCATCAACCAATCAATCAACAAATTTATCTTTTCTCAACATAGTCAGCAACATAATCAATATTCAGAAAACCCAGATCTGTATGAATACATCATAGACAGATAGCATTACTGCAGCAGAACAGATCAGACATTTCATACCACATACTTCAACAAAACCTAGTTTTCATACGCGCTTTCCTTTCACTGATCCGGCGTATATACGCGATTTCATGTATATAAACCCGCGTATACATCTGCACATATTACAAAACTAATTTCACAACCCATACGCGCTTTCTCTTAATCCAAGCCGCGTATATACGCGCTTACTCTGTTACAAACTTGCGTATAGATCTTCAGACATTTTAGGTCAGCACAATTCTTCAGAACAGATGCATAGCTCAGATTTTACCCTTCACTTCAGAAACATGTTCGCCTCATCTCAGATCTAAACATTCCATAAACATATCTAGAAGATACAAATATATTTCAGATCTAGAGATCCTTCTTCATCATTTTCTTCACTGGTGCATTATGAAATCAGATCTATCATTCAACTGTTACCCATTCCATATAGATATACTTCAAAGAGAAGTATTCATTAAAACCCAGACATCTTCCTCTCACATTGCACAATGATTTTCTTCTCCTTATATAGATTTGGCCTTTGTCAATACCATGAGCCAAAACCATACCACTTCCAATGGTATTCCTGGACGGGATCAAATAGACAATCCAACGCTTAATATAATGGGTCAATACCATGGTAGTAACCCTTGGTTTTACACATTTAGAGCGCAATTGAGCATACGCGACTTGGCACGTACTTTTCCGCGTGCATACGCGCCTTCTCCTTAACAAACCCGGGTATGCCTTGTAACATACACTTTTTATCGTTGTTCTGGCACATACTGAAGATTTCTTTCTCTGGTCCTTCTGAGCTGCTTGTAGAACATCAGATTTAGATCATTGATAAACTTCAAGGACAACTTCATCAAGTGGGTTGCCATCAAGGACAACACTCTGCATCATATTGCCAACAACAGACTCCTTCAAGGGCCAGGACACATTGCAAAATAAAAAGGGGAAACTCAAATTTTCCTAGGACTGAGATCAATGCTTATGTGCTAAGCATAAGGGTGCTAAAAGGCCAATCAACGTGGCTGTACTATATAGAACAATGCTGCCAGCGCTACTGTGCAAATAGAAAGGGTGATGGTCACTAAAAACAAGGAAAAAATAAAAAGAGTCTCACACAAACACCAGACCTGACACAGTGAAGTGATCATCAATCCTTACACAAGCTGACAGAGTCCTAATTAGATTTAAATTTCAAAAATCGGTGAAACTAATCCAAGATCAGTTCTGGGAAGGGGGACTAAAAGGCTAAATATCCCTAGTGGAGTCGCCAATTATGTTGTCAAGATAAATCCCCTCTGTGGATAGAGACAATCTGTCTATCCTTAGAGTGGGTCTAGCAACATGATATTATTTCTAATGCAAATCTCTCTTAATTAATGTTTACAATGCAATGATGAAAGAGACATAAATACCTTTTTCCAAATGCTACACTTGGATCCGTTGATGGTGACCTCTATCCATGATCCTCGCAGGCCTGCTTCCTGCTAATAATGGATCACAAATACCTATAGATGATCAAGAGACAACAAAAAACGTGATATAATACATAATAAACGTAAACAATAACTATCTAGAAGATCAAGGAGTACCAAAATATTTGCATAAACATTTAGACAAATATAGAAAGCAAACATCAGATGTTATTATTGATAAATTACAAAAGGAGAGCTTACAACCCAGGCCTTGATTTTTTAGGCGTCCTTAGGTGAAAATCTGAGTCCTTCACCGAAGTTCAAAAAGAATTCTTTCTCCCAAGAACGTAGGCTTTATCACAATGCTGGTATTTAAAGGGATGAGAGTTCAGACGTGTCTGACAATGATCAACCAAGCTCTAAACTTGGGAGAACGAGGGATGTGAATTTATAGGAAGAGAGAAGAGGTTAGGAGCCCATTAAAGGAGGAGGAAGGCCGAATTTATAAGGGATGATCCCCTATGGATGAGATCAAGGCTCTAAAATCAGAGAGCTTGACCTTATCATCATCGTTCAACAACCAACTTGCCACCCTTGAGCTTCTAGAGGTCGAAGCTTATCGTCCATTCGAGTAAGCACTGCCATAAATGGGATCAACGCAGTTTTCCAAGGAATTAGGGCGCTAACAGCACTAGGCCAGAACTATGAAAAGGACATTAGCGCGGTCATGACACCAGGAAGAGCACTGACCCAGGAAACTAGGAATTTGACCACGTTTCTTTAGTAATATTTCAAGGCAGTATTCTTTGGATCTTCAAGGGGATATGTTGAAATATTTCTTGAAGGTGGAAACATTGCACAAGATTCGTCAAGGGGCATTTTAGGATCAGGGACGGGAAAATGAGCATGGTGACAAATTACTGTATAACAGATGCCCCCTAAATCATGAAGGGATAACATGTTGATGAAGTTGGTGAATCTCTAGGTTGGATTTTATATATGTTGTCAAGATAAATCCCCTCTGCGTTGTTTCGGGGAAAATCACCCTAGAGGTTTGTTGGGCTTAAACCTCCACAGAGCAGGGCATGCTACTTAAGAAGGACTCACACAACCATACATGTTCATAAAAAACTAAATAGAGTAGATCGAGGAAGTTACCCGTAGGTCCTACGGTTGAAGCAGATCCCGCGGGGTCCAAACCCCCAACAACCCTTCTTCCTTCTTAACCTTAAAGACAAGAAGAAACAAGCACGAAGAACTGGTTGTACAGCATATATCTACTCTAAATTTTAGTGAAATCCATATAAAACATCAGATAAACCATAATGAATGCTTAAATAACAATATTCTCATATATGTAAGCAGACACTAACACGTATATTTCGGGAACAAGATGGTACTTCTGTATTATAAATAACATGTACAGAAATAACGAGTGGAGAGATCACCTGAATCCTTCCACGATCTTCGAGCAGACCGTCGTCCGGATCCGTCCCACCCTTGCCTCGCTAAGATTCCTTCCGAACTGGTGCATACGAGATGACATATAAAGGAATGAGCATCTCCAAGAAACAAAGGTTTCTTGTAATGAACTGGGAAGTGCAGGAGGCACGAGAGTTCAGACTTGGATAGGGAATACCAACAGAGTATAATATCAATAATTCTCTCTCTCCCTTAGGCCATACACATGAGGTGCTTTTATATTCCTTCAAAGTAGTTTCAACAGTTGGAAACAGTTGGCCACGTGCTGGGGTGGTTGAACTACCAGAGTAACCATCAACCCAACCCGAAAATAGGGAATTTTTGTATATTTTTTAATGATTTTAATGGCATACGCGGAAAAGTGCAGTTGGACTCACGTATACACACGGAAAAGTCTGGGCATAATTGCGTATGGGGATTTTTACACTGTTTTTTAGTGAATTTGTCCAAGTCTGTAGGAATGGGTGCCCAAAGCCATAAAAGCAATCATGAATCATATGAAGGTGAGAAATGATGCTATAACAAATGCCCCCTAATACATGAGGTTAGAATGGGTACATGATGGCCGAAATGTATTATGCACATAGAAAGAACTTCGCAAGGAAAAGAGAGGACTTCACCAGATTTCGGCCTGCCAAAAACCAATGAAAGAAAACAGAGAGTCAACTCATGTTGAGGCGGGCATACCCATGCTCAGTAAAAAATACATCATATAGAAAGTACTGAATAGATCCAACATGTGTACAAGTATAACTGAACTAAAAGTACATAATGAATCATCTGAGCATGGCCCGGAAGTATAAGTCTGAATCAATGTCCAAGTATCACATATAGAAAGCTGATCAAGGATGCTGCAACTGGATGTCTGATCAAATAAGTAACTGAATCTCCAAGTACCAAATCATAAGGGGTGGAACAAACGGTACTATCACGCAACTCGGGAGCCAACATATAGGGTGTTGCTGTACTGAACTGAAACATATAAGGGTGAACGGCATCACTGGCAGAAACTGAATGGACTGTCAAAAGTGAACTGAGAAATGCTGATGCAACCCGAGGTCTTCACCGATCACTATGGCACAATTCTACACAATGGGAATAAATGAGCTGAAGTCGACCATGTGAGAAATCGTTGGATTACCGGTCAATGATGTATACCGTTAACCAACGCGAGACAACCCACCAATAACGAAAATGAGTGTCAAGGTGCCCCAGTACAATCTAACAAGTGCGAATAAATGAGTTGAAGTCGAACACTTGAAAGAATCTACCAATCAGGAGGCAATGATGAATCCCCACTGTCGATAGTGAAGAGTCTGCCACTGATGACTGCAAACCCTAAGGTACTGACAAAAAGACTCTAGACCTTATTCCCAGAGCAATGAGTCGGAGTCAATGGGAAAAGATCTGCTGGAAGGAAGGCATTAAGGCATCCCACATCAGTCCAGCGCGAGTGTAACCCGCAGGCCAAGATTTGAAAGGAATCGGACGAAGGAGAGTGATGGAACCAAAACCGAAGTACGTTTCCGACATGCACAAGCTGAAGCTAGCGCACGGAAGAAACCCTCTGAACCAACCAATAATGAAAGCTGACACAGAGGCAAGAAATCCACCGATAGGGTCAAATGGAAATCAAGGTACTGCACGAATCCCAAGTGTGATAATGTGTGCTGACGTCGAACACAGGGGAAACCACTCAGTCAAAGACCCATAATGATGATCAAATGTTGAGCACAAGGTCACCTATCAATGATGGAAATAGGGCCAGGGTACGGCTCTAGGTTTGCTCTCAGAGCAATGTGTCGTAGTCGATAATAGAAAAACCCGCCAGCAAGAAGTCAATGGGGAACTTCTCAAACCAGCACGAGCAGAAGACCAAAACATCAGATGTGATAGAACAAGATACAAACAAGACCGGGAAGGCCGACTGAATAATGAGTCAGGAGACACCGCAGAATGGCCGACTCTGGTTAGACTTCCTGTTGGAAATAGGATGCAGAGTGTTGTCCTTGATGGCAACCCACTGAATGAAGATGAAGACATGTGACAGTTGACATGTGTTGTCCTTGATGGCAATACACCTGATGAAGTTATGCTTGACTTGATGGTCTTGGTAATCGATGTACATCTGATGTGATATGATGCTAGTTAGCAAGATGATGCTAAGTGTTGTCATTGAATGACAACTCACTTGATGAAGTTGTGATTGATAGAATATGTTCTTGATGAAGTAAATTTGATGTATCAGCAGTGTGTACAGAAGGCAGTGAAGAAAAGAAGTTAGCAAGTGCTAAATCTATGTTGAAAAAGAGTATGTCTCTTGGTATACGCGGATTGGCCTAGGGGAAGTCGCGTATGCACGCGGAAAATAACGTGCCAAGTCGCGTATGGGAAAAAGCGCTCAAAAAGTGCAAACCCAAGGGTAACCACCATGGTATTAACCCATTGTATTGGGTAATGATCCGCCTAATTGACCCCGTCCAGGTAGTTTTGGGCTTATGGTATTGTTTTGGTCCATGGTATTGAAAAAGGGGCTCATGGTATTGAAAAAGGGTAAACCTATATAAGGAGAAGAAATTCATTGTGCAAATCATGAGTGTGGGAGCAAGATGTCTGAACTTGAATGAATACTTCTCTATGAAGTATATCTGTATGGAAAGGGTAAAGGTTTGTTGATAGATCTGAATCTATGATGCACTTATGAAGAAATGATGAAGCGGGACTTCTAGATCTGAAATGTACATGTATCTACTAGATCTGCTTATGGAAGGCTTAGATCTATGATGAGGCGAACATCTAGGCGAACATCTGTTTGAAGTGAAAGGGTAAATCTGAACTGAATATCTGATCTGAAGAAGTATCCTGCTCTGTAATAATTGAAGATCTATACGCTGCTTCAACGCGGAGGAAGCGCGTATATACGCAGCTTCAGCGAAGAGAAAGCGCGTATGCGCAATAAAATATACACTGAGTTATACGCTGGTTTGTATGGGCGGAAGCGCGTATACACGCGACATCAGTGAAGGGAAAGCGCGTATGCAAACTAGGGCTTGCTGAAGCAAGGGGTATGAAATATCTGATCTGTTCTGCTGTGTTTCTGCTATCTGATCTGTGTTGATATGTATCTGTTGATGATGTATGGTCGTGCTTAAAAATATGGAAAGGGTTCCGTCTGGAAATATGATGAATTGCGGTCTGCAAGTTGTGTTCTATTGAAGTGGTTGGATCCAGTGTGAAAATTGATGAAACGTGGTCCAAGGTGGTGTTGAAGGTTGTAGCCTTCAGTCAGGGGGTTGTAGCTCCCTTCCAGGTGAGGCTGGTAAACGAGATCAGGGGGTAGTAGCTCCCTTCCAGGAGAGGCTGGTAAACGAGTCAGGGGGTCGTAGCTCCCTTCCGGGAGAGGCTGGTAAACGAGCGCAGGTGGGTGCCTGCGTGCTGGTCAAGTCTGCGCCAGCACATATGTTGTAAGATGTTTTCTCTATAATAAAATATTGAAGGCTGAGCAACTGCAGCGGTGGTTTTCTCCAGATTTGGGTTTCCACCTAAAAATCCTGGTGTTCATGTGTGATGCTTTGTGTGATGGTTTATTCTGTTCTTACTGCACCTGTTTACTGCTTATTGAATATCTGAAGAATACATGATGGAATGATTTAAGTGAAGATTTAATGACATATCTAAATCTCTGTGTATACGCTAGTTTCATAAAGGGGATCCGCGTATATACGCTGGTTTACTGAAGTAAAGTAGCGTATGGGTTTTTTTAAGGAATGAAAAGTAAAAGGATTTGATTATGCAGTAAATACTGATTCACCCCCCCCCTCTCAGTATTTTTTCCCAACAATTGGTATCAGAGAAGGTCCTTGTGCAGAAGCTTGATCGCTTAAAGGAGATCCGTCGCAATGGGAAGTCAAGAAGGAGTAATGTCTATAAAGCCACCTCTATTCAATGGAAGCAATCTGATCTTCTGGAAGGTACGTACAAAAGCTTATCTGCAAAGTCTTGGTGCGGATGTATGGGCAATCGTGGAAGAAGGTTATCAATACCCGGCAAGTATTCCTACCGATGCAGCAGAAAGGAAGAAGTATGAAACCAATGCCAAAGCAGTGAATGTCTTATTGGGAAGCATGTCTGAATCAGAATTTTCTAAAGTAATGCAGCTACATTCAGCAAAAGAAATATGGGACAAAATCATTCTAAGCTATGAAGGAGACACAAAGGTAAAAAGTGCAAAACTCCAAACTCTTAGAATTGAATATGAGAATTTGAAGATGCATAGTGATGAAAGTGTTGCCAGTTTCTTTCTTCGTCTAGATGATATTGTAAATCGGATGAGAAATTTGGGTGAAACCATGGCTGATCCTACTCTGGTGGAAAAGGTCTTGAGATCTTTGACTTCAAAATTTGACTCTAAAGTTTCTGCTATTGAAGAAAGGCAAGATCTGCAAACCCTTTCTGTTGTTCAATTACATGGTACTCTGACTGCTTTTGAAATGAGACAAGGAGGTCCTTCTCAAATAAGAGAAGCTGCTTTTAAGGCATCTACAAAAGGAAAGGAAAAGGAGGTTATCAAAGAATCCAACTATGTATCCGATGAAGAAGAAGCAAATTTCGTGAGAAAGCTCCAACTAGGTACAGGAAGATTCAAAGGTAAGCTTCCCTTCAAATGTTTTGAGTGTGGTAAAGTTGGTCATTATGCTGCAAAATGTCCTTATAAAAGAAAAGTAGTAGTAAGAAGGAATAAGAACCGATCTAGCTCTAAGAAAAGTTACTATGCTGATGAAGATAGTGATGAGTCATCTAATAGTGAGGAAGAATGTGAAGACGATCTTAGACTTCTCATGGCTTTTGAACAAAAGGAAGAAAAGGATACTTTTATGGATGCTCTAGAGGAGAATGATTTTCTTGAAGAAAATAATCAACTCAAACTACGCTTAGAAGAAGAAAAGATAATCAGAGAGACCATTGAAAAGCAGCTTGAAGAAGCAAAGAAACATATTGAAAAAATAGAATGTGAAGTGGTAAGTCAAAGAAAAGAAGTTGAGAAAGAAAAAACCTTGAATCTTAGATTTGCTAAAGGATCTGAAACCTTAGATGAGATCATCAAGGTACAACGTTCTCCTCTTATAAAGACAGGTCTTGGATATACCGAAGAATCTTCTCAAACTTCAGCACCCAACTATCTAAAAGCAGTTACAGGTGGTTTACATCATTCAGCCACTCAGCAAGAGAATAAAGGATTTCTACAGGGAAAGGAGGACCATCTCAATTCAAGGAACACTAACAGGGATAGCTTTCAAAGACACTACAACCAACAGGTAAATTCAAATAGAAGATTCCATGATCGCAGAAATTTCTACTTCAATGGGCAATGTTTCACGTGTCACAATTTTGGTCATAAATCTATTCAATGTGTTGCATATAAAACCATCATGACAAGAGAAGCAAAAAAGAAAAGGTTGGATACTGAACCAAAGAAGAATACCTATAACAATTTTTCTCCTCTTCAAAGTGAAGTTGAATTTACTTATTGCAATAACTTTGGCCATGAAGAATCTGAATGCAGGAACAAGAGCCAGCCCAAAGAACATGTCCCCTCAAGCTCTAAAGTGTGGAAGAAGAAAGAACCGTCGGTTGAAAATTTTGGGATAGCATTATTTGCAGAAGGTGAAGAAAATCAATGGTACATTGATAGTGGGTGCTCAAGACACATGACAGGTGACAAAAGCAAACTTCATACTTATAATGCTCTAGAAAAGGAAAAGAAAGTTACATTTGGAAATGATACTCCTGCTGTAATTAAAGGAAAAGGGTCGGTATTTCTAAAAGAAAAAGTGAAGGCTAAAGATGTCATGTATGTGGATGGATTAAGGCATAACCTGTTAAGTGTTAGTCAAATGTGTGATCAAGGAGCAGAAGTGGTCTTCAGTTCCAAAGAATGTGTGGTTCGTGATCTTGACACAGGAAAAATCATTATAAAAGGAAAAAGAAATCCAAGCAACCTGTATATTCTAAATGGCATAGATCAATGTTACTTGAGCAAGTCCTCGGAAAATTGGCTGTGGCATAGAAGGCTGGGACATCTGAGTTTCTCTCAAATCAACAAAGCTAGCAGACTTCAAGCTGTTCGTGATCTTCCCAAGGTCAATCTTCCAGAAAGTACCATATGCAAATCTTGTCAATTTGGTAAGCAAACCGGAGTACGATTTAATGCCAAAGAAGGATCATCAAGTAAGCCTCTTGAACTCATTCATACTGATATATGTGGACCTATGAGAAAAAAGTCATTACGTGGGGAAGAATACTATATCTTATTTATTGATGACTACTCTAGAATGTGTTGGATCGGGTTCATTAAACACAAAGATCAAGCACTTGAAAAATTTCAGAGCTTCAAAGCTTTGGCAGAAAATGAATCAGATCTAAAAATAAAGTGTCTTAGATCTGATCGAGGAGGAGAATATTCATCAAATGAATTCTTTGAATTTTGTGAACAACATGGCATTAAACGGCAGTTCTCTGTAGCAGGCACTCCACAACAAAATGGTGTAGCAGAAAGAATGAATAGAACGATTGTTCAAATGGCTAGAGCTATGCTTACTGATTCTAATGTTCCTGACATGTTCTGGAGTGAAGCAGCACATACAGCAGTTAACATTCTCAATAAAGCTCATGTTCGGGTAAATAGTGACAAAACTCCATATGAACTCTGGTATGGCAATTCTCCCACTGTGAAGCATTTTAAGGTTTTTGGAAGTAAATACTTTATCAAAAATAATGATGAAAAACTTGGCAAGTTTGAACCTAGATCAGATGAAGGGATATTTCTTGGTTACTCTTCGTCAAGCAAAGCTTTCACATGTTACAATAAAAGGCTTCGAAAGGTTGTTGAATGTATTGATGTTGTTATTGATGAGTCTCCCGCAGCTCCTAAATAAGAAAAACAAACCGCAAATGAAGATGATGGCGACATATGGCCTTCTACATCAGATAGCAATGATATAGACAGTGGATCCAATGAAGAACCTGAAGATGATCTATCTGAAAAAGCTCCATCCAGATATGTTCAAAAGAATCATCCTGAAACTCAAATTTTGGGTGACAAAGAATCTGGTGTACGAACAAGGAGAACTCTTATGGGATCTTCTAATCATTTGGCACTTCTATCCACAATTGAACCACACAATGTCAATGAAGCTAGCAAATATGAATGTGGGAGGCAAGCCATGGATGAAGAACTTGTTCAAATTGAGAAGAATGACACTTGGGATTTGGTTCCAAGGCCTCATGATAAAAATGTCATTGGAACTAAATGGATTTTCAAGAACAAGTTAAATGAGAATGGGGCTGTTGTAAGAAACAAAGCTAGACTGGTTTGTAAAGGGTATACTCAACAAGAAGGTATAGACTTTGAAGAAACTTTTGCTCCTGTAGCTAGACTTGAAGCCATCAGAATGTTCCTTGCTTTTTCAAGTTATCAACAAATCAAAGTTTATCAAATGGATGTCAAATGTGCTTTTCTTAATGGTGATCTAGAAGAAGAAGTATATATAGAACAACCAGAAGGAGTCATTTTGGGAAATGATGCAAATCTTGTTTGTAGACTTAAAAAGGCTCTATATGGTCTCAAACAAGCTCCAAGGGCTTGGTACTATCGTCTTGACAAATATCTTCATCAACAAGGATTTTCAAAGGGGTCTGCTGATAGCAACTTATACACAAAAATTGAAAATGATAAACTATTGATTGTTGTTGTATATGTTGATGATATCATTTTTGGGAGTAACGAAGAATCTATGAGTCGGAAATTTGCTTCTGTCATGCAGCAAGAATTTGAAATGTCTTTGCTTGGGGAACTAACTTTCTTTCTTGGCTTGCAAGTGCATCAATCTACAAATGGTATATTCCTATCACAAGAAAAATATCTTAAGCAAATTCTGAAGAAGTATGGCATGGAAGAATGCAAACCTGTAAGCACTCCAATGATAGCCGGATGCAATCTCAGCTCTCATGATGATTCTCCCACGGTGAATCAACCAGATTACAGATCAATGATAGGAAGTCTACTTTATCTCACTGGGACTAGACGAGACATTATGCATGCAGTTGGGATTGTTGGACGATTCCAAGCCAATCCAAAAGAGTCTCACCTTCAGGCTGTGAAAAGAATTTTCAAATATCTACAAGGAACTCAAGACTTTGGTCTATGGTATCCGAAGAATGCTGATCTTACTCTTCATGCTTACACTGATGCAGATTGGGCTGGAAGTGTTGATGATCGAAAAAGCACTAGTGGTGGTGCGTTTTACATGGGGCCCCGGTTAGTATCTTGGTTCAGCAAGAAGCAAAATTCTATTGCCTTATCAACAGCTGAAGCAGAGTATGTAGCTGCCGCATCTTGTTGCACTCAACTCCTATGGATGATGCAAACCTTGCAAGATTTTCAAATCAAATGTACAACTCCTATCTCCATTAAGTGTGATAATACAAGTGCCATCAGTATTTCAAAGAATCCTGTTATGCATTCGAAAACCAAGCACATTCCCATCAAATATCATTTCCTACGTGAACAAGTGCTTGAGCAAAAAGTGAAGTTGGAGTATGTTACCTCCAAAGAACAAGCTGCTGATATCTTTACCAAACTTCTGCCCAGGGAAGCGTTCGAGTATCTAAGACAGAAGCTGGGAGTGGTCTCTGCCAGTCAAAAGAACAAATCTGGTTGAAATTTAGAAGATGTCTTGGGATACGCGGGTTTCTTGAAACACAGTCGCGTATGTACGCAAGTTCATGCAAATAAAACCGCGTATGTTTGGTTGCTGACAATTTTTTGGTTGGTTCAGCATTCTTCAGCACAGCTGCAGTGTTGTTTGGTATCTCTGATACTGTTTGGTATCTCTGACAGTGTTCCAGTTCTCATAATTCTGTTTCTAATGTTTTGATGAAGATGCCTTGATGTTTTGTTGGTGGAAGTTTTCAGGATGCACAAACTAAGGGGGAGCCTTAGTCTTTGGAAAGATTGCTTGGTTGCACAGATTCAGGGGGAGCATTAGCTTTGCTGAGTGTAATGCAGTGTTGGTATTATGATGGTTTTTGAAATATGTTCTCTTTCTTGAGGACCTTTTGGTATTGGTTATGAAAAAAAAAGTCATATTTGTATTGTATGAAAAGGTCTGGTGGAGACCCATGATGTAAAATTGTAATATTCAGTCATGTAAGGACTTGTCAATTTTGTAAACCCACTTGGTTGGGTAGCTGAGTCAAATTTGTAAACCCACTTGGTTGGGTAGTTGAGTCTCATATGTAAATCCACTTTGATGGATAATTGATGTAAGTATGAGTCTTTGGTGATAGGAAGTTCATAGAGTCATGTACTTCTTTGACAAATATGTTTGAAGATTCAGCATGAACTCAGGGGGAGTTTTGGCCACTTCAGCACATTTCAGATCTGCAGAATGTTTCTTCCACATGAGGAGAAAAGGAGGAGAGTGTTGGTTTTTGATCCGCCCTTTGCCCTTGATGTCAAAAGGGGAGAGTGACATGGTGTTTTAATGAAGAGAAGATAATGATGTCAAATATTTGGGAGAGTGACATATTTGGGAGAGTGATATGGTACCTAACCTATCTGTTGTAGTAACCAAACACCATCATAGTTGCCATCAAGTCCAAAGGGGGAGATTGTTGGAAATATGATGCAGAGTGTTGTCCTTGATGGCAACCCATTGAATGAAGATGAAGACATGTGACAGTTGACATGTGTTGTCCTTGATGGCAATACACCTGATGAAGTTATGCTTGACTTGATGGTCTTGGTAATCGATGTAAATCTGATGTGATATGATGCTAGTTAGCAAGATGATGCTAAGTGTTGTCATTGAATGACAACTCACTTGATGAAGTTGTGATTGATAGAATATGTTCTTGATGAAGTAAATTTGATGTATCAACAGTGTATACAGAAGGCAGTGAAGAAAAGAAGTCAGCAAGTGCTAAATCTATGTTGAAAAAGAGTATGTCTCTTGGTATACGCGGATTGGCCTAGGTGAAGTCGCGTATACACGCGGAAAATAACGTTTCAAGTCGCGTATGGGCAAAAGCGCTCAAAAGTGCAAACCCAAGGGTAACCACCATGGTATTAATCCATTGTATTGGGTAATGATCCGCCTAATTGACCCCGTCCAAGTAGTTTTGGGCTTATGGTATTATTTTGGTCCATGGTATTGAAAAAGGGGCTCATGGTATTGACAAAGGGTAATCATATAAAAGGAGAAGAAATTCATTGTGCAAAAAGAGAGAGTGGGTGCAAGATGTCTGAGCTTGAATGAATACTTCTCTCTGAAGTAGATCTGAATGAAAGGGTTACACTTGAAGATAAATCTGATTGGATGATGCACAAATGATGAAGAAAGGGATCTAGATCTGAAATGTATCTACTAGATCTGCTTATGGAAGGCTTAGATCTATGATGAGGCGAACATCTAGGCGAACATCTGTTTGAAGTGAGAGGGTAAATCTGAACTGAATATCTGATCTGAAGAAGTATCCTGCTCTATAATAATTGAAGATCTATACGCTGCTTCCAGCGCGGAGGGACGCGTATACGCGGCTTAGGCGAAAGCGACGTATGCGCAATAAAATATCTACCCGAGTTCTGTTGTGGTTTGTATGGAACGGAAAGCGCGTATACATGTTATCGGTGAAGGGAAAGCGCGTATGCAAACTAGGGCTTGGCTGAAGCCCCAGTACAATCTAACAAGTGCGAATGAATGAGTTGAAGTCAAACACTTGAAAGAATCTACCAATCAGGAGGCAATGATGAATCCCCACTGTCGATAGCGAAGAGTCTGCCACTGATGACTGCAAACCCTAAGGTACTGACAAAAAGACTCTAGACCTTATTCCCAGAGCAATGAGTCGGATTCGATGGGAAAAGATCTACTGGAAGGAAGGCATTAAGGCATCCCACATCAGTCCAGCGCGAGTGTAACCCGCAGGCCAATATTTGGAAGGAATCGGACGAAGTAGAGTGATGGAACCAAAACCGAAGTACGTTTCCGACATGCACAAGATGAAGCTAGCGCACGGAAGAAACCCTCTAAACCAACCAATAATGAAATCTGACACAGAGGCGAGAAATCCACCGATAGGGTCAAATGGAAATCAAGGTACTGCACGAATCCCAAGTGTGATAATGTGTGCTGACGTCGAACACAGGGGAAACCACTCAGTCAAAGACCCATAATGATGATCAAATTTTGAGCACAAGGTCACCTATCAATGATGGAAATAGGGCCAGGGTGTGGCTCTAGGTTTTCTCTCAGAGCAATGTGTCGTAGTCGATAAGAGACAAACCCGCCGGCAAGAAGTCAATGGGGACCTTCTCAAACCAGCATGAGTAGAAGACCAAAACATCTGATGTGATAGAACATGATACTGACAAGACCGGGAAGGCCGACTGAATAATGAGTCAAGAGACACCGCAGAATGGCCGACTCAGGCTAGACTTCCTTTGAACAAAAGCACGACTCTGTGATGACCATGGCAGTAAAAAGTGACACTATATAAGTCTGTCTTGCAGGAGGCAAAACAAACTCTCCATATGATTGGAAGAGATAACCAACCGGGGGAGAACTGACAAGTGAAACATGGTAAAGGCTGAACCTAGGTCAAAACTAAAACCATCCCAAATGAAGGAAATATATATAAGTATATGTTCTTTGTTCAAAGGTGACAAACTGACTCTGTACTGCCATCAAAACAAAGAAGATACATCCTGTTCCCGCTCTTTTTGTTATATTTGATTTTTTTGTCTTTTTCATATAATAAGCCTGAAAAAGAATAAAATAATGCTATGGTACAATGGATAGAACGAGTATCAAAGAATCATATGCACTAGTTCCTGGGATTGGAACAATCCTATGCTCAATGCAAGGTGGCGGAAACTGGTAAGCGATACTCAAAGGAACGTTCCATCCATGGGTAAAAGGGTGTCAAGTCGTGATAGCTAAGTGCATGCAATGGTTAACTTGTACAAATAGTCAAGGTCAAAAGTTGGCTTAAACATCGAGTCCAAATGAAGCTGGCTAAAGGCCAGGATAAACAAGTAGCCAATATGCAATGCAGTAATACAACTTAACGACACCAGGGAGCCTCTAGGGTAATAGCTAGAAAAAATGATAGTGAGGAAGAAGAAGAATGAAGCTTCAACACATAAGTCATGGTGGGACTAAAGAGGACTCCCGAGCCTACATAAAACGCAGCATGGGCAACAAGTGATAGCGAGGAACTAACTAGGAAGCCCATGTAAAGGAAGGCTCTACCACCAAGTCATGATTAAATAATCGACGAGTGAAATGGGTGTAATAGTCATGACCTAATGGGATCGACCCTATGGCAAGTGATCAGTATGGAGGCTAGTATGCAAGATGCAGCGGAAAGTGATTTCCCTAACCTATATGCCAGTGAAGATCATATACCTGCCGTGACGAGTCGGTAATCATGGATCAAAAACTGGGAAAAATCTCAAAATCGTCAAAATGTACCTAAAAAACATACCAAACTGGGCACTTCCAAGCATCCGAGTTATGCAGCTTAAGATAGATCAAAAAAATGAGCATAACAAATTTTTGCGAAAAATTTCAACTTTTTAGGCATAAATAGACAAATTACCACATATTTGGTTCATTATTGCATTGCTGATTTGGAAAAAAGTGCTCTGGAGCAAAAAACTTCTTTCGTCAAATCAGGAACAACCGACCGTCGAATCGCACCGAATTTGTCAGTTAGGCTCTTCAATCATCTTTGCAAATCATTTTGTCCATTTCGAAATTAAAATTTAGTGAATTTCACTATTAAAACCCTTGCTAAAAAACACGGCCTTGCGCATACACAGGTTTGTAATGGGAAAGTCACG